>OZ026629.1:15233973-15583973 GCA_964020975.1 Hermodice carunculata
GCAAGTTTACGTATGTCACCGAGTGTCGAGGGCCGCGTCATCATTCCATGTGTGTGTGACACTTGGTTGCTTTAAAATTTAAATTAGCAGGTCTGTCAATAGATTGGGTCCATTCTTAAAAACATTGAGATGTGTTTCTGTCAATAATAATATAAATCTCATCTCTTGAAAATTTTTATTTAGCGCTAAGTACTGCTGATCCGGCACTGCCTATGCAACATAAGTGACACATAGGGGATCAACTTCAAAGATTTAGTTTCGCACTTAATAAGGATGTCCCGTATTTACGGTGTTATAGGGGCTCTAAATCATCACCATGCCCATTTGTACAGTTGAATGTCAAGGGAACTCTTGCGTGCCTCTGTAGCTTAACTGCTTAGTAGGTCATTTTGGAGTGACTCTACTTTATAAATGGCCGACTGATATGCGGCATATATCTTTCTTTTTTGTATGATGAAAATCAAAAGATATTGAATGTAACTGCTTTCTAAATGGGCAGTTGTGACTCAAATTGAAAAATGACAGCCTGACTGTCTATGTCTCTGACATTTCATCAATATGTGCGACAAACCAGTTAACATATGGTGATGAAATTGCCCACACAGTTATTTTGCAAGTGATTTAGACTTCGAGGGCACAGGATGAAGTGTGTGTTTCAGCAGTGTGGTACATACTGAAGTTGCAACCTCATGAATGTATATTTTTGAACTTGTGTGTGCATTGCATTCAAATTCGGTGAGAACGGAAAATGAACATAATGGGTGCAATATAATAATAAAAAAAAGTTGAATGTATCGTGTGAATAAGAACAGAAATACCTTCTAGTTCTGTTTCAATACAGTCACACCGCTACATGATCTAGTCTTATGGGCTGACATAATTTTAGAGACTAGTGTTTTCATAGTAATCAGTATCGTTACATCCATACATATTGGGCCCCTGGAAAAACGTTCGGCACAATACCGCATATTACTGCCACATGGTGGCAAACACATTCATTATTAATTCAAACAGGCGCCTGTTTATTTTTAATCACATCATATATGTGCATCTGAGTTGAAACGCGAAACATAAATAACACATTGGTCATTTTCAAATTGCAGCTCTGACTTTTGTTGTATGATATATTGACAATTTTGAATACAATTTGTCAACTGTCGGTTCACGCTGTAGCGTAAACAACCGATATATTGCCCTTTTGGACTGCAGCAACAACCTTTCTCAGCGAATAGCATCAAAAGCGCGCCGTGGAAAGCTGCTGACTGAAAGCCCGTTGTTCATAACGACCCTCCCCCCCCTAACATTAAAAAAAACCCCAACAAATAATGATGCAGACGACATCTCTGACATCCGGAAACTTCTTGGTAGGTAATTTCTGATGGGAAATGTCCGTGCATCGACTTAGGCCCCTCGATCATGATTAATGACAATTCCATTTGTGTCTGAGGCGTGAAATGAGCTACATGTCCATTTGCTGGGGATATAAATCTACGGTGCCCGGTCCGCATATATAAGACGTGGATACCAAAGACTTAGATTTTTTTTCTGAAACTGCACAGTTCTACTTCGAATAAATTCTAAGAAACGGTAAAAGGCAGTATATTTCATAGTTCGCATTCTGTGCTTTTGTGAAATTGGAAGCGATACAGCCATACATCAAACATGCAAAATATTACCCTCCCCCCACCTGTGTTTCAGAAGCGAAATATGCAAGTCGGTCAGGCACCAAGATGCTTAACGCCGATACTGTATTAAATAGTAACGACGACAAGATTCTTAATTGCTATCCCATAAACAGTAACGGTAACAAGATGCGTTATTGCTATCTGATCAGCAGTAACGTTAGTGCTATCCAAGAGACGGCAGCCCTAACAGTTACACAATGATCTAGTGCCACCCCATAAACAGTAACAATAACACCTTTTATTACCCTTTGCCGTTATCTACTTTTTATATCACCATCCCGAGAGGTATCAGGTATCTTGTTCCTGTTGATAGGCTACAAACATCACAAGATGATTTCACAGCATACCGGAGAAACGGGCATGCACGACATATATTACATTGTAATGGCAGACAAAACTCTACAGGAGTGCACCATGATGCCGGTTTTGGTACATGACGCCCTCTATGGACACACAAAAAAGTAACATGATGCCGTATGTTCTCTGTATTGTTGGTATATGTTGTGAGAAAACTCGCGTGTAGTTGATGAAAGCACATGCCCTACAGACTACTCCATTAAGCAGCTTTTCATTTCTCAATGTCAATTTAAAGCCACTGTTGAAAAAGCTTATAGGCCCTACACACGACAAATGATAAAGCGTCAAATATTCAGCTCGGGGCAGGTGTGGCTTGTCACCTCGAACTGCATGATGTTCGGCATGTGAAGCCGTCATATCATGGAAGATGAGTCCGATCAGCTCCACAACAACTGAACTGTCTGGGAGCGCGTCACTGCTTGAATTTGTAGAACCAGGGACGTGCTACAAATATCCCTGGTAGAGCCGACTGTGTAAGGATAAGATCGGCTGTAAGCACTGAGCTTGTCAGCAGGATGGGGTAAGGTAGGCTGAGACAGACACGAAATCAAAGAAGACAGAATTACGTAGAATAAAAACCATCCGGAATATCCATGACACGACACTTTTCATCGCAATGCGAGATTAACGAGATACACTGACAAAAAGTGTCATCAAAGATGAATATTCTTATATTTTCTCCCAGGACTTTTTTTGGGTATATTTTTCATCGGACATCTTTGTAAGCTGAACATCGAATGGTGTGTTAATGCTTGACCATATTTTGAAAATTCTTCGACCGGCAGTTTGTACAGAGCAACAACAATATACAACACAAAACGATGCTACACCTGCTCAAAAAAGTACAGCATGCGCACAATGTAATCCTACAATGGATGACCAATGTGCAGACACTGCACACAGACCCCAGAATAATGAGTTAACCCATTCCTGCTAATATCGCTCAAAAGCGGACGTGAAATACAGTCTACTAGAATCATGTTTTTACGTCAGTTCTCGTTATTGGAAAACACTTCGGACGAATAGCGTGATGAGTCCAATGCAGATAAAAATGCCCTAGCTGGGTCAAGAGCTTTCCTGGGCGCGTGTTGGGCGCATTCCCCCAATGAAGATAAAATGCCCTAGGTCAACAGCTTTCCTCGGCGCATGTGGGGCGCCCAACTCACCCGCGTCGCCCAACCCCCGTCCAGGAAAGCTGCTGACTAAGTCCTTTCTAACCATGGATGTGTTACTTCTTTTGCAATACCAGGTCACTCTTGTCGAAGGCAGAACTGCCCATAAAGTTGTGGGCTGGTGTGCAAATTGAGGCATTCGACATACCTTTTGATCGCATTTTCTAGCCTTTCTGTGAGATGTTCTTGGCTGCAGATTTTTTTCTTTTTCTTTTTTCTTTTTTTTTACACAGGAAACATCGCACTCTAATGAGTCTATTATACGCCGCGTGGTGCAAAGTTTGCTTGAATATTATAATTAATTCGCAACATCACCGGATGCAAGGCAATCAATTGTTCCACAGATTCCCCGCTATTCCAGAAAGAGTACAGTGAAAGTTACTCGATAATCTACAATTACAAGAAGTTTTGAAGTCAGTTTCTGCTTATAGTACAATATTGCACTCTCTCCTTCCCTTGACGTGCACAAACAGCATGACAAACATGAGCTGCACACATGCACATGCTCAGCATGCAAAAACTCAAAGGGTTCAATTTGTTGGAAGCAATATATTCTTTTATTTTTTGTTGAAAATTATCAAATCATTACAATCCAAAATGGCGATATATAGACTTAAATTGCATGAGTACGTAGGCCTATAGATGTAAATACACCACTGCCACCCCACCAAAAAATTATCGTGAAAATTAAACAATGCTCTACCGCAGAACGGGAAAACCCAACGAAAAATACATGGTAACAAAGCATATGCTTCGGCTTGTATGGGACAGGATGAAGATCATAAAAAGTGGTAGTCATTTACATACGCGATCCACCACAATACCGATCAATGGTACTGAACAAAGTCGCTTTGGGCATCCCGGACGCAGACAAACAGTGACCAAAGCTTACATCCGATTCCATATTTACTACGCTGGCGAGTCTACATCGGTTTTAATTACTCTGTTAACTATAAGCAAAAGAACAACCAAGATGGTCTCGCTGTTGCACCGCAAAAACCATAGACTAAGCAGGATTGTTCAACAATATGTACGTGATTTTGAGTTAATTGCTACCATTCACACAACCAGACGGAGCCAGACAGCACAATGGTGTGAATGACTGCTATTCAGTCAGCGTGTTTTACATTCTGCATGCAGCCAGGAGCGAAAAGTAAATTTTTTTGACTTTGAGTACAGCCACCATTTTATTTTCCGCAGCTCCCGTATAAATACCGTTGCTTGCACGGTGATATTACCTCGTTGCACTCCTAATGTGATCAACAATTTAACAAAGTGTGTATAGGACAATTCCGTGATGAACCAGAACGCTCTTGCAACCCGTACATTTTCCCAGTTGCTTAGGCTGTTGTGTGCACCACAAATGATGAATGTGAACGCAAAAAAAAAAAAAAAACAAAAAAACAAAAAAACACTCCCAGCCACACCAAGATAAAATAAAGAATAAAAACAAGCAGCATACGAGTTGTGCTCAGCTACACAACAACCAAGTTTGCACTATATAAACATGCATTTATGTTTATCCCAATATTAACAATGGCAGCTTGCACAGTTATTGATTATTGTGTAATTAAAAAAAAAAATCACTGAATATCAGAAAATAATAGCAGCAACACCCAGTCAATAATTTTGGTGAAAGCTTGTCCGGTCATGCTCCTGGCAATTTGGGAGTTAATCCAGCCAGAAATTTTGTGGAAGCCGAACCGTACATAAAAGATAGAAAAAAGTGCAGCGTCAAATAGGTCATAGTGACCTCAAAATCTAATCAGCTAATGGGAATCCAGAAATGCACCTGCGTACCTAATTTGAGAAAAATCCATTGAGGGAATTTGAAGATATCGCGCATACAAAGGCGGACGGACGGACAACCCGACAACACAATACCTCCCCTGCCCCATTGTGGGGTAGGCACAAAAATGACTGGGGGGGGGGGGGTATCAGGAAGGGCTCTGGAGCCATTTGAAGCAATCGACCAAACAGTTTCAGAGAATAAACCCTTTTGGCTTTCCTGCCAAAACAAACAGAAGCATTCATATGGGCCCTGCTTAAAAAAAAAAAAAAAAAGATTAAAAGGAACATTGACCTATTATGTAAGCTTATAAGAGACCCATGAGAAATCCACCGCACTATGTTTGCAGAGAATATGGCCGACAGTTTGTAAGAAGTTAAAATGCGAGTTGCTGATTCACAACGGACATTCTAGAAACGCAAGTATCTGTCTGGTCAGCTGGCTACAAAATCGCATTATTTTTATGTTTTCTCTGCAACAGAAATTGAATCTAAAATCTAACCATATCATAGTTGTACACTGCACTAGGAGAAATCACCGGGCTCCTGAAATGTATTCCTGTGCGGTGAAACACAATTCCATATGACTCATGCAGCCGCTCCGAGCACACGGTTTCTGTTATTGCATACAGGATTCGTTTTGTGATTTTTTTTTGTTACTCTATGGACATCCAAACATCTGGCAGAATCTAAATTAAAATGCAGCGAGGAATATGCAGTGCTATAGACGTAACTGAAGTAAAATTAATTGCCAGGGCACAATTGGCGCCTTGCTCATTTTGTGAAGGCATTCATGAAACAAGAAGATGGAGTAGTTCTGGCCCAGGTTAATTTTTATTTCAGGGGCAAATTAAAAAATAACCCCCCCCCCAAAAAAAACCCACCCGACCTGTGGTATTGTTCTGTAGTCTATGTGGTAGTTTTAAATAAAAAAGCTTTTAGAAAATAAGAAGATGAAGCACCAAAAAATGGGAAATGCAGCGCCATTCACACATCTAGATGAATCCCGTCATTCAATAGGAATTCACCAATGTGAAAGAGGATTTTTTTTTCCCAATATATATGTCCCCGGAATTCACCACTATGAAAGACGTTCTTTTCCAATATATGTTTCCCCAACATGTTGTACTGAGAGACCAACGCTCTCCAAAAAGCGGAACTACAAAACATCAGAATGATGAATGCACTTAAGCCGACATACCTGAACTGAACCGAAAATAGAAGTTTTTACGTGACTAAAGCACAAAGGTATTGATGCTGATGGGGATTGAGATTCAACTGAACATGTTTATGTGATGAAGTTAAGGGTAAAACACAATGTAATGCTCCTAATTGTTACTAACTTCACGGAAAATCGTGCTTTCTACGAGACGCTACTTGCACACAAATTTCCCACCAAAATGTCTGACCTGTCGCTAGGCAACTGCCGCCATGTTAGGGGCTTACTGATATAAACCCCCCCCCCCAAAAAACAAAAAAAAAAAAAAAAAAAAAACCAAACCCCCCACCCCCCACCCCAAACCCAAACCAAAATCCCACGCCCCCAAAAAACCCCACTGTCCCTCACATTTGTGGAAATAAAGAATACTTGATCTAAACGACTCCTTAAATCAAGCTCAATGTGTGTTTGAAGAACATGAATGCGACTTTTGAAATATGTGAAATTTATCTGCTTTGGCAGAGTGGATCATATTCTACATATAGGGATATACCCTTTTTCCCAATCGCCTTTTTCAAATACAAATTTGTTTGAATCAGCATATTTTGCCATGCTTGATACGGAGGTCTGTCTGTACATACGGGTACTTCTTTGATGATACGGCCTAAGCAGCATCGCAGCTAATATGGATATCGGGTATAACAGTCAGTGTACCCGACAGGTGTTTTTGAAATAAGACATGCAAGTTTATAAAACCGCTTTCAAACGTGTTATTTTCTCACAGGAAGCAGCGCAGTACTTCATTAAGCACCATCAAATGCCCGATGACATCGGTGTTTCAAGTATCTTAACAAAACAAAGGAAAAAATGGTTTGTTTTATGTCTCAAACTTTCGGCATTTCGCCATCGCCCCTGGGGCTTTACCCCTTTGCAGATTTACCTGCTTTCTACACGTGCTGCACCGTCGTATTTTCTAAATGCCAACCCCAGACGAAAGGATGATTTCTGAAATACGAGAAGATTATGGAGCAGAACAGAAGATGCCAATTCATCGGATGTAACCTGTACGTGTATTGATCGCGGCGCATGTGTAATATCTACTTGATAACGTACCTTATAGAATCCGGTTTTTGTGTACACTTGCTTATCCTTCAGGTCACTCAAGTGCACGGCTACTGTGTCGCTGGATATGTTGCTAGTGTAAGACATTCTCTGAAAAAGCAGATCAGAAAAAAAAATATTCATTGGTATCGTTTACATTCAAAAGTAACACATAAGATCAGCTGGCGACAGGTTTATCTTTCTTGATGGTACAGAAATCAATCAAAACCACTTTTTTGGTCGAAACACTCACAAAGCGCATAATGTAGACCATACATAAAGCACATAAAGTATTAGACAGTGTATTGAATTCCTTTTTTTTTGTATACGTAATTTTTCCAGATTATCATGTTTGCATAACGATTAGAAAGTTACGCGAGAAAAGTGACTAAAATTTTTATTGCAGGGTTTTTGTATGATGGAATAGTTCACTTGAAAAAAAATAGCAATGGTCATCCGATGATCACGATGCAGACACTATTTCAGCGCCAGACTTGTAGTACGAGTGTACACCTCTCTCTGGGGGGCGCTATGGGTACATTCACTTTGGACTACACCAAATCTTGAAATCATTTAAGGCGAGGCAGGCCGCCCGTTGAATGAAAGGTCAATTATAAGAATACGAATGAGTCCATACTTTTCGGGAAAGAAGTATAAATTAAAGGCTCAAAATATCAAGGCTCACACACACGCTAAATAAGCATCTAAAAACCACAAGACAAAGCTAAGAAACTGGTCTGTAGATGCTCTAACACACGGTATTGAAGGACCAACTTTGAAAATTGTGGGTAAATTACGAAATGTAAAATAAACAACCTAAAACTGTGATAGGTGCACTTGATTGAATTTTTTTAAAAAAAACTTGTGACTCGTAAAAAGGTAAATTACACTCCACATCAACGATTTTGCCTAATGTTTCCTGCAAAGAGCCGACCTCCCCCCCCTCCTTCCAAACAAAAAGCCTTGTATGTGTATTTTAAGGGTTATTTACTGCATGCAGAAGCCCAAATGGATTGTGCACCATGCTCTTTCGAACCAAAACTGAAGGCTGTCAAAAGACCTGAGGGATGCGTGAGGCAAAATGCATCAATACTGAAGTCTTTGCTTGCCTGAAGATAAGACTGCTTACGACGCGTCAATGGCTTACCCTAAGAGCATCGACTGAGCAACGGTTGTCGTTATGCAGGCAAGGGTTTGCAAGACGTTTCAGCATTTGGCCTTGGCTCTTTATCATGTGTACCTGTGTCTTGTAACTACAAATCTGGCCAGTCCCGGCATCAAAAGTGTGCCACTGATTAATTTATGCTCCTTCTGTGGTTGCAAAATATTCAAGCGATATGGTACTCCCCTGTTACCCTGTCTACACGTTATAGCAAACCGAGAAGAGGCGAATTAGATTGTTCACTTATTAGCCGAAGATGAAAAGAAGAGTGTCGTTCTTCTATCCGATCAGAGCAAACCACCACTTGCTGAATGCTAGGTCTCATTAAATCTGTGCAGCGAATCTAGCGGAGAATCTTTACAGCCGTCTCGATCAGCCAAAGCGAGCAAAGTGCGACAAATAAATTCGATATTATGCTCATCGTGGTCGCCTGTGGAATTATTTAAGTCTGTCTTATGCCCTTTCTTGTTCTGCACTGACCCCTTAAGCCATAAATGTCGCCAGGAATACAAGCCTCTGCTGAATTAATGGAAGGTCCCCTTATCGGGAGTTCTCATTATACAAAACTCAGGCCTACTAACACGCGCAATGTTATATTTCATTGCCTGTAATCAGTCGCCTTTGAATGACGGCAGTAAATAATTCATTATATTGGCATGCCTATGATTTGAGCATGAACAAAGAATAATTTATAGCCTCAAGGTAGCTATTTTACCGGCCAAAGGATACTTCTCCCTCGCGTGCCAGATTTATACAAAAAAACCTGTTATATGTAATACCTGAGCGTTATAGAGGGCACTGTGGTGCGGTCCTGCATTAACATTTATCAAACGAAGCATTGTCCTTCGCAATAACAGCGCAGTTTAGTCCTTTTAGACACCAGTCCAATATTGTGCGAAAATACCAAAGGCACAAGGAAATTCAGAGCCTGGATGCCGTTGCGAAGAAATTATAAGTGTTCTATCAATTATGGTGCGAGGGACGATTTGTAAAAGAACTCATCCGAGATAAATTGAGCGAACAAATTGCGTTGTTTGTAGTTCCGAATCACCGCCGCACCTTGTGGCATACTGTATTTTAATCAAACGACACTACGGACGTTTGCAGATAAAAAATGGCAGTCTCCAGGGACCTGAATGAATGAAAAAACAAAAAACTTAATTCTCCTGTATTTTGGAATAAAATATATAATTATTATTTAAATCTGTTTGGTTCGAACAGCGTGTTCTATACCAAAGATGCATAATGTTTCTGTTGGAATTCGGCTGAGATATTACACTGTCGTTACTATGACAGTTGGGATCCAGGAGTGGTAATTGGATCCACTGGTGAGGGAAACTAAATTAATGCGGCAGCGTTAGTCTCCGTGGTGTCGGACCGGCAGGCAGTCCTGTGTACGTACGTACCCTTGTTAGGCTCACTCGGCTGCCGCTTCGTTCCAATTTCCGTTTTTCCATGGCACCAAACATGATGTCGTCCCATCGCACTCTCCAATTGTATTCAGCAAGTTCTGCCTCTAAGCGGTAATGTCTACAAACAGAGACACGAAATACAGGCTGACTATTACATTTACCAGCATGGCTTCCGTCCATTCAAATTCCGTTTGTCTGCACGATTTAATTCCAAATATTTTATCACATATGGTAAAGACATCCACGTAATCAAGTAGAGTATTAAGTGCATCCGTTAGCTCGCTTTGAGAGAAAGGGAAGGAATTTACACCTAACAACTGTTTTATACAGTGAAATGTACATCTGCAGGCACTCAGTGTGCAATATACGTGTGGATAACGAAAACAATATTCCCCTTGAACACAAAAGATGTAGTCCCTGAAAGAAAACCGTATCAAAGCAACACTCCTCCTGAAAAATACATTGCTCACAATTTGAGGATCTACTCTGGCTAGAAACTCTCCATATGTGAACAATGTAACTTTTGGATATCTGCCCGCTTTCCTTTTCAATCTCATGTTTGAAAAACATCGCAACACCACTGTATACAGTAAGAAGGGTACATGTATTTGCAGTCCCTAATCAATGAGGTATATTTTATCCGATGCCACTGTGAAACCAGATGTTTCATCTCATATCTTTTTCTTCACCAGGGTACAATTTAACAACATGCAACTTAACCTTTCTATCGAGCGACCTCAAGGGAACGCTAGTAGTAAATTAATGGCGTCTATACCCCACATGAGGAACAAAGCATGATTACGTACTTGATGCAAATGGTATGGAGCGTTACACATTTAATTATTTTGTCACGGTGTTTACGGGATTTCTTTGATGAATATCACCGGAATTATTAATTTGAGGAGGTTGCGATGGTAAGACCAAGTATATGGACGGCACCGTGTAGCGGTTGCTTGATACTATGGATCTTCGAAAAGACGATCCACGTTGATACACTGTTAAGAACAGTCACACAAACGACACAAGATTGTTGGTTTGAGATATTATCGTTTATTTGCATGCGGGACGGAATACAAGTACCATGCTTTTGAGAGTTGGGCAATGTCTAAAGGTGTAGTCGAACATAATGCATCATGGTGTAGCTATAATGTTAATTCACTCACACACACACACACACACACACACACACACACGCACGCATAAACGCACAAATATTTTCACAGGATGAGAAATCAATCACTTGTAGACTCATTGGTACAAAATGGTTGATTAATATTGCATAAACTTTTCATCTGGCGGTAATTCAGTATGTGTCTAGTTTGTAGACTTGAATTGGTATCACGGTTGTAATAATGGAGTCCTTGTTACGCAGATTTTGTTGAGGAAACACTTGTTAGGAGCGGGAAAGATTATATGTGCGGATGGTTGCGTACTCTCAATATATAAAACTAATATCATTAGAAGTATGTCTTTCAAAATGGTTCAGAAAGACATTACCCACATTCATAAATTTTAATCCAACAATGGCAGCAAAGTGCGGCAAAAGGCAGACATTCAAGAATTACGGACACATCAACATGCATCTTCCAATACAAATGTGAAGAAATACATTTCACTCCTACTTTGAGACAGGCTGTCAGTCAAGATAGGCAACTAGAGCTTTTTAACCGGTCCGCTCAACCTTTGAAATATTCTTCATAGGCTACAAACTTTGGTTTTTCCTCCAAGACATATAGGCCTAACCACTTAGAACCCAAAAGCTATCACTTGCGCTAAAGATAAAAAAAGACATGTTAGGCCTGTCCCTTTGTGGTGTTCCTAACTTGTCAGTCAGCTGAGCTGACAGGAAAAGAAGAGAGTAGGCCTACATCGTTTTCGCGACACTTAAGAATCTGAAATATTACCAGAACAAGTTACATATTTAATTACTAAACGTTTGCGCAACACTACGATCCGCGCGTGTAGAGGTAAAAGGGGAAATGGAATTCAAGACACTCTCAGAAAAATGTCAGGGAAGCACCAGATTATTGCCATACAAGTGGGATCAAGTGATTGCAGTCGAGCACCGTGTACTCCAGAATCAATCACAAAGGATTTCAAACAACTAATATCCGGAGCCAAAAGACAAGCTAACTGCTGATGGGACTATAAAGATTTGAAGTATCCCCCCTAGATGTGTTAATCCAGAAGTTCCACAGAAATCTGAAAAAGTGATTGCTCATCTTAAGAGTCTATGAAATAGCCTCTTGTGCATTTTTTATTGACCTGACCCCCCAAAATCATGTTTTTGGACAATACAATAAACATTGTCATGCTGCAAGCTGATGGCCTGCCCCTCTCCTGGGCAGGTACACTTAAGTTTACTTCTTGATTGTTTGCAGCTACCACAAACAAAAAATGAGACAACATTGCCCACTGTTTCTCAAACAAATACAACCTGTCTAGATGCTGGTAATGGGGAAATGGGGTAAAGCGGGCCATCTGACCGAGGACCCTCTACAGAGGGTCCTTGATCTGACCAATAATTGTAGTTGAAGACATACACAGATACTGCGCTGCAGATCATGCACTCAACTAGGATATAATCAAAGACCTTGTGGCTTGATGCGCAGGCGAGAGGGTTTTTGGCAACAAAGATAGGGTCATGCCATTCGCATTTTATGGATAATGTAAGTAAATCCCAAAGGTGACTCCACAAAAGCCATTTCTGAAAATGTTATGCCCTGCACGTCAGTAATCGGGGCAAATGACAATCTCCATGGAAGACACAGTGACCTTGCAAACACTTTGACACATGCATCTGAGAGTGATGCAGAAGATAACAGAGACACCGAGGTCTAGAACTCTCCATTATCTTGTCTTCTCTACCGTCTCTCAGCCTTGGTGGATTTTTATGTCCATTGTTGTAGTACTTGTCAAGATATCCCTCAGTTTGTACAGGTGGTCTAGTTGTAACTATTTATTTTATAATCGCCGGGACAGAATATAATGTCCCAGTTTGTTTCTACTTCAGTTATACATTGACAGTTGGTTAAACTAAGGAAGGCTATCCAGCCAGAAAGGGTACATACTGGTTCACCGGT
Organism: Hermodice carunculata; assembly: GCA_964020975.1. Taxonomy (NCBI): domain Eukaryota; kingdom Metazoa; phylum Annelida; class Polychaeta; order Eunicida; family Amphinomidae; genus Hermodice; species Hermodice carunculata. The sequence goes on from OZ026629.1 coordinate 15,246,893, forward strand.
AACTCAAATTCTTCTTCTCTGAATTTGTACTATACAAAAATCATTTTTGCTTTGACAGGTATTCTTTATTTATATTGAAGCTATACATGTAGAAGCAAAGCTTCACTTATTTAGCTAATGAATTGACACGTTCATATATTTTTCATTATTATGTGGGTTGTCTTTGCTGAATATTTAGCTCAGACAAGGAGCCACTACTGAGAGAGACATGAACGGGTACAGGCTCCAAAACACGTTGTGAATAGTTACTCGCTGAAGACCCTATAGTTTATTTGGGCTAATAGAGCCCATGTCAAATTTCTACAGAAGAACATGACAATAGCAGTCCCACGTATATTTAGTTTAGACAGTGACAGGTTAGCTTATGGATTGTAGAGTTCGGACTATAGAATAGGGAAATGACTACCAGGAAGTGATGCTGGTTTTGTGCTTACAGGTATTATCGTATCTATTTTGCCGCCTTTCAGACCTCGTGGATTGGTATTGTGTTTTACTATTATGTTGTGATTTACGATTACTGTAGAGCTTCATTTTTTCAGCATGTGGATGATATCTATGTGTAAGTCATTTTGATGTACTTTTATTTCCCCAATCTTGGAGGCTGAATAAATAAATAATAAAAATAAAATACTTTTAGAGCTTTTCGTGCAAAGCATGCAAAAATCCTGTTTCTTTTTGGACACTTAAACAGGTTCACATGTAAGCATGCTCAAGTGGCTGAGCTCCTGCAAAACGGCTTTTCTGATGTTTGTGGCATTAGTAAAACACGGACAGATGAAATATTTATATCTGCTCAATTTAATGTTGACAATGGGGCATTGTATGCCAGAAATGCGACTGTCACGGTGGAGGTCTTATAATGTACATTCGCTCTGACATACCTCATAGATATACTGCAGAACTTGAATATAGTCAACACGGTATTGAATCACGTATACTTGAAGTTAATGTTAAAAAGATAGATGATTGCAACAATATATCTTCCACCTTCTCTACATGTGTACTGCATCGTAGACGCTATTGATCATATTTCAGATGTCCGTGAGAATGAATGCACGACTTTCTTCGTCATGGGTGACATTAAATTTTCTTAGTAATAATACGGCGGGGAATATCTCGATAATATTCTCGATATATATAACTTATGCAATGTCATCAATTCTCCTACTTGTTTCAAAGGTTGTAATTCCATGCCGATTGGTGTTATTTTGACGACCTGTCCCAGCAGAGCATCAAGATCTACTATTATTAGCACATGTATTGGTATAGGTGATTTTCACAGTTTGATATTAGCAAGCACCAAAATACAACTGCCTGAACCTATACAGGGTAACTTTAGCTATCGCAGCTACAAGTCTTTCAATGAAGAAAAATTTGTAGTTGACCTTGATACTGCTGCGTTCCATGTAACTGGCATTTGTGATGATGATGCAATATACTTGGTTGTGGTAAAATACGCTTCTCAGTGATATTATCGACAGACACGCTTCGCTGAAAAGCAAGCGTGTAAGAGCAAACAATGCATCCTTCATGAATGGTGAATTTAGACGCAAAATTAACATTAAATGTCCCCTTACCAACATGACGTGAAAGTGATGTGAATTGGGCGATACGTTGTGTCGCTGTGCGTCATTATTGTAGTTTTATTTGTAATTTTAACAGGACTCACTATTATATATTTAAAAGACGACATTTGAGCAGTGTAACTGGTTGGGTGAATGACGTGACACCAGAGGTGTATGAACTTTTTGACAGAAGTTAGGACATATAAGATAAAGGATATATTGGGTCTATTGCGCCGAACATGTGGTCCCTTTTTTGCTGTACATAGTAAAAATTTAAATCCGCCTTTGTCGATGTACTCGCAATGGAAGGTGCCTTGGTCCGCTGGTCCACGGGTCATCAGGTCCACTGGTTTGCACGTCCATTGGTCCACAAGTATATTCAGATGCTTGGCTTCCGTATCTCCAATAGGGTAAGATAACTCGGCAAAATGTGATCATTCTTTGGGGGGTTAAAACTTAAGGCAAGAAATCATACTGCATGATGGATATGCAATTCAGTAAGCTGGATTATCACCCCTCTCCTCAAAAAGAAAAAAATGAATAACCAAAAAAAAAAAACCCCCAAAAAACAAAAAAAAAAAACAAAAAAAAACCAAAAAACAAAAAACAAAAAAAAAAAACAAAATAAAAGAAAAAAAAACGAAAAAAAAAAAAAACGAAAAAAAAAAAAAAAAAAAGAAAAAAAAAACAAAAAAACAAAAAAAAAAAAACAAAAAAAACACAAAAAAACAAAAAAAACAAAAAAACAAAAAAACAAAAAAAACAAAAAAAAAAAACAAAAAAACAAAAAAAAAAAAAAACAAAAAAAAAAAAAAAAAACAAAAAAAAAAGAAAAAAAAAAAAAAAAAAAGAAAAAAAAAAAAGAATAATCAAAAAGTAAATAAAGTTGTTGGCATCACAGTTTTGGTGTCGATACACATTGCGGCTCGTCGCCTCCACACTTCGATCCACGTCCAGGGTTTGAGATAATTTATTCTGAAACGGTAGAAAAGAAATTGAAATTACAGATATCACTGTTTGTTGAAAAGTTAAAGATGGATGCAATTTCATTTAATTACAGTAACATAAATTTTATATCACATATGCATAATATTTGAAAATATCACCACTGTCGTGCTTAGCCTAATTGTAGCAATATATGTGGTGTAATATTATATTTTGTCGCAGTGATAAAGTTCGTATGTCAACACATCATCCACTCTTTATGGTATATTTCGGGAGCATCGCTTGTATAAGTGTCTTCTAGTGTTTGGAAGAGAATATTGTGGAATGCTGCGGTACGGTCATTCAACTACCAATGGTGGCGAAACTGTTATTTCCATTTCAAGTAATGGCGAGCATTAGCATTTGTGGTCCAACAACGAATGGAAAAACCCTTCACTTAACACCCCCCCCCTAAAAAAAAACAAAAACAAAACAAAACAAATAAAAAAAATTGAAGAGCGTGTACCATGAAATGAAGCACCAATGCGTGTCCTCTACCGTGTTGGGATTGAGTTAAAATTATTTTGTGAAATGGATATATTAATCCCCCAAATATCACGTTTCATGCTGGACTGCCGTCTGTAAATGAGTTGGGTAAATTTGCATATCATGGTGAACCTGGAACTGTGAAATGTACATGACCATTACTCAACATTAACGCACTTATCTGCATAAAAAGCCTCATAAGCTCCAATTCATTGCAGGTTCCAAATTTTGTTCCACTAAAGAATTGTCAGTTTTGTTGCCTAAAAGCATTAAGAAAGTACATGAATTTTGGTTAAATTACTGCGGTCAAATAGAGGCATCTTCCAGTATAAACAGGTTATGGATTCTATCTAATTGAAAGATCTTGTTGGAGCAGTTGAACGGTATTGGTAATGCTTTAATTTTTTAAACAGACCTCTTCCTGGGACTTCTCCACTTGATATACGACTTTTCCTCATTGTAATGTAGAAAGAATGTATCAAGTCTACATATATATACATATGAGAAAATAGCTTTCAAAGAATGATCATATCTTAAAAAGGTGCATATTTTGGAAACGATATAAAGGATGTCCAGTCTGCGTTTGAATATGGTCAGTTTGTAGAGTTGTTGAACTCTTTGATTGATAACTAATATATCAAATTTGGAGATTCCATCTTCAGACAGACAATTGGTGTTCCAATAGGAACCAATTGTGCACTCTTTTGGCTAATTTATATTTATATTACTACGAGTATTTCTAGTTTCTAGTTAAGTTGTCAAAAGAGTCGAAATTTCAAGATCAGTGTTTCAAGTTTGTATTTAGATATATTGATGGTCTATTAAACAACAATCATAAACCTTTTGGAAAATATATTTCACAAATATACCCTGATGATTTGGAATTAAAAGAAGCTACAGAAAATGACATAATTGTGCATAATGATAATAGTGAATCTAAGATTAAATTATGACAAACTTGATGAGTTTGAATGGCTGAGGGTTTTGATCACGGATTGTTCTTGTTTACTCGGATTTCCGGTGCAGCTTCTCTAACATAGTTGGAAACTGTTGTCCACTTGTACTTTTATAACAGTCACACTTCCTATGTTGTCAATGACATCTTGTCCTCTTTCGATATTCAATGCATAATATATTGCTTGAGGGATATTCAAGTTTTGCTCGTATAGCTGGTGCAGTTCGCGTTGATGGACCCGTCAAGATTTCCGTTTGGACTAATTTTTGGACTGTGACATTGACAGTAAATGGCCTCACTACTATTAAATTCTAAATACGTCAATATTTTGTTATGTTCTCTTTTTGGGACACAGCACTGCACCCATGTTTCTATAAAAAGGCCACAGCGTCTTGACATTCTATGTGTGTAATTGATATATCTGTTACGATTTAAATATAGTAACGTTGTAGATCATGTTTTGTGATAAAAAGAAATAAACTCACCATATTAAAATCTGCCCAGCTTGGCAAACAATTTGAGCAGTGATATGGTTCTGTTACAGTCAGGAATCTAAGGCTTGCATTTGATGCATTTTCAGTGGTTGTGTTTTCATAACACTGATGGCTGCTAAGAGCATGTGACCCAGGCACATCCACTTATTCATTGAGTGTTATTCTTCTGCTTGAACAGACATGTTCTGTCAACTTTTGTTCTTACCTATGCACTGTGCAGTTAAGATAATGTCCAACCTGGCAAAGTGACTTCACTTATGGGCAAAATATCACAGGAATATACATTCGCACATAATAAACCAATAACCTTAATTCACCACAAGGCTTTGAAGAATTCATCTTCACTAAAGATGGGTTACTGCATTCAAAGTTGCTGCATAAACACAAACGTTTTGGGTAAAAACTTGTTTGTTGTGGAAATGTTGGTTCAATGTTGTTGTATAAATACAAGCGTTTTGGGTACAAATATGTTTGTTGTGAAAATGTTGGACATTTCTTGCCAAATAATTCAAGATAAAATGATCAAACTTATGCTATTATGATCCCCATACACGTATATACGAAACGCATCAGGGAGTTTTAATAACTGCACCTGTTTTTTACAATGGTGATACAAAAATTGCAATAGGGCTGGAAAAATTGATAAAAGTTGATGGACTCTTCATTTTTGACACACATTTAAAACAGAACTGAACATTTGTAAGAAAATCGATGAGACTATTTTACTCTAAAGAATGTTTAGAGTAAATCAGTTTTAATTTGATCAAAATCAGATAATTTGTTTACGAGAAATGTCAACATGAAGTAGATATTTTTGTGCAAATAACTACTGTCTGTAATCAAGATTCAAAGGATAACAAGGTCCATTGACTACCATGTTAGCATTAAAAGTATTTGTGTAGGTTCTTAAGATTGTATTGGGACGGGAACTGCCAAATTTGGACAAGTGACCAGCAATATGTATGCTTACCAAAATGCCCCCAAATCTCAAAATGAACAAAAGTATCCAAAACCAGTTGGACATTACCTTAACTGTTAAATATACTTGATTATATGAAACCTTTGCATTAATGTCTTGAGGTTGTCACAGGAGAAAGATTTATATGTCATCTGGTAAAGATCCGTGAAGAAAGATGAGGAAGAGGCAATTTGATAGGTGATTAGGCTGAATATGTGATCATCTGAAAATCCAAACCATTATCTTGTATCTGCTAAAGAAAAAAATGACGATTGGGTTGGGTTTGTTCGGGCCCTGACTAGCTCTTATGTAGGATAAGGATGTTTCAACTTTCGTACTTCGCACTGATGACCACACACGTTTGTTTTCAAAACAGGAATATCGTGTAATCATTTATTTGAAATACAATGGTATGGGGGTCTGAGTTAAACCTTATACATAGACCTTCTCTTTTAACTCATTATGTTTTTACCCGACCAATCATGTCATTATTTTTTGTCTGATAAGTCAACAGGGGGAAAAAGCATTGTGCACCCATTATAGTGCACAATTACAAGGGTCAGCATAATAGGTTAGCAGCCAGCTGTTTTGGGGATTAAAACATGAGTGTAGACGGACAGCTGTGGTTAGAATAATTATAAACTCACATCAGGTGTGAAATTTGTTTCTTTACATTGGTATGAGGAAGTGAATGTTGATGTTTTAGTAGCTCTTAAATCTGTTTGCCGTCATTGTTGGGTTGAATTTTATGAACATGGGTTATGTTAATCTGACCTTTTTGATAAATTCTTCATTGGCTGTGTTGTGCTGTGGCCTGTGTTCTACTTACAGTTATAATGGATGTAAAGCGTGTTTATGTTCCAGATTCACAAGTATTACGAAAATGATGTTGGCATACTTACGTTGTTCTTTTGTCGTAAACTAAGCTGACTGATAACATGTATAAGTCAGGGGAACCAAAAAGTGACAGGCCTACTATGTGTCTGTTATCTTTGGTAAAAGTTATGGAATTTGGGTTTTACGTGCTAATGTTAGGCCTATATGTTTTGGAAAAACGTAAGCCTGTAGTTAATGAAGAATATTTCATAGGTTGAAAGGACCAGTTTAAAATAACCAGTTGCCCTAAATGGGTGACTGCCTGTCTCAAGTCAGGATTGAAATATATTGTTTGACATTGTTATTGGAAGAAGCACTGGTATCATTATGTATTATGTAACAGAAGAATAGTGTTGAAATCGAACATGTATTCATTAAAGGCATGTTAGTATGACAATTCTGATTTATACTATTCTGACCAGTCAATAAATATCCGTCTTTAAGCATATACGTCACAAATTCAAAGTCAAGGTTATTTTATAAAAAAAGAAAAGAGATCTTGCATGTGTATAACGAAAATAGGAGTTTTAAATTGTACATTTTTTTTATTTATATAATTTTGAGCAGTCGATGTGTGTCAGCAGCAGTGTGGATCTACACCATAAGTTCAAGGTCAATATCATTAGAAATCCAACAAAGAAAAGAATGGCCTTTTCAAACAAAACAGCTACAAGCTATGGTTTTCTAAATCGATATGCATATGGTAGAGTTTTACAAATATCGACAACCACGTATTTTATTAAAGAGATAAATTTTGAAGGCACTAGAAGAAAACATTTCTACTATACTTCTCCCGGGTTGTTGCATTAGAGTCGTTCACTTAAATGATTTTGTCTCCATTTTTTGTTACCACCTCAATGCGAGATTAATTTTTTCCACAGTTTGTAAAATGCAGCGGTATGCCTTTGAAATTCAAGACGTGATGGCGCTGTTTTTATCACCAGCATCACCTCCATCAGACTCCTTTCGTCTTATACTTAAATCTGTAATTCTTTGCCCTTACAACCATATACATGTATTTTTTCTTATCTATGGCGTGACTAAGATCACTTGAGAAGGACCCACCAGACAGTGTGGGAAAGCTAGTACGTTGAATGAACATAATGCTGTCCATATCAATTTAGAATAATTGGTCAGGATGTAGTTTTTCCATCTGCTTTAGAAGATGAATTCTGACATGACTTGTGGTATAAACTGCTACTGTTAACAATAGTATTTGTCTTGACTATACTGCCAGTGTACTTCCAACATTTCAGAGTTTACAATGTTCCCATCAGTCACAATAGCATTTTCATATTTGGGGAATGAAACCCCACTGAGAAATTTTCGAGACAGAGTTTTAGACGTCTTTCGCTGCAAGAAAAGCACAAGATTCTACATATTTGTGCTCAACGGGTCCTGTTGGGCGACATTGGTATAGAAACAATTTAACCCTTGATTTTCATTCTTGGAAAAAGGTTTCTGCATACACGCAGGTACAAGGAAAATGTTACCCTGTATTTCTGATTTTGTTGCCTTCGTAAAGAAGATTAAATTTATTGAGTATTGCATTGCTCATAATAGAGGCAAGGTGATAAAGCATGATAAAAATGGAACGGATTTAATTTACAGTTTGGGATTTTGATACCCGAACAAATGTATTTAATTTGTGCATTTTATTTGTATAAATATATAACATATATTGAGTTATATTGTATGTAACATCAGATAAGAAACAAATATGCAGAGTCGATTTCAGTGACACTTATGCACTAAGACGTACCCCTTGGATTTAATTAAAAAAACCAAACTTTTAAACTTTTTCTCTCCCTAATAAGTGGAAATATTTGGACGTTTTTTCAATGAAAGTACAAGTTTACTCTCATTTTCTGCGAATTCCCCTCACAATGCCTTACAAAGATGTTTAGGAACAGCTGGAGACTCCTGGATTATCTTATCACCTCGAACTTTAAATCCTTTTATCTGTTCACATTCTGCAATGTGCTGATATTTCTGTGCAGGATCAGATCCTAGATTTGAGAAAAAAGGGGAACGAAATTACATAAATGGAACCCTGGGGAGCACCAGAGGGCCAAAGCCAAGCTGGGGGTGGGGGTCTGCGGGCATACTCCCCCAGAAATTTTAGGGTGTAAATACTGCATTTCGGCCTAGCTAATTTGGGGTAGATATCTTACATGCATATAATCTTTATGATTGTTAATTGAAAGAAATACTAGTTCAGGAAATTGAAGAGGCCCCAGACTTTGAAACACGCACTTGTCACCATCGAGAAATGATTGCTGTCATCTTCCACGCACAATTACAGGCAGCCTCTTATACCCAAGACATTGTAACTCTGTTCCTACTACTACTACTACTACTACTACTACTACTACTACTACTACTACTACTACTACTACTACTACTACTACTACTACTACTACTACTACTACTACTACTACTACTACTACTAACACTACTACTACTACTACTACTACTACTACTACTACTACTACTACTACTTATGTAGGCTTACCTATTTAGGCATAATTATAAATGCAAGAGATCCCAAAGAGGCCAAAAGTCTCTTCACCGTCCGACTCTGTGTGCCCTTAACCTTTTGCCCCATGAAAAGGCCACGTTTGGTGTTAACAAATGGTACATCCACCAAATGAGGCCCCTGTCTTCTTCCTGTGCTCTGGTCCATATTTCAACCCTTTGTTTATTGACCAATTTAGACAGTCACATTGGTCTTAGAGTACTTCTAATGTTTTCTATCGCATTGCTGACACCTCCTGTTCGGTGGTTATTAGTATAGTGGCTATGTGTAGTAAGGTGTTGACAACAGTCATTTTAATAGAGGTATTTATCATGCATTGTATCCATCAAGTGGTGAACTATGCTGTGTAGGACATTACTCTGATCAGTGTTTGGGCCTAAAAAATGAGCTAGCTGGGGGTGGGGTGGGGATGGGGATGGGGGCACGTGCCCCCCAGTGCCCCATCCCTCTATATCCGGGCCTGCATATGATGATGTAAATCACTCTTCCCCCTGGAAATCTTTCCTCATATTTCACATTGTCGGAGAGATGGTGTGTGAAGGATCATTGCCAAGACTGTTTGATGTGCTCTGACGTGTCGTCACATGTTTTGATAAATTATCCTTCCTTGGGAATATTTCATGACATATGGAACGCCAATGTTTAGCACTGTTGTCGTCTCTTCAAATTTTTGCATGTGCAAAATTTTATCGCATATGGGGCATATATTTCGACTCACTTTGAATGAATGAAGGCTGAGACCAGAACCTTAGTCTCACAAATCCGCCATATCGGATTTTACAGCATCTGTGGTGGAGTCAACCTGTTTAATTCTGTTTTTAAACTTTTGGAACTGTTGTTCATTGAGTATGACCTCACGACTACTCTATGGTGTGTAGTCAATTTGACTACCGCAATCGCCGAAAAAGGCAGACAGGTTAGCATTGGCAACATCTGTATTACTTTTATCCTAAAGCATCATGTTCATTTGAGTGTATTGCCAAATGCAAACACGAACAACGCTTTGGTATGACTCCATGTAAATTGCTGTTCTAGATACTGACCCTCTCATGTTTCTATCAATAAACATCAGTTATTCACTACATGTTGTTGGCTGTTGCCCGGCAGCAGGTCCACTGGTCCATAGGTACATTGGTCCGTAGGTCCATGGGTCCACTGGTTCGTATTTTTATATCCATATGCAAGGCATCTGTATCTTCAATATTCTAAGCAAACTCGACAATATGTGATCGTTCTTTTGGAGGGTTAAAGATAAGGCGAATAAATGATTTTACACGATGGATATGTTGTTCAGTTAGCTTGCTCACTACTCACCCAACAACAGCAACAAAAAAAAAAAACAAAAACAAAAAAAAAAAAAAACAAAACAAAAAAAAAAAAAAAAACAAAAAACAAAAAAAAAAAAACCCAGAAAAACGGAAGGAAGGCAAAAAAAAAATTAACAAATTACAAATGTTTACTTTTAAAATCCATTTTCATATTTTGAATGGTCGATAGGCCTCCTATCCATTCCAATGTCGCAATAACGCTTGTGTTTTAAACTGACTTACAGGAGATTTGTTTCCACTTAGTTTTGTATACACTTGTTTTCATATGTTAGGTATTACCTGCTGCAGAATCTTTGCTTTCAAGTTGAATTTTCAGACAAAACTTAAAAAAGAAGCCATCGAAAAACAAAGAGAAACAAACATACAGAAATTCCGATCTGATATTGTTTTATCTATCAATATTTACCAAACATAAAAAAGGCATTGTGGTAGTACCAGATCGGTCAGTGTGCAGCCTTTGAAATTAGAAAGTATTTTCCAGTGTGACTTATTAAAGCGCTGGTGGATTACCAGAAATTGGGACAAAAAGAATTGCACAAGGTAACCATATGCATATGTATGTATGTATGTATGTATGTATGTATGTATGTATGTATGTATGTCATGTATGTGTCATGTCATGTCATATTTGTCATGTACATCCACGTATAGTATAAAGGTATGTCAAAGTCATGTCATGCATGTTTATTGTTTATGTATGTCATGTATGTATGTACATGTGTATGCATGCACACTAACTATACGTGAAATGTGTGAGGTGACCATGTGTATGTTTACATGTATTACAGTGTCCTATTCGGTCGTGGTTGTGAAGGTGGCTGGAGCCCTTTCAAATTAGCCAAGCATGTGTCGGGTGTCACCAAACGAATGTCATTGATCGTAGTGAGCTACTGGGCTGGGCTCTGTGTGTGTGTGTGTGTGTGTGTGTGTGTGTGTGTGTGTGTGTGAGAGAGAGAGAGAGAGAGAGAGAGAGAGAGAGAGAGAGAGAGAGAGAGAGAGAGAGAGAGAGAGAGAGAGAGAGAGAGAGAGAGAGAGAGAGAGAGAGAGAGAGAGAGAGAGAGAGAGACTAAAAAACCATTATAATTACATGTTATCCCTTGAACCTAAAAAGTCACAATTATTCACAACAGAAAATGAGTAGACCGCCTTTTAGTCAAGCAAGGTTTGCAGATTTTATGGATTAAGTCTCGACATATATTAGTATGTGTTTATGTAGGGTGTTGATAGTCCCTTATTTTGGCATGCCACATCATGGGCGCAGATTTAATATTTTTTTGTGGGCGGACTTTCTGACGATAAGACTGTACCCTTCCAAGGCATGATATCGTCTGTTGTCATTCTACTCTGAGGAAGGGTTTTCTACAGATAGGAAGGCCTCAATGAGATTCGCTGCTCTTCTTTGTGACTGGCGCCGGCAACAACATATTTGCAGTTTTTAGGCCTGTTATTAGTGCTGTGTGTACTGCGGATAGGTCTGTTGTCGATGCTGTGGGCACTGCAGATGGCGTCAAAACCATATGGCGGGTCTTTTCAACACTGCCTTCAAATACAGTGATTGCCCAGTCTTCATCACTATCTGCAACTGCTGGGCGGTTATAAGCTCTCTTTCATGATTTGAGAGTCTAGAAATTTGCACTTTTGCCACGCCCTTCTGTAGCTTCATCATCGATCAGAACTGTAATGTTTTCCTGAACTCTTTGACTTGGTTTTCCATGGACCTATTTTGACTTCACCTAGAACAATTATTTTGGCATTAAAATTAATACGAATGATGACGTCTACCCTCACAGGCAGGTAGAGCTGGGTTGGCCTATTCACATGAAAAACACCAGTAACTGGTAGTATTTGCTTTTACGTCTGCAGACCTATTTAACTGTCGGATAATATCAATGTTTTAAAATCATTAATTCTACAAATAAAAAGGCTCTAAATAAATGGTATATGACCTTTCTCAATATTAATGAAATAACTGGCGTCATTTTTATTACATTTACACGGGAGTTTACATATAATCATAGATCTCAGTGGCATGAATGTTAAACATATCACAATGCAGCCCAACCCTGGCTCTTGAAAAGATATCTCATGAAATAGAATTGCCTTTAACAGGCTGAAAGAAACAAACAAACAGAAATTCCGACCTAATATTGTTTTATCTATCGATATTTCCCAAACATAAAAAGGCATTGTGGTAGTACCAAAATCGGTCAGTGTAAAGCCTTTGGAATTAGAAAATATTTTCTAGTGTGATTTAATCGAATTGAAAGCCATGCACTGCTTTTGAACTTCAACAGGTGGTATCAATTTACGAAGCATCCTTTTGACCTGAACATGCAATGTGCCGCGATATCAACATTGTAACAAAATGTCGGCACTCTTTGTGAAAGAGCCGGAGAGGCTAGCTCTGTTCCTCTTATTAAAAGCCAGCTGGGAGCTCTGACTTTGCACCCCAAGCCATATACATAGAGCGATATATTGAGCATCTGAGGCAGAGGCAATAAATGTCTCGTTCTGTACCCATTCACAATGAGCAACTGTGAAAACTTCCGAAAATGGGTTAATAGATTATTATCGGTAATCTCTATTGCTGCATGACATTGTGTGTTGTTCTTCATAGAAATCTTTGTAATCGTTATGACATTAGTGAGATGAGTTACGTAATTTAGTAGCTCAAAACTTATGTGAATTGCAGACAACGGTGCCCCATAATGTATCAATTCTTCAGGTAATCTTCAAATCATTGGCTACACTTTACCCTGTGATATATAGGGCAAAATGCTTTGCACCATATTCACAGAGCAAATCTACACATACTCTTGATCCTGCATTTATAACAGGGAATAGAGGTGTTCGTATAGCACTGGACTTTAAACACATTTGGTTGCAGAATCCAGTCTTAACAGCAGCCTGTAACATGGTTACCCACTGTGTTTTTGCAACACATATTGCTGGCAGTGCAATCTTCAAATTGTGCGCAGCTGAATTTCAAACGAGCTTGCACAAATTGTCATAAAACAGATAAAAATAAATCTTTCAAGTCACACACACTTATCTTCCTGAACACAAGTTTTGATCATGGTGACCACAGTCACAGGTTAAAACGCGCAAAATTTCCCTGCAATACCAGAAATTCTCATTCAAATACAAAAGGATGCACCCTGTCGATTGACACACACACCAAATGTTCATTTCTTTTCGCCTTTTAGTTGCAGTGTCTGAAATTTCGAACCCCCAAAATGTTCCCCAAATTAAAGTATCTCATCACAAAATACAAGCTTTGCCTCAAAAAAACTTTTTAATTCCATAAATACATAGTTATTATATTTTACACAGATACGATTTCTCTACGATTAAAAAAAATCAATAAAAGTACATTTCATCACAAACTCACCTGCTACACGGTAGCCAGCGTACTCAATGTGGGCAGTAGCCATCAGGTGCTCAGTTTAAATGTATGTGTACACACCTCCCACACAACAATCTTGGATTATGCTGTTTGAATACAAGTTCCGGAATAGCATTTTCTCCAAACACATACTCGTGGTGAAATTAGTGGTATTACAGCTACTTACTGCGGAATGACATCGAACTTTTTTCACAACGAAAACCGTGCACAGCGCTGTTGGCAAATATAGTTCATTTACTACTTTGCATTCCATAATCAACTCCAAAATTTCTTGAAATATCGACTCTCCTTGCACAGCAAAATAACTAATGCGGCATTAAATGATGTTTTTAGTGTCTCTTCTATGCTCCGTAGTTGTAGGATTTCCTTCTGACGTAACGACATCTGCAGTGTGGGTACCATAAGGAAACAGTGCATAATTAGTTATCTCATCTCCAGGATGCCTGAGTGAAAACCACCCTCTATGCCTCAACCGCCTGGATAGATCACGCGGAGCATTTTCCTTGCAGGGAAGTTTCTTTAGATGCACTGACAGTTAAGGAAAAGCAATTCTATCTTTCGGGAAATGTACACGCAGATAAAGACTTGAGATATTGTCGGATTTCCTTTAGCTTGTCTGTGGTAAATATCATAAATACGTGGCTGGTAAATGAAATGTTAATGTCACCCAACCTTCTTTCACAACGTTTCGACTTGACACAACCCCCAAGTTGTGTTCAACGCAATTAACATCTGGACACAGTCGTTGATTAGTTATAGTCACATTTTTGATATCTGGACGTTCTCTCTCATCCAACACATGTTGAAGTGCGCACGGTCAAGTCTAGGGTAACGCCGGAAAGCTCACGCAAACTGTCATTATATGTCCATGGAAAATGACAGGCTGTTATCAAATTTTCTGTGATGACACTCACTTGATCCGTATGTTTCAAAGCGTAAAATATATTATATACAAGCAACATTACAAGTAGAATTCCTCGCACACAATAAATCTTTGTACACTGAGAATTCAACTGCATCTGCAAATTTAGTCTATAGCATGGCAATCGTAACAAAAATTGACTTCCAAAATGGTTGAACGATTATTCAATAGTAGTGCCTGGCGACCAAGGTGTACACAAAACCATCATCCAATACATGCACACCACATCATGGATTGAACAGATTGTGTCCTGTTGCACAATTTCTCGCAACTGTCTAGCTTGTGTAGATTGACGAATGAACATCAATCTATAGGGCAAAAGTCATCAATTGACCCTGTCGCGACTGTACAAAATCCTTCCCTTGTAAACATTAGCAATCCTAACTGAATCATGAAAATATCCATCACATTAAGGGTTAAAATGGTAAGTAAATATTCTGCTAGATATCACTGCATTTCAAATCCTCCTCAAATGAAAAAGTCAAATTACTTAAAAAATAAAAGCGGAGATCGTATAGACATGCCGCAAATAAAAACACACAAGTTTACAAAACATTAATCAACCATCCTGTACCAATAAGTCTACAAATACTGTGTTTGTGTGTGTGTGTGTGTGTGTGTGTGTGTGTGTGTGTGTGTGTCTGTGTGTGTGTGTGTGTTAATTAACATTATGTTTAATATATGCATTAGGTTCCACTTCACGTTTGGATATGTCCCTATTCTTAGAAGCATAAATTACTGCTTATATTCCGTCTCGCATGCAAATGAAGAAAAACATCTCAAAACCAACAACGTTATGTTGTTAGTGTGACTTTTCACCCTAGATATCAACAGTACGCTTCATGGCGTTGTCTATGTATTTAGTCTTAAGTAATAATTTTCACGAGATTCATTAAAGAAATCATGTAAACACCGTGATAAAATGATGAAATAAATTGCTTCCCCTCCAAAGAAGATACAAATCATTTGCATAAATTACGTAATCATTTTTGCTTTGTTCCTCATATGGTATGTAGGGCCCACTTCTTTCTAAGGCTATGCATCTCAACATCACTCACAGAACTACCCGTTACTTGTTAGTTGTCAAGTGAGCGCAAGGTGTCATCACAATACAAAGTGCACTGATTTAGAATATGCAATTCTGGTACATTTTTATGTTAAAAAACACGAGAAGCTATCTAAATGACATATGCAATGCATTGTGAAAAAAAAAGTGTCATTGAAAGAATAAGGTACCTCCTAGGTAATATCAAATATGAATGTTAATTATGCCTGACGTCGATGACCAGACAGAAAACAGGGATGTTCTTTTTATCTTGTCGGCCCAAAACATCTGATTCAATGAGGATTGAGTCAAGATAGATAGGCACAAAGTGGCAAAGAAATGCCACATGTTGCTCCCAGAACCCTTAACCAGATGAATTCCATCAAGGGATTAAAATGGGAAAGCTACTTTGCTCAACATGATTTGACGGCTCTTTAAATTAGTTGCCTCCAAAGATCTATGGGTAAGAAAGTGCGTAGTGCCTGTCAATAGAAGTATAAGCAGTCTTAGGGTCTGAGGTCTCAAGTCCCTCATGCAATGTTAGGATGCCTCAGTGCTGTAGTTCCATTGTATGTTGTAAAATTCTTGGAACTTTGCTGAATAAGCAATTCATCTTTCAGGATATTGTTGGAATAAGAAATTGTTAACCTCAAGGCATCGATTTTATTAGGAACTCAATAACATCGATAAAGCCACTCAACACTCTTCTATTCAATGTAGAGCTTTATGGGTTAAAACTGGCTCCATTTGTCTTATATATACATTAGCAGTAGTAGTTCCTTTATTTGGCTCGCGTATTGACTGCTCATATAAACCAAGTGAAAAGCTGTCCATGTTAATGTAATGGTTTTGGTTTTTCGCGCAGTGCAGGCGAGCCCGTGTCTACATCCCGTGGCACGTGTTTGCTGGACCCACTTGTGAATTTAAAGTATTCTGGACACAATTCACCCTTTCCCCGCGCAAATCACTAAACAGCACCCCAATGGAAGTCATCGTCTGCTTTAATATTTTTACTTAACTTTCATGTAAATACATTTTTTTTCTGAGAATTGTATATAATACCTATGGTGACGGCACGCCTCAGGTCAACAGCTTTCGTTGATGCAGGTTGGGTGCATTGGGCCCAACTCAATCTTATTCTGACAAAGGAAGGGTTAAAGGCATCACTATTGAAGCAACCCTCATTCCACCCGGAGATACACTGTCACTTCTTGGATGAGTTTCGTTCAAGAGGTCTCCAACAATTTTTGCTCGCGGTGCTGCTACTCTTGCCGATGTCTCCTGAGCCTATGACAAGCACTGCACGATGTGACAGACTTGAGACCTGTATAAATATGGCTGCCTCTTGTACACGGGCGCCTATCTGCCAACAGGACAACCGTGACAAGTGATGACCCCGACTTTTATTAGAATTGACAACTGTTTTAGGGTGGGGGTGGGGATGGGGCTTTTTACAGCGTTTTTACATCAATTCTATGGACGTCAGGGTGGATTCGTCTTACCATTACTGTAAAAGAAGATCCGTCCGGTGGATGAAAACCACCCTGCCACCTCAATAGGCAGTCTTTTGCGTAATGGAAAAAAATGCAGGATCAATGGAACTACGTATAAGGAGGAACTGCAACCTTCTGAGGCAAACTCCACCTGACAGCATGTGCATATTTTTCATCCAATTCCCATCAGCACACACTTTATCTAAATGGCTTCAAGAGGGGGCTCGTTCGGGGTGTTAAGATAATGTTGTGCTGATAAACATGCTCCTCGGCACATGGAAATGGAAAGAATTTATTTTCGCTACAAAATGAAAGCATTAGTAAAGTGCATTTTATGCATGCTCGTGTTAAGCATAATCTGTGAAGTATATACGTAATTGGGATACCATATACAGTTAAACCTGCCCCGTCTCTTTTCGAGGGCTTTCACGTCTTACGAAATACCAGGTGAAATTTCCAAAGTTAATTTAAGATACATTTTAGCCTTTCTCAGGAACCCGTCCACAGCTGGTTCGCGCCAACAGGTTTTACTGCACACTTTCACCAGAGACACTTTTTGCATTTGGTATCATACCAATATAATAGCAATAGAATTGATGCGGATGAATTGTGAATGAATAATCGAACACAATAAAAAACATATGATATTAGAAACGTGAAGAAATGACACCGGGAACTTATTGCCGCGCTTTCACAGAATAGTTCACCTCTCATCACCTTTAGCTGTGTGCGTTTCTTTTTACTGAAAGAGTTGCGGAAAGTAGGAATAATTTATTGTCAACTGCAAACATTGGAAACTCGCAGACCTTGTTTTATAGTCAGCCTACTGCATGCTTTACGGCCCTGCCGATGACCACTGCTCAAGATAAGCCACATCGGGAAGAGACGGCTCTTGGGCCTTTATAAGTATCACGACATTGACGCAAATTTAAGCTACATTAGGCAAGCGCGTCTTATGTCTACCCACAGAACTGACTCTACAAGTCCTTGTATGATGTATGACAGTTTGCTGGCAGAAATAAAGCTTATCCGAGTCATACTCGTAGATTGATGTTTGCCACCGCATTTTTGTCTAAAGCCAAGCCAATAAATTTGGGACACACAGATTCTATTAGATTTAGACAGGAGATAAAAGGAAAAGGATAAAGATGAAACAAATTAACAGTGATTTAATTCGACCGGCGCAGACTTGGAAAGTTAAACAAGCTATTTGGCCACAAGTTTTTGAAATTGGAGGATTTTCAATGACGCCTGAAATTTGCTTGCACTAATTAAAATGAAAAGTGATCAATCATTTATTGTCTGTACATAAACAATATGCAAAGCAACGTGGCTTTTGGTATGGACGATGTCTTTGGAATTCATTTAGTGTGTACATGTACCTACCATCTGCTGAAAGAAGCCTACTAAATATTGAGTACTAAAATAAGAAAAGAAGGGCCAAAAAAGGATCGAAACTATAAGGTATCCGTTCAGATTTTTTGAGGATGGTTTTTCAATAGTGCAGACTATTAGGCATGGTTATATGAAACACAGATATCTAATGGCAAAGGGATAATGTGTAATGTTTCTTAAATCTAGTATTAGTAAAAATCAGCTAGCTATCGAATGCACCTAAATTCAAAGGGGCTCCCGAAACTCTTCTTCATCAGTTTGAGCAGGGACATGGAATGATACGTCATTTTAGCTTCTAAATGCTTCCTACGTCTGTTACTTCTGCCACAGAGTTCCCACCGCCAAGCATTGAACACACTAAATTCACTAAATTTTGCAGTATTTTCGTTTTTGCTTATTTCACTGAACGCAGAGACAGTTGAAAATGAAAGCACAATCATTACAAAATGGCATTTTGACATGACTTATACATGAACTCTCCAAACCAGTGAAAATGAAATTTAACTTTAAAAATGCCTAGAATGTAAAAGCCGCGAAAATTTATTTAGAAAGATGAAAATAAGAACATTTGCAGTTTTTACAGCTTCAGCTGTATTAATACCCTACGCAAAAATATAAATTTATCAACAGCAACACGCTATGTTTGCACACGTCAAGGATCCTGTTTTATAGGAGTTAACTTGGGCGTAAAATATTTCATAGTGATTTCCTTCCAGAAAGTAAGTGTATGTGGGATATACTTGTATCTGGGCGCCTTTTCTTTTTTCCAGAAGACTTCCTTATCAAAGAAGCCAGGGGACGCTGCCTTAATGTTTGAACTAT
The DNA here is from genome assembly GCA_964020975.1 of Hermodice carunculata. Taxonomy (NCBI): domain Eukaryota; kingdom Metazoa; phylum Annelida; class Polychaeta; order Eunicida; family Amphinomidae; genus Hermodice; species Hermodice carunculata. The sequence continues at coordinate 15,266,161 of OZ026629.1, forward strand.
TCTACACCGCTTGCTAATAAAAGATAGGTACTAAGTGCCGTCTCTTTCCGCCTTTGACGGCGCCTCGTTTCCGAAGGGTGTTCTATTCGACTGTTAACTTGTCTCTTAGGAAAGGACAGTGTTGACGCAGATGCAGATGGTGGGACCAGCTGCTGTCGAATGCCATGATAAAGTGTTTTGACAACATGCATAATTAAAAGATACGTATTCAAATAATGGTAAATGTATACGCGCTAATCAAATGATAGAAAACGATTCAGCAGACAGTGTCTGGCGTGTCTGTCGCGGCTCGCAGAAGCGGATCCAGGAATGTACCAGGGGATGTCACACAGAAATAAAAACCGCAGGCATAATTAGCATAGTATTGATTACTGAACAAATTACATGCTTCAAAAATAAAGATTACACAACTCCAGTGCTTCGTTGTGACAATTAATTGGCACAAATAAATGAAGAAAAAAAACCTTTGGGACCCATATCTATAAACAAGATATTTGGCGTAAAATCTCTGAGGAAAGAAGCGATGGCAGCTTTCCCCCGTGTAAATACGCCTCTTAGTAAGCTGTACTCACCTGTAAGCAAAGAACGCGGCTAATGAGACGATCAGAAACAGGGACCCGAAGACGATTATAACAATGCCATACTCGGGGAACGGTTCTGAAAAGGAACAAATGAGACGATTCAGCACTTTGTTGAAACAGCCTTCATACACTTGATATGGCGCAGTGAAACTTGATCAATCCGGTGTACGTGGATGCTTTCAACAAAACACATAGAAACAAACTGATGAAATACATAAACAATCACGGGAGTGTCCAGCTATCCATTATCAATGCTTTTAATTGGAGTTGGGTGTTTTCGAAATACATTCATATCATCGGGAAACGAGATACCCCAAATATCTCCCAGAGGAATATGTCGAGAATATATAACTCAATTTTGTTTTCATTTGTATCATGGCCCATTCACAGTAAGTAGAAAGATATGGCATCAGTTTTTTTATGGATCTGAATTGCTACTTCCTTGCATTACAACAAAGCAAAAATGGTGCATGACAGATGTACTGTATAAATGCAAGGGGGCAACACCTACTTCCTGTGTAATCTGACATTTTTGACCAATGAGCGATGTCGCATTTGTCATTTCCCAAGTTGGCCCCACCAGCAACAGTGGGATATCAGTGGAAGTTACCTGGGGGGGGGGGGGGGGGGGCACTTAAAGGCAACATGTCCCATCGACAAAACATTGATGGGAGACACTGATAATTTGAGACTTTGATCATGTTGGGAATTAACATATACTGGGAAGATGTATTTTTCGTCTCTGACCTGACAGTGCACTAAAAGCAAGATATTGCAAGTTGACAACGTAAGACGAAAGTGTTGTGCTCAAGTGGCAGCTGTGAGACATCCATCATTGCTACTTCAATAATCTTATCTATGGCAGTAAAACAAAACTTCAAAGAAGTAGAACGATTACTCAATATTGTTTGTAAGAGTGATTTATTTACAATGAACTACTGTAACTACAACGGAGGTACAGATTCATTTGAACTGTATATTAAGTAGAACACGACATTTTCATTATTTGGCTCACAAATCGTCTTTACCACCTGATCATATTGATTTTGCAAGCAAAACTGTATGGACTATCTTGTTCAAAATGTCTTAGTAGAATGCTTCACTGATTGTTTGTAAGGAATGCATGACTGCTATAAAAATATATTCGTAATTGCTTTCACCTGATTATTTGTGCATGTGTAATATTTCTCAGTGAATGTCACGAGTTTAACAGAGTGGAGATACCTCATTTCAGAAATCCGAACTTAGTTTCACTCTGTAAACTGAAGTCGAATCGTGATCGTGTATCACTAAACAAAATTCTTATGGGTCGCACGGAATCGTAAACATCAAAAGCACTGGGAATGATGCATGTCGTTATTTTATTTTCAACATTTGTAGCCGACTGCAGCATTTGCAATGATCCCTTAGCAGAAATTCTATAAACGTCACGTTTATCCTCGTTTAAGAAAAGGCTGCATACAAAAACAAAGCTAGGAGCCCTGTTGATTTATTACCGGCCCCAGTTTGGTCCTTCGTGAAGTCTATTGGCAAAAAAAAGCCATGGTAGACTGATATTAGATTTGATATCCTCAGGTGCGTCAGGGGAATTGCAAGCGGGATACACTGTGAAAATGACATTTGTACGGTTACACCAAAACGGTCTCGAGAGACTCCACAGTGATATGAGATACCTAGCGGGGAAAATGCGACTCTTGTGAAAATAATTCTTCTTGTGATTGTGTGGGCATTCAGTCGATAAAACACTCTCCCCTTGAAAACGACACATAGAAGCAGGCCTCGAAATGCCTAGAGACAATAACCTTTGAGTTTCATTCACCTGCTGCGACAAAATCACGGCGGACTTTGCCTTAAGAACGAGGATTAATCGTATTGTGCTAATGTAGGGCTGCATTCCATATCCCAAGCTTGTTGGCAATAGGTCAGCAGGTCAAATGGAATACTGACACGACATTGTACCAAGGTGACCGGGCACAGCCTTCCTAAGCATGATTGATATTATTGAAGGTGATGGTTGGATCATTAAAAGTGAAACGACGACCAATGTGCCACATTACGGCGAATTTACAATAAACAGACACAGGCACGAATGCATTTTAAGCATTCCATAGACATGTGATCAAACTCAGCTCCAAACTAGGGTTGGGGACATAATGACCACCTTTGACTTCTAGGGACCGACACTGATTTTCCCTGGCTACCATGGTGCCACAGCATTGAGTGACTACTGCAAATTGCATCACTGGAACATTGTTGAAGAGGCAAGTCAGGGGAAACCATTTATAATGATGAAAAGACAAGGAATCAATGTTGAGCCGGCTGTAGGAAACGAGGACTGGCAGACACTTTTACCTATGCTGCCACCTACGATGATGCTCCACTATTCAGACTGTCACACGGCACAGTATCATTCAGCGGCTGGAGTTCTCAGCAAGGGTCATTCCCTTTTAGCACATAAATGCCAAGGTGTACACTTGACGTGCAAGGCGAATATCCATGTTTGGCTCGTAACGCAAATGGTAGCAAAGAACCGTTCGGCTGTTTGGCACAAAGATCACGTCACAGTTGTCACGGTAGCCCGTGGATTTATAAGGTGCAGGTCGGCCTGCGCGTCCGGTTCACAGTGGAGGCCCGACGGCTTAATAGGACGCCATATGTACATTAATTTCCCGCCACAAAGCACGGGTTTGACGCCAGGCGATCACGGGGGGGGGGGGGGGGGGGGGGGGAGGCGTGCGGGTCACATCACTGTTACAGACAGGGCCATATGTTTATTTCTCACAAAAATAACATTTTTTGAGAAATGTAAGTTCACAAATGCCAAACTGGTATTCATTTAGTACTTCCCGAATCATATATTAAGAAAATTTCATCCCCCTTTAATATGTATTCTTTATTTCCTAAATGTTAGTAATATCCCGCTTGTCCCCACAGGTACCGACCCGTATCTTGCCATATCCCGCAGAGCGAGACCAGGCAATCAGGTATGCAGTTCTGGCGGGAAATTAATATGCATATCTCCTATTGCTTCTGATTTGGCATAGGCTTCGAGTCGTAGCGGTTGTCCAGTCTTAAAAAGTCGACAAACGGCACACATCACACGCAACTTGACGCAATATTCCGCTTCATCATGCACTTGCAAGTGAAGTGATCGTCCTGGCCACTCACAGGAACGCAGGTCCACTTTTTGTCATTTCTGGTAATTGACATTCAGAATTTCACTTGTCGAAAGGTAACTAACCCAAATAAAGTTACTGAAAAGTACACAATCGTTCAGTGCAACAGTCTATTCAATTTCTGTATGTTTTGCTTTTTGTACATACACCTACATTTTTTTTTGTATGTAGCATTTTTGTATGTGCTGTGTACGTGGCATTTATTTTCCACATCCAAGACTTTTTTTAAATAAAGAAACAACCCACATAGTGGATATTCCAGAAGGTCTTGACTCTATAGAGGGTTGTTTTGTGTAATTTCCTGTTGCAGACGCTTAATCCGCCAAGAAGAGCCGCCAAGCTCCCGCAACAAAACCCCGGCCGACCTTGTCTCGTTTAACTATATGTGAATTAAGAATCCGAGTTGCTTGTGCTGGGTGAACAGACGGCGATGCATACACATTGTTACATAAGGCCCATTGTACGAACAAAGTGCAAATCACATTTCTTTCTACCAATCTGGGCGGAGCAGGTGAAACCCAGCAAAATGTCATGATGATGGATCATTTGATGCATGTCCTCTTTGCCCAACTTAAACCTCTAGAACGTCACAGGTCTTTGACGTTTGAATTTGTAAGACTGCTCTGAATACTCATTAAAGCACACTCCAGATTATTAAAATGTTAAATGAAACAATGGCCGGCTGAATGCGGTGCGGTCAATTTCATACAACTCCGGATATTCTTTGCACGCCGTTTTCTCAAGATAATAAATGGAGCAATGAACAATTTGTAAGAAATTCAGCTATCTTGTTTTTGCTCATAAAACATCAAAGCAAGGGCAAATCCATCGCTATAACGCCAATGAAAGAAGAAGGCTGTGTGATCATATTCTGACAAAATTTCAAACAATTCTTTGCCGCCGTTCTGAAGAAATCGAAAATAGCCTTAATACACAAAAATTTACTACACATCTGTCTGTCTGTCTGTCTGTCTGTCTGTCTCTCTCTCTCTCTCTCTCTCTCTATATATATATATATCCCAGTGCCACCTGGTGGTCCAAATGTGAACAACGTGATCCCAGGTGCCCCTGTATACAATATTAAAGCAATTGTCAAAGTAGTTCTGTAGTGTTTTTGAAAAAAAAAATGTTTTTCAAAAAATAAACGTAAAATAGAAATATTGCATCATATCCATCACAAACTCGGTAAAGGATGATCTGGCAAACAACAAAGTCCACAAACATTCTATGCAACGGTTTTTAAGAAGTCGAAAATGTAAAGGTGTAAAGCTTAACAAGGCAAGCAGACAGACAAACAGTCGCTTTGACGGACGACCGAGGCAAAAGGATTTCATAAGCACTGCTGACTGACAAGTCTGCAAACCTAAAAGACAGGGAGTCTGCAGGCACACAGAAGTGTAATTGTTCAATCTGAAGCAAAGCGGTTTCGAATAAATTTTTTTAAAGACTTGGCCTAAAAAAATAATTAAAAAAAACTGGAGTGTGACCCTTCGAACAAACTTGCCCCAAACCCACCCAAGATAATTTTCCACCAAGTTTGAAAAGAATTAAACCAACGGATATGTCGAAAAGTTGAACGGGTCCCTTACGGACGACGGACCACTGACCATCCTGCAAGCTCAGGGTACTGACAAGTCAGCTGACTTAAAAACGAGTCTCAGTGTCGTTTCCTTTGTTGATTGAATGGGGTACCATCGTCTTATTTTTAAAAGGTTCAAACCTAGCAAGTACGATAAGTGTCGAAAAATAAGAACCTGCTTTATAAGATATTCAAAAAAACCCCGGAAATGCTGAACAGACTTTTGTGTAAAAATGAAGATGACAACTTTGCATTATTTTTGATCAAAAACAAACCAGTCGCATCGTTGACATTACCTTTTTATTATTTTCCAGGAAATATATTCTCTGAAGACATTTTCACGAATAATCTTGTTTTTTTTTCTTTTTCTTTTTTTGTGGTTGGGGGATTGGTGACAACCACTCGTAAGGTACCGGTATCATATATCCTTAAGTAATAGTCAGATGATGGTAAACCGGAGAAGCCACATTAGATTTGAAAGGCTAAGCGCCTGCTTTGTCAGTGCCATGCAAGGTTGAGGAATTTTTGAAGCACATAGTAGTAGCATAGGAATGAATAGAAATAGCCCATCGCAGCAGACCTCACTTGCAACGGCAAAAGCCAAGAGGCAAGGTGTAGAGAACAGCACTGGTGGAAAAAAGATGTCACCTGACCTGTTCTGACCAAAACTATGGTCGCATTGGGTCATGGGATACCTCTTGACCAGTGCTATCGTTTGCTACTTCCCGTCCCTGGACATATGCCATTGGTTGATCTAGCATCCCAACGAAAATACTCCTTTCAGTGAGCGATAAAATAACGTGTTTTCGAGGCACCATAAGGTATAGATGGCCACAAAGTCACTGCATTATTCCTCATGTAGGTACTAGTTCTACTAGGTTGGGTAAGAATTAGTTGATGGAGGAAGAGCAGAAATGTCACATGACCAGAGTACAATTCATAGGCCTCTTTAAAGATAGCATTCTGGTACAAGTTTGTGTTTGACTGTTTTTTTTTTTTTTCTTCTGATAAGCATATTGTCACTTCCTGGAATTATTTCTGCTTAGAACTTCATCGGGTCTTGATTGCAACTGTCCAAATATAAAGAACTTTATATTCAAAGTAATGACAATAAATATAGCTATAATGAAATATAGAAGGATTTATTACTCTCGCTTCTACTGCCTGGCCAACTTCCTGAGATGGAATGGCACCGATTCAGATTATTGCAGAACAGACAATCCTCGCTTGCGCTGACCTCCTGTTGAACTTTGCCTTAAACCTTTGTGGATAATAGGAAAAGCACAGGAAAAGATATGTGAAATATGAGACAGACGCACGGAGGAGGAGTTAATATAAAATTTTCATAAAAGCGTGTTCAAGATTGTTGTTTCATGTAGTAGTCAATATACCACAGGAAACATTGTAAAGCCCCCCTAGTGCACGACTTACGCCACCTGTTTGCCAACGATTTATGTCACTAAAAGCGAGGTAACTGGCTGATCTGTCGACAACAGCATTCTTACGCCACGGTTTTGAAGGAACCAGACAAAGGTGAACATACACACCATATGTTGATTAATTATTACTGACATATTGCTTATGATGTGCGGTTCTGTGCGTGCGAACTGAGATTATTGTCGACTTCTTGGTTCTCATGCACGAATGCAATGTAGTCTTTGTGCGGCCACGGACGGGGCTGCATTAGAATTTAATTACCATATAGACACAAGTATAGAGTTCTTACAGGAGGCTGGATCAGTCGACAGTACCAGTACATACCGACTGTCACCCGGAGGACGACAGCGATGCAGAAACGAAGCCCAAGGAGATGGCAACGGTCTCCGAAATCAATTAAAAGCTCTATGAATACCAACAGCACATTAGGTTGGAATTATCAGGGCCGTAAACCTTTACGTCTTCAGGGGGGACATCGGGATGCCCCTACACCATTTTCAATTTCCATGCTAATTTGCCTAAAAAATCACCTTTTCCATTGGTGTTTGAAAACATGGCGCTGGTATATTGCAATAATAACCTGACCTAAAAACATGATGGTGTCACAAAGCTGACCCACATAGAAAAAAGATGCAAGAAACAATTTCACTTTGAGAAAAGGGATATATAATTCAGGTTTCCTATTAGTCTCACAAAGTCTGATCCTCAGATGAGCTAATTGATCCCAGCGTGTTAACTCCCTCAATACCATGGTAGTAAATGCATTAGTCAGTGGGTTCTACATTGCCTGGCAAATAATGTCCCGGCAAGACGTGATGGACAATGCAACAATAGAAACAAACAAACTGGAAGAACAAAAGAAGACTACAGACAAACAAACCAAAAAGAAACAAAACAACAACAACAACAACAACAACAACAACAACAACAACAACAACAACAAAAAACAAAGAAAATAACACTAGACATGTTGGTACTTGAATGGAAACGCCCGTAGAAGAATCCGAAAAGCGCAAAGATTTAATTCATTCTAAAATATACCAAATCGAGGACTTGTACGAGAAATAGCTTTAGTACATGCAACGGCGAGACATCAGTGCCCAGTATTTTGCCACACATTTTCCTGCCAGCTTCTGTCTATCGTCACAGGGAGCTAGAAGTGTGTATATATTCCCACTTTAACTATAATTACCTTGTGCTCGTGTGTTTTACGCAACCCCCAGGTCTAGGTCCGCTAAAAATATTTTATTAGGCATGTGCAGGTACTACTTTGCTGCATCACTCATATTTCTCACTTTCGATCCATTCTCAACGGACAAGTTTTGTTTTCATCGTTCGTTAGGCATCATGACATGGCAATCTGTAATTTACATCTCGCTATTTTCTTTAAGATTAATATGAATGTGTGGGAAGTTTTAAAATATTGCTGCCACCAGTCGCAACGCAAAACTTACCAATTCTTTTACCTCGTTGCTAAGGACCGAATAACTGTAATGTAGGATTAGATATCCATACGCGCTACTGCGTGTGTTGCGCACTTGACCAAGTTGAGCTGCGAGGGTACGCCTTTTCTAGTATTTTGGCAACTTTCCACAACAAATTACAGGGCACACGGGAATTAAAATATGACATAGCGTCTGTGTCGAACGAGAAAGTTTATAAGACATCCTCGGAGAAAACGTTTTAGCGCAGTAATCGCCTTCGGCAAACCGTTTTCTCCTCGGATGTCTAATAAACTATATCGTTCTACACAGAAGCAACGTTCTATTATAGTACATGGAAGTATAACCCTGTACATGCTGGGTCACTCCACGGTCGTAAACAATTAAGCGATATGGCAAACCGGGTTATTTGCCATGAGGATATGTTGTTGCAAGCCACTTTAAAAGAACATAATTCGAGGTGGTGCCCATATCTGGTTGAAGATGACACCATCTCTTATGCCCTTACATGATTGTGGAAGTTATGAAATGAAGACCAGTCAATTTCTATCTATAAAATGAGCACGGAAACAACATGATGTGAGCATGTCTTTTTTTGTCCTATTTGAAGAAAGTCTGATGAGCACAATAAGATGTTCATTCCATCAAGAATATTTTTTATTCAAGGAAAGCATCGAAAAAAAAAATGTACACATATCACGTATATCTGTGAAACAAAATTTCTATCAGCAGTTAACAGTTTGCTTGCTTGATTTTACAGCACAAAATATCTTGAGTGTCCCAACAAGCGTCCCTTTGACTCTTTCAGCGCTAATTTTTTTTTGTCTGAGTCAACACCTTTCCCGGGCGCGCTCTGCCCGCACAAGAAGCAATTGGCTTTTTACCTGGACCATTCTTACAGTGTTTTCAATTCAAGGTACGCTGGTACTTCGAACGAAATATCGGTTTTACAAAGACTGTGAATCTAGAATCTAGTACCGTTATGTTAATTCACAGCACATCGTCGACATTTGTAATGGAGGGGTTAAAGGGACTCTTCCGAGGTTTGTTCGACAGAGTAAACCTTTCGTGCTGCCCTGGACCCGAATGCGAAGCTTACATTTCCAGGGCAGCATCAATGGCTTAGATTCTGCCACACAAAACAAGAAGAGGCTGAAGTATAAGACCTGCCAACCAAGTCTGCTAAATTTACCGATAATTCGCCTGGTCCCATTGGATGATACTGAGGCGTCTGTCGCAGATCGTCACGACCATAGCAAGAACTGACCTGCTCTAGACAGCCTTTGGTGCTACATGTCATGGCCCATATTATTTTTTGGAGGATAATATTGTGTGCGATTGTAAATCCAAGCACATTTTAGCCCATAATATGGTATTTACCCACAAACAGAATTGGCAGAGTACAGTTCAAACAAAAATCCATCCCCCATCGAGATTTTTATGCATGCTGAAACGGGTTGCCATAAAATTCGGCGCACGTAGGAAACAGTCTCACCGCCACATGCCCGTGCTCAACAACCAATATGCCAAGAGCATCTCGCCGTTGACATAGTGCATTTGGTGACGCATATGTTAATAGGAATATACATTGATTGTTCTTTTCCTAGCGCATACACAGGACCAGGTTGTTTGTGATACCTTTGAGTTTTTTCAAATTTCCTGGTAATCATTCTGGGCTTGGGCCGTTCTGTCGTTTGTTCTATTTGGTTTCCCTCTCCAAGAAGGTACATGAGTATATCTAGAACCCTTTCTCAGCACAAGTTTAAATGGAAATTGTGCTAATTTTGACGTATATTTGTGTATATTCTAGTGCATATACATGTAAATTCCTTAAGTCTTGCCATTATAAGCAAAAACTTGGTCCAATAAAGTTAATCACTAGGTGGTTTTAATGTGGATTCTTGATTTTTAACAATTTTTTTTACAATTCGAATACTTAAGGGTTAACACATACGTTTCAATTTATTATTATGTTAGTCAAGGGATTACGATGATAAGTAACTCACATTTTTTACTTCCTAAAAACCGCCAGCCAGCTCCTTTTCAAACATGATGAGGATGCGCCCTGGCTGGATGTCTACCAAGTTTGTTCAAATGGTCTTTTTCCAATGTGGGTTTTTTTTGTTCTTTTGTTTGTTTAATTGTTTGTTTGTTTGTTTTTTTTTTTTGTATTTTCTGGGGTTTCCTTTTTTTTCCTTTTTGGAGATTTTTTTCTCCAAAACGGCAAGGTCAATTGCATCGAAATTGTACTTTACCAAATACAAGGTAAAGGCAAGCACCGCCATCACAAGCAAAACAAAAGGGTTGTGTGAACAGTCCGTCCTCAACTGACTTTGACACTCAACCCATAATAAACTCCACTATGGTATGGGGGATGTGAATTTTGGAGAGAAAGAAAAACCACGTGAATGTCTATTGTGATCTCCATAGACTACATAACGATCAATAGGAATGCAGGCATTAACCGATCCCTACCCAAATTTTTAAACAAATGTGAAAAATCAGAGGTACGGAGTATCAACACCTAGTGAACACTATTTTTTAATCCTCCAACAAGCTACATTCCCATAAAGTTTCAGAACAATCTGTACCACAGTTCGGGGGGGGGGGGGGAATAGCCTTAACACAAAAATTCATAAAAAGAAACAAATCCAGCGCCACCTCTTGAACAAATTAAGGCCTGAAGGTCCCCAGAAGTGTTTCTATGCAATTTCAAAGCAATCGACAGAGCAGTTTCATATATTTTTTAGAGATTTTGCAAAAAAAAAAAAAGAACAATTAAATTCATAAAATATCTACAAATCGTTGGAGTGTGACCATTTGGACAACCCTGGTAGAGTCCCATCCTAGGTACATATTAACCTGTATCAGGAACATCTCTGTGAAGCCGAGGATCGACATCATAATAAATTAAATAACTCCTTGAAAAATTCTAAAAACAAACATAAAGCGTGGTGGAAAACTGTTAAACCTTTTTTTGAATCGAAATCATCGTCAGAATATTCCTACTTTACTATGTGATGGCAAACACGTCACCGACAACGCTTCTAAAGCAGAAATCTTCAACTCGTTTTTCTTGAGTCACAGCACTCTTGACTCCTCTTCAATTACCCATCCTCTACCGCCCGATCATCCCCGAAATACACTCGGAGGTGAAACATTCCTGAAGGTGAAGTACTGGACACACTCAAAAGTGTTGATACTACTTAAGCAACTGGCCCAGATGGGATTAGTACCAGACTTTTGAAAGAAGCAGCTCCCATTATTTATCGACCTCTCACTAAACTATTCAATTTACCTCTATATCAGAAACAGTTCCCGTCTATTTGGAAAGAAGCTCACGTGATTCCTTTACACAAAAAGGGCGACGAGAACCTGTGTAATAACTATCGTCCTATATCCCTTTTAAGCTGTACAGGGAAAGTAATGGAAAAAGTAATTTTTAAACATGTGTTCAATTTTTTTTCGGGACAACATGTTCATTTCAGCTAACCAGTCAGGATTTATTCCTGGTGACTCAACAGTCAACCAGTTACTTTCCCTATACCATGAGCTATGTTTAGCCATTGATCAACAAAAAGAAGTAAGGATTGTTTTCCTAGATATAAGCAAGGCCTTTGATAAAGTCTGGCACAAAGGTCTTATTCATAAACTGGAAAAAAAAACCGGCATCGTTGACAATCTTCTGACATGGTTTGAAGATTACCTCTATAATAGGAAGCAACGCGTCGTTTTAAATGGTCAATCCTCTAGCTGGGGAACTATAAGCGCTGGTGTGCCTCAAGGATCTGTATTAGGTCATTTAATCTTTCTGATTTATATTAATGATATAGTCAACGTTGTAAATTCAGAAGTCAAACTTTTTGCGGATGATACGTCCCTTTATCTTACTATTAAAGATACTGTTCATGCTGCTACTGTCATGAACGATGATCTGGCCTCCCTGGATGAATGGTGTAGGGAATGGCTTATATCCTTTAATGCTCTTAAAACAGACACCATGCTCGTCTCTCTAAAAAGAAACCCCCCTGATCACCCTCCATTGATTTTCCAAGGTCACCAATAAGGCAATGTTTTAGAACACAAGCATCTGGGTCTTTCGTTAAGATCAGATCTAAAATGGAATGAACATGTTAAACAAGTTGAAACTAAAGCCTGTAAACAAGTAAACATTCTGAAAACTCTACAGTATCGCGTGGACCGGGACAGATTAGAAACGATTTATACCTCCTTTATTCGACCTATTTTAGAGTACGGAAATGTGGTCTGGGATGGCTGCACGCAGGATGATGCCAAACTTTTGGAAGACATTCAACTGACTGCGGCCCGCATGGTGACAGGAGCAATGAAAACCACCCCTATAGAAAAGCTATACGAAGAAACTGGCTGGGAGACCCTATCCAAACGAAGAGAAAGATCAAAACAAATCATGATGTATAAAATAGTTCATAAATTAACCCCTAGCTATTTGTACTCTCTTCTCCCCAATATTCCAATATTCCACCGTAATTCTAGGGCAAAACTCGATCAAAGCAGACGCTCAGACTTACCCTCTTTCAATTGTAGAACAGTCTTATTCGAAAACTCCTTTTTCCTTCTGCTATCACGTTGTGGAACCTACTCCCATCGGAAACTAGAAATTTTCAAACTTTGTTCCAATTTAAGAAGAAAATTTCAACTCCCAGACAGTTTTCTGTTACATTTCCCGAATTTCTTAATGTAGGCAAAAGATATCTGTCTATTTTACATTCTCGTTTACGTATGGGCCGCAGCCAATTGAACGAAGATCTTTTTAAGATTGGTATAAAAGATTCAGCAGCTTCTTCATGTGGCGCCACCACCGAGAGTATCTGGCACTACTTTCTCACCTGTCCAAAATACATTGTCGCTTGAGATGCATTTCATACAACCATCGGTCCTTTGGCTCCATTTTCTATAAACACAATTTTGTTTGGCAGTGCTTCTTGCAGTCTCGAGGACAATCTTATTTTATTTTTATCTGTTCAAGAGTTTATTGAAAAAAGTAAACGATTCCAAGGTGAAACTGTAACTTAATCATTCATACCGATAATTCGAAACTGCAAATTCATAATATATACTGGCAATATTGACAACTTCATGAGCCCCGCTATCTGTGTTTGTTCTGGTGGCGTCTATCCTTCCGTTTGTTTTTCTCCCACCACGCTGCTCATCAAGTCCCCTTGGACTTGATGAACGGTGGTTCATTGGAGTTGTGCTGTCAAGTCAGTCCTGTGTTTTCGTCTTTTCTCCACCAGAGGGATTAATATAGGGCTTTGCCCTTCTTCCCAATTGTTTTTCTTTTGGAAATAAAATACGTTTAAGCCATGCATGTATTCAGGCTTATCGCTGAGAACATTTTTTATATGTATATATATGTATATATATATGTATTTACATGCACATACAATAGGACGCGAATGTGAAATTTAAGGCATCGGTCTATGTTGACAATCAAATAATTGTCTGCAAGTTTACAGAAAGAACAAAGAAGCGAAGCATGCACGAGTCACATGTGAGTAAGTCTTTATCGGTCTTGATAACGATTTAGGTCCTCTACGTCATGGATCTGGACTATACGACCACTCTGGTTTTGCTGAGGGCCCCATGGATTCTTTTCTCTGATGTAGAGTCTTCCGTCGGTAGACCAACATGACTGAATACCTCCTTGCCTTCTCAGTCTGCGTGCCACGAACATGATGTGCGACCGTTTTTTCGTTAAGTCCTCGGACACAAAAGCTTCGTTAGAGTTTTTGCGGGCTTTGAAGAATTTCTCTCTTTGGCGGTAAGAGACAAATCAAACGATGATGGGCCTTTTTTTACCTTCAACTTTTTTGCCAACTCTATGTGAACGGCTAATGTGATCAGATTTCAAATCAACACCAAGTTTCTTAGCATGGTCCAATATCATTTGGTCAATGTCTTCACTTTGTATTTCGGAATCTTTCATCCATACCCTTAGGCAGTTTCGCCTGCTATATTGCTCTGCCTCATCCCTATCATTCTCTGGTTCTTTAACCTTCCCTTCCAGGTTAACAACTTTCTGTTCGAGATCACCAACCTAGGATCGTAGTTCAGCAGTGTCTCGAGCATAGTTTTCATTACATGTCTTGATTTCTTTCTCGAGATCATTTATTCTGTTTGTGAGGGGATTTACTTCTTCCTTAATCGCTTCACGAATTATCTTTTTCAGAAGTTCTGTGCGTGGATCATCCATTATTTCCAACATTTCGGATATACTCACTTTACTGGGCGGCGTGGCTCCAGTAGGAGACTTCCACGGCCTTTTCATGGCTCCACTACTGTTTACAGGCATAGGCTGGTCAGGTACATTCAATGTTTTTGTTGACGTATTTACCTGTGCACTAGTTTGACCTGCCTTTGTTCGATCTCCCATGGCGCGATATTCAAAAGGTAGACAGACAGGATAAGTCCAAAATACAGTCCTTATAGCCCGGCAATCCAGATTTGAACGATGAAAAGAGATGCTCACATCATAATGTAAACCAGCAGTATACTCCAAATGAAGATCAGCGTAATAAATCCGCCAAAATCGGCAGAAAACACAAGAGCACCGAGAAACAGAAACCTGGAAATGCACACATAGGATTTTGGGAAAACGCAGAAAACAGGAAACGCTGACCTTGGTCCATCGTTGCATTGATTGGCTGTGAAGGGAAATATGAGCGTAATGAGTACTTCGTTTTCAATCCAAAACGCGCGCCGATCGATTCAGTGGCACAGTATGTATATGTTTAATCTAGTTTGTAGAAGGATAGTTTTACAATGCCAATATATGCTTATATGCCGCGAAAATGAACTGCACGTTTTGCACGCTAAACATGAGAGTCTAGAGGATATTACCGGGAACATGAAAAGCCGTTCCATGTCCCTTGCCATATAGTACTTTATACGCCCGCCCACGTTGTAATCTTTTTTGCATAACTTCGTACTTTCCTTTTATCAGGCTCCCTTGTTTTAAACGGAGTTGAGATTAACTCCACCATGTGTGTGCATTGATTGTTATGAATAACAAGTAATGACATCATTAATTATGTCCAGAATTGTTTTGACACGAAAACGCACTCAATCTTCCGACACGGAGAAATCATCCGTAAACCAACAGCATGACAGAACTTTATTATATTATAAACATATTTATTTTCTCTGGACTGCCTAATAGTACACAAAGACTAATCTGGAAGCTCTCCAGTACATAAAAGGACGCACAGGAATATATACAATACACACTGGACGAGAACAGAAGACTAAATCCACGGCTTGTACACGAATTATTAATTATAATTATAAACATATTTATTTTCTCTGGATTGCCCAATAGTATACAGAGACTAATCTGTAGGCTCTCCAGTACATAAAAGAACGCACGGAATATATACAATACACACTGGACGAGAATAGAAGACTAGATTCACAGCTTGTACAGGAAAAATACAATTGACGCCAAATAATGGAGACTTAAAATTTTGTCATATACCAAATTATCAAATAAAACGTCTGGATTCTGAAATGAATGTCTGAACAGCCTCAAAGATGAATATATTATCGGTGTCTCGCAAGTCATCACTACCTTTCAAGAGAATGTTTAATAATATATCACTGGAGCACTGAACTATTAGAGTCGGATTTACACATGAGGCGAGTAAGTGACACACAGTATTCAGTATGAGAGCATGCGCACATTGAGGCTGGAAGGATATTGACATGATGTAGATGGGCATTTAAAACAGAGAAGTTAAGACGTAGCTGCGTGTGGCATATGTTTATGAAACGACTTCCATGTTTAAAGTATGTTGGCTTTTTGTAAACACTTAAGAGTAGTAGATTTAATTTAGATTTAAACTGCGGCAGGGAATTGGTGTGACGAGTATCAACCGGGAGGTTATTCCATAATTTGATAGTAGACGGGAGAAATGAATCGCCGAAGCGATTGGTGGTGAACCTAATTTGGCGTAATTCAGTACGATTTCTCAAAAGGCGCCCAGTGGACTCAACCTATTGTACATTTTAAAGAAAAGAATAAGTTTGAAGTATTTCCTCCGATTTGCCAGAGTTTGCCATTCAAGGTCTTCGAGAAGCAAGACACGTGGAGTGTATCTAGTTGCGCCAAGGCAGATCCTGGCTGCCTCCTACTGCACAGCTTCTATAGATTGTGACAGGTTTTCAGTGCAATTGTCAAACAGGACACACCCATATTCGAGGATAGGACGAATCATTGTACTATACAACCGTATGAGTGTCTGGCGGGAGAGTTTATATTTGAGTCTGCGTAAAAGAGCAAGCAGTTGACTCGCTTTATTAACAATACGTGTTATATGCTGGTGCCATGACAAATTACTGGAGAGTGTAACTCCAAGGTGAGTATAGAGTGGCCTCATGTATCGGTGTGTTTCCAAGAAGTAGGGGAGGATGATCTGGCTTACGTCGTTTAGCTGAAAAGGTCATTGAGATGGATTTTATGGCATTAAATGTCATCCGCTAGAGCTTGCCCCAACGATGAATTTGTGTAAGATTATGATTAAGGCTTTCAGCTGTGGCCATTGGTTCGTGGACAATTTCAAGAATACTGGTATCATCCGCGAATAAACGGATGTCAGAGGTGATGTTGACAGTGATGTCGTTAATGTAAACGAGGAAAAGTAGGGGACCAAGGATCGAACCTTGGGGCACTCCAGCCTCTATAGGGAGCCAAGGTGAGGTCTGTCCTCCAATAGTAACACGTTGAAGTCGGTTTGAGAGATAGCTTTCTATAAATAGTAACACAGGATCTTCAAACCCCAATTGTTTTAGTTTAAAAAGTAGACCAGCGAGCCAGACTCTGTCAAAGGCCTTGGATATGTCCAGGAAAACCATACGGGCCTCATGGCCCAACTCAAGGCCATTGTAAATAGTATAAAGAATGCTAACAAGTTCATTTATAATGGAACCGTTTTTCTTAAAGCCAGAGTTTTTAGCAGAAAGTAAATTGTTAGAGATTAGAAACTCATAGAAAACGTTATAAACTAGACGCCAAACTACTTGAAAGACATTACAGAGGAGTGAAATAGGCCTATAATTTTCCTTTGACTGTTTGTTACTTTTCTTAAAAACGGGGCACACGTTTGACCTCTTCCAGGGATCTGGAAAATAGGAGTTGGATAAGCAGAGATTGAACAGATCAGTGAAAGAACGTGAGATTGAGGGGGCACAGCATTTAAGAAGGGTGTTGCCTATACCGTCAGGACCACAAGCACAACTGGTTTTCAGAGATTTTAAAATCTTTTCCACGTCATTCACTTGCACTTGAAACATAGACAGGCGGGCCTCAGTTCGGAAGGCAAGGTCGGGCAAGGGCAAAGGATTGTCATCATGCGGAGTCTTACACCGATCAGCAAAATACTTGTTGAAGGTCACTGACTTCTCTATATCGGAAGAAATATTCCTTCCATCGTCAATAAAAGTTGGAATGTTTTGATAAAGTTTGTGACCGAGAATACATTTGCCAAGGTACCACCAAGTTTTAGGGTTTATCTCTCTTGAGTCTAGTTCAGATCGGAGTTTGGCAAAGTAAAGACGAATGGAGTTTTTCATAGCGTTAACCGTAAAATCACGTTTCCGTTTGTATAACTGAAAGAGGTGTTCAATATTTTGAGTAGTCAGGAGCGTGTGAGGCCGAGGCTTTTGTGTCTGGCATTTATATCTGTTCCAAGGCGCGATTGCGTTGCCTTATTAGCCTCTTGATACTACAGTTGATCCAGGGCTTGTCCCTGGGTCGAACAGTGACCACGCGGAACGGAATAAACTGTTTACACGTGTCAATAAATAGGTCTGACCAGTATGACACAGAGTCATTTATGGAGTCAAAAACTGTGAAACCAGTTTCCCAGGGAGCAGGATGGAGTACATTGTTCAAGTTGACAAAATCAGCCCTCTTGAAGTTCCAGACAGAGCGTTTAAAGGGACGATCCTTGTAATGATTCACAGAAAAAGAGCAAAAGACAACAGAATGATCAGAAGAGGATATGGGAGGGAGTATGCCGGAGTTAAGGATATAACCAGGGGAGTCACTTATCATGAGGTCTAGTAGGTTTACAGAGTACTCCGACACACGAGTGGGTTCGGATATGAGCTGATGCAGGTTGTTTTGAGCCAACAGATCATAGAGGCGCTGTCCCAGTTCACTGTCCGTGTGGGGAGAATCCCAACTTACACAGCGATCGTTAAAATCACCTGTTATTATGAGTATTTTAGGGTCAAGTTCGATAGCATACGAAATGGAGTGAGATAAATTGTCCAGAAATAGGTCTCTCTCTGCGGCAGATTGACCTGGTGGACGATAATAAACACCTAGAATCAGTTTACCAGAAGGGACGGTAATTTCAGCCCAGATACATTCACTACAGGGAGTTTCCAGCTCCGCACATCTTCTAACAGGTAGATTGTCTTTTACATACAGGGCAACCCCCCCCCCCCCAAACCAGTTTCACGATCCTTACGTAGCGGGGTTTGAAAGCCTTCAATTGCCAATAAAGCATCAGAGTAGGAAGTATCGAGCCATGTTTCAGATGAAGAAATGACTTCCAATTTTTCAGACTCCGCCAAAATACTTATTTCTTCAAGTTTACCATCAGATTTTAAGCTAGGTACGTTAGCATGGCACATAGAAAACTTATTAAGAACAATATTATGAACTGGACCAGGGTTTGGATAAATACTCGTGGAGAGCACCCTAAGTATAAGAACCGTCACATGTCTCAGATGGCAGAGACATTCGGTGAGTAATACTGCGGCAAATACTATGAGAAAGGTAAAAGAGAGGATGAAACTATGATCATGATATGGAAATGTAGACACGTTGGCAGACATGGACAGGAACACAAACCCATCTTTGTTGTGAAATAACCCTAGCACAGCTCTATATTGATTCAAACAAATGCCCATTAGGGGGTATCATACTGGGGAATGTCCGTCGCTGAACACTGTGAGACACAACAGAAAATAAATGCATTCATGTTTACAAAAAACCCAATAAGTATATGACATTGTATGCTGGAGAATATAGTCTTCGAAACAACAAATAAAGTAACATAAACAAGAGCACGAGAGACTGCAGAAAACAAAAAGTGTACAAACATGGCAACAAAAGAGAGCAAGATCATCACAAATGTAATGATGTTCATATGAAAATGATTGTAAATCTGGATGTAAGTTAAATCGGAGTTTAACAAATATGACCTGTTGTTGTACCGAATATCATATCTGTAAATATATGAGGCATTCTGCTGAGTTTACATAATGTATGGAGATGCAGAGTGGCAAGAATGATGACGGCTACTATGATATTGTAGCAACTGTACGCTCGTCTAAAACAGTCTGTATGAAGCATTTAAACGTAGCTTGCAATTGCATCAAGATTCTAAAAAGTGGCAGAACTACAAATCTTTCGAGCCATAGTTCGAACCATGGAGGCTACGTAAACACCATGTACACCATACAGTGGACTCAGTGCATCTCCTGACAAATCGGTCCTGGAAACAACATTTTGGATAATGTGTAAAATTCGACTACTAACGCAATGTATCTCCAGACGAGAGTAAAACGTACGGGAGATACAGGCCGCTTCACGGCCAAACCGTATACCCATTTCCACACATCGATGTTGTCATGCCTCGTGGGGTTTGTGTGTGTGTGTGTGTGTGTGTGTGTGTGAAATACATTTTTATGCTATGCAAAGGATCCACTTGCCATATACCCTTTACAAATGCCATGTATTCCCTTTGCGGTGGGTAAAGTTGGAAAATGACATTGCCTTTTCGGGGAATATCGATCTGCACTCGATAATGTAACATTTTTTGTGGGCAGCCAATTATCTGCATTGGGGACTTTGCTGGCTAGAAAACTTCAGGCCACAATCTGTTTCCAAACAACTGTACATCCTGTTCGCAATCTGATGAAACCTCTGGTTGCTTTTCTATTACAAGTTTTACTTATCAACCACAAGCTAGTTACCTTCTTCCAGCGAAAAGGTCTCTCTTGGACCATTAATCAGACAGATTTGACCGGTACGACGTAAGCATTAAATCTCATGATCCACCCTTAAGGACATCTTCCTGAATGTCAACATCACGCAAATTAAATAATAGGCCACAATTTCTTACTGTGCTCTGCGTGGACGGTGTCGTGGGTTCGCTCAGTTTGAACTTTTCAACCCAAGTGAAACGAATTTACGTCAACTGATGCAGTGTTGGGATACATACTTTTGTCACATGCACGAATTAACAAACAAATAGCAGGTTATGTTATTCAGCGGGGATCTGCTAACCTTAACTCTCTGTATATTGCTTCAAAGATCTTGAAAGTAGTACCAGTACTTTGTACTGTAACACCGTTTCGTGGTGCATCGGACATGGAAAGGTCGCTACATCACACCGCAACATATATTGTTCATGACAGAACTGATCGACTTAACCAGAAAGACACACAACACAGAGTACCCTACTCAAGGAATTGTTCATTTTCAGATGACAAAGTACCTCTGCTTCGCTGAGCACGAAACCTATCACGCGAATAAATTGCCATCTTCAAGCGAATGAATGTAATTACATATTGATTAGAGAAGGAGACGCCACCTCTTGTTCTTGCTCGGAGAAACAGAGGGACCTTTCTTAGGCGAAATAGAGCAATAAGTGAAGCCATACCATCTGGGGGACATCCACTGCCGTCAAAACCACACCTTGGGACATCCTCCGGGGGCTTGGTAGCTCCCCCAACCCAGTAGATCTTTTTACCCGGTACAGGTTCGTACTTCTTACGATTACCGTAATAGTTGGCAACCACCTGAAAGAGGAAGAATTATATTAAACCTTTGGTTGTAAAATAATAATGATAATGATAATGAAAATGATTATGATGATAATAATATCAATTATAATATAATTACTATCATAATTTATTTCCTTTTATCAAACATAATCTAGTTTATTGTACGCTTGTGTTGTCGACTTCATTTATAAATGCTCCCAATAATAATAATATCAAGACTTTGCAAAAGTTTGCATATGATAATATATTTCAGATTCATCCGGGGTATCCAATCCATTTAGGCAGATTTGTCATATGGTTCAACTATGATGCCAAAAGCCAGAGTGCAAAGGGCATTGAGATACGCTGAAGTTAATGTCCCATTAAGACCAGGCTATTTTGTTAATTCCTGTCAAAGGGCTGCCAAAACTGACGCTAATCGTTGAGAACATATCGTAAAGAGGTAATAAAGAGAAAAATATCAAAGCGCCAGAGCGGTGCGAAGTTTAACCCTAAAAGCCTAATGCCAATTTGTCCGAATTCAACCTTTTCCCACTAAAATTACCAGAAATGGTGCTGTTTCCTCAATCTCACCTGCTTCTTTTATGGATCAAATATGACGGAAGATATCATTCAACAACAACTTTCATCCGTGGATTCGGTGCATTTCGCCCCCCCCCCCCCCACCCTGTCCACGGGCGCCACTGAAAGCTGCTGTCTCATTCTCCCAAAAGGTTAAATGTGTTTCGGTGTGAATTTACAAACGATACTGAATGTTAAATTACCGGACGGCTATGGGGTGATAACACGATGGTAATGCCACCTACAATCAAAGCTCAACGTTCTTTTGAAGGCACACAAAGTTTATATCCAATTACTGGGCCGCAAGTGGCGTGGTAACCTGCTTAACGCCTCCCGGCCCCGGTAATCCTGTGGGCATTATGGTTGTACCCATTTGATCAGAGATCGATTGGATTTCCGATTTTGTCAATCTTAACCTTGTACATTTGCATCATAACATGTAATCAGTTTGGATATTAAAAAAAAGGAAAAAAACCAACATCGAATGACATCTTAACCCCAACGTTTTAAATGCGCCTTTCTGGAACTTAGATTCGACGAGGGTAGCACTTAGAATTGAGAGAGAGAGAGAGAGAGAGAGAGAGAGAGAGAGAGAGAGAGAGAGAGAGAGAGAGAGAGAGAGAGAGAGAGAGAGAGAGAGAGAGAGAGAGAGAGAGAGAGAGAGAGAGAGAGAGAGAGAGAGAGAGAGAGAGAGAGAGAGAGAGAGAGAGAGAGAGAGAGAGAGAGAGAGAGAGAGAGAGAGAATGACATGTTTTCATCGTGCGATACTCTAAACCATAATGCAAATGTAATTACTGCAGAGCCACCATCATTTACGTAGATTCACAGATTAACCTCGCTCTTCAATTCCCTGTCTTCGATCGTCGAAAGAGAAAAACTAGAATACAAAGGTTTTTTCACTTTTGCCCTGGAGTGCTGTTTTCAATGGCAGAACCCAGACCCAACGGTACCAGAAAAGGTAAAGTTTGATATATCTTAAGACCAAGGAAAAGTGGAGTTCAGATGGAGAGAATCACATGGTTCCTTGATATCCAAAAATTAAAATTATGGGTGACTAGGATCATTAAAAATTAAGGAAAGTTGTCAGCAAAAATGTGTATTAAATAGAAATAAGGTTCAAGAATATAAACTCCAATTTGCAATTTTGCATGAAAATATGCAAGTCTCCCCATAGGACAGTTCTGTCTCTGAAACAAACACAGGGTGGCAGTGTGGTAGAAAGATATACTTTTAAAAGAGGTCTGTTTTGTTGAAGGGTATTGTCTGATCCTTTGAATCAAGTCAAGGCCGTTCAAGCACAATACACGCCTTGGTTAAGATACATCATCTTATCATGTTTCATCCCGTTTCTTCAAATGCTTCAAGAGATACCGTGTGGACCCAAAATTCGTACACATGATCCTGTGACCTTTAGAACTGGGCCAAAATCATTCAAATGCAATCCCTACCAGTTTCGCACCATCATCTCTAGGAAAGCCTTGCAAGGAGTCTCACCTTCAGTAATATGTAGGCCACTCACTTAAATATTTCCAGAGTTATCATTTGGCAACGAAATTTACAAACACACAACCTGTGATCTTAGGAATAAGGTAAAGATCACCACTAATACAATTAGCTCTAAAACAGGCCTATTTTGCACGTCAATATGATCCAAAGTAGTTTAAATGATCTTTATGTTAACGTCCGATAAAGAAAAACCACTAAAAGTGCCCTTTGACCTTGGGAATTGAGTCAGAATAATCCATATGAAATCCGATCTCATCGCTTCTGGTGGAATATTTCCTCATGTGAAAAGTCTTCGATTTCTTCTTGATTTCTAAAATCACCAGTATAACTGTAAGGGCTTTGTCACCTTGTCAAGTCATTCATGTAGAATACACAGCTAACCCCTGCAGAGGGCTATATTCGGAAGCATAGTTAAAGTCCTGGCTCAAGTGGTTCTTGAGTTTGATATCATGCGGAAAGCAAAAGTCACTTTAAGTACTCTGTAACTTCGAAAATTGGGCTACGACTATCAATCTGCTATGGGAAGATAGACCTTAATAATGCCAACTTTTCAACATAAGTATTTTTTTCTAAGATGGTTCATGTTAAAGTACGGACAGGCGGACCCAAGGACTGACGAAGGGCTTGCTATATGCCCCATTCTGTATGAAGAACAATTGAAAGGGAAGACGAAATATAATTCTAAACGCCAATATTTACAGTGCTCCAAGCTGGCAAACAACTTGCTCCTTTTTTCCTGAAACCTGTTTATTATACTGTAAATTTAGCTTCAGTCGCGAAATCTATTTAAACAGTACAAAAAGTTACGACATGTATTTGAGCTAGTCCAGAATAAATATCTATCATTGCCCAGCCTAAGGTTTAAACGACTTAAACCTGTTTGATTCACTACAATATTTTACCGAAATGAGAAAAGACCCTATGCCATCAACAAAACCTGGCCCGGATCTGGTCGGCGATTCAAAAGAGACACACGGAAAAAAATAATTTTGCTTCAATCAGGAAAACTCTTGCACCCTAACTAGACCAAGCTCAATCTTTTCTTTGAACCACTACTGTACTGAAAAAATGCACAAAACTTGGCCTGCTTGGTCAAACGAGAACACGTCTAATATTAGTAATTTAGTTTACAGTTTGAATGCAAATTACAATGGCAACAAGGCTACTTCACAGCTAAAATGAAATTTGAGCTTTGATTACAGTGTAAAATATTTCCCCTTAATTTATAACACTTCACTTCCTATTCTGTTGGCTCTATTTAATTGTCCTACGTCTTTAATGCCTCCCCAAAGGCATACATACAGTGTTTTTAGTTCAGTGCACGATATATACAATAAATTGATGACAAATTATAGTAAATTATGGTCACATTACGGTGACATTACAATAATTCAGTCTCAAATTACAGTACCGTACTGTTAGCTAAATGCGTTACTGCCAAATTATAGTCATATACTGTTAAATTATAGTTATTTACTTTCAAATTCCAGTTACATATGTATGATGAGTAGGGGAGCACCATGTAACCTACATTTACATTTTTACCTGGGTCATGTTGCGTATATTTTACATTGATACTCATATAGTTCTCGAGGTACCATCTTGTATGCAAATTTAGCAGTTGCCAAACAAGAAACCAAAGTATGAACCTGCACAAAATGTATGTATGCATGCATGCATGCACGCACCTACGCATGTATGTATGTATGTATATATGTATGTATGTATGTATGTGTCTATGTATGTATGTATGTATGTATGTATGTATGTTTTAAAATTAAGTTTTAGAAATGCATAAAACAAGCCATGACCAGCGCATATACCCTTTACTATCATTAGACTGACAAAGCTGTTTAAATCCCATACCACATTAATGATTTAACTTCATAAAGCACAACATAATGGTTATCACTGCACGTTCGGCATTGGCACATTAGGTAATTAGCACATGAAATTGATACAAGCTTTAATAATGACCCAATTACTACTTAGAACTGCAGTTTTCAAGATATTGTCATAGATCAAAGAAAAATGCACACATAATAAACGTAATTGAATCAACACTGACAGCAGATAGGTCATATTTTCCCCGTATATCTCAATGTATAAAATTAAAGTATGATTATTTTTGTTAAATTTCATAAGGTATATAATTTGAAAGATGTCTATACAGGGGTATTAGTTCAGCTGGTAGCGGAAGGGTGCGTTCCTCTTGTTTCGATTCACGGCTTAAGGTAATGGAATTATGAACATCAAAGTCTAACTCGTATTGGGGGTTCAGGTGAAATCGACATGATGTAATACTTCGTGTAATAAAAACCGATGATCAAAGAAGACTACCAACATCCAACAAGGCAAAACATTTTTTAAAATGTCATTGTTATAGCCATTTCGTTATTCAATATCTAACCTCTAATTTCATAATACTGCCTGTATGTTGGATTAGTTTCGCGATTTTAAAGACCTTGAAACCATCCACAGCCACAGCCGCACCCAACTATTCATAAAAAACTAGGATAATCAAAGACTATTGTAAGCACATTAACGTCTGCGGGATCGCAGAATTACTCCCATGCACTTTCAAAGAATTTGCCATCCAAACTTGACAGAAGTGTGATATTTTGCAAACACGCGGATGAGACTCATCCAAGGCACGTCGTGAATGCTTTAAAAGCAACATCTGAAAGTGTTTTATGAATGGATGCATGAACAAACAGGTATTGGATCCTTTGAGCTCAGCTGACGAACAAGTCGGTTGGGCTCAGGGAAGCTTACCTCAAACTTGCCAGACCTTGGATTCATGTCAAGAAGAGAGTAGTCTGCATTTCTGTCTCCATTCTTATCGATGCTGACCGTGCCGGTAATGCCTACAAGAAAGTAAGTCAGGAGAATTAAGTTTTATCATCTCATAGCAGTTCTACAGGCGTGCAGGGTATTTGCCACTTGGGCCTAAGTAATTGAATCCACTGCAGTCTCCGCACCTGTAGCAACTGGGCCATAAAGTAATCATGCTAGCTAGCCTCCTAGCATCAGATGCCAGACGAGCACCATAGTAGTTTCTTCTGGTCTACTGGACAAAATCCGTCGTATCTAGCTTCCATGAGCCCTAACAACGTTATCTGCCATCCGCTGTGTACACTTCCCATACTCCCAACGGATGTGGCCTGTAAATGTGGAAAGTATTGTTGCTGGACACGCGCTCCTTTCCCGTCCTTCATTATAACATTGTCGCGAGTCAATACGTTTCGGTGATCACCAAAGGCATTTTATTGTGCATCTGTCAAATCTGCCGCTAGCAGGAAAAAAAGGGAGGAAATTCGTTTCGCAGACTCGTGTTCGTGTCAGTACAAAAGTAACAGGAGAATGTACAAATGATCCAACACAGAATGTATCAACATGGACAATGTTTGCAAGCAGGCAAGACACTTTTTAGATGGCTGCAAGCTTTAAGACAATTTAGATGTTTTCATTTCAATCAATGATAATTCTATTATGCTTAAAAATCCTGATCCACAAATTGAGTCGCCCAAGGAAGGAGTGTCTCTCAGCCTAGGCCTACTGACGGGGGAAGACTATTGAATTGTGATCAAGTGCTGCACAGAGAAAACTATTTGGTATTAAGGGACATTGATATGTATGTATGTGTATATATATATATATATATATATATATATATATATATATATATATATGTGTGTGTGTGTGTGTGTGTGTGTGTGTGTGTTTGTGCGTACGCACGTGTATGTATGTATGTATGTATGTATGTATGTATGTATGTATGTATGTATGTATGTATGTACGTACGTTAGAGCATGACGGAACACATGTTTTTTTCCCGAACCTGAGTCCGCACAACGCTCGGATTCCTTAGGCTGACATTGGATGCTTTGCTGTAGGCTTAGTAGGGCTACTATCACAAATTAAACATAAATAATAAAAAAAAATAATAATAAAAACCGGTCTATATGGTATCACATTATCTACTAGTGATTTTATTGTCGACTTTATTGCATGCTCACTTGGATTTAAACATAAATCTTCATGAGCAGAGGTTTCCATTACAAACTTTAGGCCATAAGCTTCAAAGACAAGGCGCCACACTACTTTTCGACAAATTTTGAGTCTTGAAAGTGGGCGCGTATTCAGTACTGACCCTAAAACCGTTGGGAATAAACCAGCAGTTTGTATTTTTCGGTGAGGAGAGTTACGACAGGCATTCAATAGTAAAACGCCGGGGTTAATTCAACACGTACATCATACCGAATCCAAACATCTCGGCTTGTGAATTACTGCAACCCAACCAACCCAAAGTCCAAGATTCGGCAGATTCGGATTCAGTCAATGTCTATAATCAGTAACGTATAATATTGATAGTAGATATATACAATTCAGGTTAAACTTTAACCGTTTCAGAGCTAAGCTGCATACTGAGGCAAGAGTTTCCTCAGCGTGATTGGGTGTTATGCCCGGGGGACGGGGGAGGGGGGACTTCCATGTAGGATTGTACTGGGTATGTGCCGCGGGAAAGGCCCTGTTTTCATCATACCCAGGATTAGAAAAGGCCCCCAAAATGGACATACCTGGATTAGGATAGGGGTAACAATTAGGATGCACCAATACAGCACTCCTTTCAACACATTACAGGAGTAAGAAAGGGTACCTTTTTACATCTGGTGTAGGATTAAGATAGGGTATTGTATAAAAATGTCCGTGGCACACACCCACCCTGATGTTGAGTATGTGCCCCCCCCCCCGTGTTATGCGCAGAGAACGCACCGAAAAAAGTTGTTGACATGGGTCATTCTTATCTCTGTGGAGATATAGGTTGACCGGTACTTGAACGGAATTTTTAAAGGGGAATTTGAATTTGAATCCTAATTAAGGTCAGAGCAATTTTTGTCGTGACTGGCACTGGAAGAATTAAGAGGAGGACCAGAAAGAACCTAAAGCACGACGAGGAAAGCTGTTGACCCGTAACATCATATTTTCTGGAGGTATAGGCATTTTGGTACTTGAATGAAAGCACTTTTCACAAGAAATATAAATTAAGCATCGTTATTTTAATGGAAAGCAGTTCGTCTTAAGTAGTTCGACTTCGGTCGCAGATGGTATTGAAAGAGTTAAGAAACAAGCCACGCAAGAACACAACAGAAGGCAGCTCAGTTCATCAAAAACGTAGTGCACATTTTGGCGCATCTGCGCATTAATTCGTAATCAAGGTGCTGCGATTGCTTATACACGCTCCTGATTGGGTCAACTTAACCATGAAAGAAAAGCAGATGAAATGAAATAAATCACTAAGGTGATCGTAAGGAGTCTAATATGCTATCAAGTTTGCAATCAAAATAGTCTTGGCAACCAAAGACCATGTGCATAAAATCTCTATTCTAGCAGAGAAAGCTAAAAAGAGGACCGAACGCTCCATGCCCATTAGGTCAAGTTAAGGCTTGTCTTCATGAAGAGGTTCTATGCTGCAGGAGTGGTGCCTGTTGGTTGAAAAGCGACAGATTGAATGATGTGCAAGACTCATAAGATGCAGGCCATTTCATGGATGGGTTAATTGGGAAGGACCTTTACTCCTCACGGTAGGGTGATCTCGCCCATCATCGCTCCGTCAGGATCCTGCGGCAGTATCCGTGGGGTGATTTGTCCATTGAATGGATATCAAGAGAGGTTTCCTTCAAATTATTTCAGCTACGAGATGTAAACAAATCCGAATGAGGAAAATTAATGCAGTCAGGATCCATCAGAACACGTTGTAGGCTACTCCCATTTTCATCAGCTCTGTTTGCCCAAGACGGATGTCTTACAGTCGATGAAAAACATCGACTGTCAGATTGATCAACCCGCCTAAGCTATGTTGTGAACAGCAAAACCCTCTTGCTTTCATCGTTTACGACTATGTTTTCACCAACACACTTCCGCGTGCTGACCAACATGGGTCTTTACCCCCTCCCCAACACTTCTCCAGGAACCAAATCTTCCTCAAATCCAAGATCCATATGGAAGACTCTTGGCCATTTCAGGAACAGAAAATTTATGCCGGCAAAGTGTTCATGTGTGCGTCATAAACCTTGAGGGACAGCTTCCTCTAATTCGCGTTTGGAACAGGCAGGGTGAAAATATAATGGGTGAGGTGACATTTTGGATGTGGATCGCGATGCCTCTCATTTTCCACTGAACACTGCCACTGTCAATTGATCACGTGTCAAGACATTAGCCTTTCATGGTCACTTCTGGCTCTCCTGTCCGTGTTCACTGTGTGTCACAATTTGGCCGCATGAATCCCGAGCGTCTTCCATATTTATGGCACATATAAATGCAGTGGGGTGGAAATAAAATCACCAGCTTTTTCGTCGATCATCTGCAGATTAGTCAATTGCTTTTAAATTTTCAAATATATAATGTGAGAAAAAAAAATGAAACCACCTCCTTATATGTCGTTCCGCCTGAAATATTTTATCTTACTGTCGGTATTAACCTTTGAAATGCTTGGTTAGAGTCGGAACTAAACGCCGTCTCTTGACTCCCTTTGGGTGCATTTCACAATAACGAGCACGCCGAGCAAAACTGCTGATTTATATATTATACTATATTTTTCCGTGGTATTACAGACAAGATGGGACTCGAAATAAGTGTCTTTTTAATATGAACTTGCCTTTAAAGATCACAGTAATAGTTGAAATAAGCACAGTTTCTGCTGTGATGGGGGAAAAAAGGGTTGACAATGGTATGGATTTTCAAAAAATATTGATGACTTAACTTGGGAACGCACGGCTTTGCCATCTGATAATATTTTGTGACATTCTGAGTGACTCTATAAACAATTATTTTGAGGAATTGATATGACAATATCATTATAATGATATAACTTACCATTAAAGAATATTTTGTAGCTTTGTTCAAATAGGAACCACATATATGATACAAGATACTTTCACGACATGTGTTTTTGCTCCCAGTTTTTATTTTTTATTTTTTGAGACCTTTTTATCGCCTGCACTCGGAAAAACTCACATTTGCAACCAAGTCCAGGAAGTGGCTCAATTCGAAAGATTCAACGATGTTTGCAGAATGTTTAATGATCGTGTAAGATCGACTGCTTGTAAACGGAAGTGCACAACGTTTCAATGATTATTTGCTAACACGTGCACAATGATGCCTTATGTCTTTACACTTTAAGGTGGAACAGTTTCCCATGTGGGATGTTATATGCTGTATCTAACATCCCAATATCCTGACATGTGTCCTGCGACTCAGCGGTTAGTGTTCAGCCAAAAAACAATGGTACACTACGTACGCATTCAGAACCCCTTAATGGAAACGATTGTCTGTTGTCAATCAAGGGCAATTCGGGCCACTCAACTGGTGCCTAATTATGGACTGCTCCCTTGATTCTCTTCCTGTGTAAATGCATATGGCCCTCGTGCAGGAAGCTAGGAGCTGCGGGTGAACGGGAAGCATTGGCATACAGTTTGATGGCAAGTGTGACTGTGTCTTCGAAGCAGTCACTTGGCAATATGACAACTGGGTATATGCACATATATGGCAATTTTTCCTATTTTGAGATAATCTGAACCAAGAGCTCTACAGAAGAGAATAATTGGAAGACGTCGGTTGAGTCCCATTCACATTGAACGCTGTAATACACTCATAAAAACCTGCATCTGCCAGTGTGTGTCTGAGAAGGAACTAAACGAGAGGGCATCGGTGCCAAGAAATACCCTTATTTATTTCATTACCCGTGAATTAGCCTAAACCCACAGATCGATATAGCCTGCAACTGTGGTGCTCCGAGCATCGTGAAGCCTGCTGCCAGGAATCCACTTTTTATTGAATCTGAGAAGTCACCACCGTTAGGAGCACATTTCACAGTTACGGCGCAATACGTTCTCAGGTTCTAAAGACAGGGCAAGCAAGGAGGACCTAATTGGTTTTGCTCAGCGCACAAAGAATAAGTTTCAGGAAAATATCTTACATTTACTCCGTTAAAAGGAGATTTGTCACAAACATGCGTTCTGAGAGACAACGCGCACCATAATAGCGTAAACGTGGAGAGGGTGCCCAGCTCTGCAGGAAAAAGATATGGGCACCACGCCATAATTGTATTGAGTGGGTTTCAATAGTTTTTATGGGCACGTGATCAGGCGGAAAACTACATGATAAATATGTGACACATTCAAATGTCATTATTACCACTTGAAAGGCAAGGATGAAACGAAACGCTTCAAAATTAATGTACGCAAAACATGCAAATCGCTTTACCAATAAGCGAACTGTTCCGGTCCGTAATGTTGCAACTGTCAGTCTCTGATGCTGACTACAAATCAGGTATACAATCACTTGAAGCAAGCGAGATGGTGAAAGCGCTAACATGAGCAAAGTTTTCATAAAACATTATTTTCCAATTTGAAGCCACTTAGGACAAATGCAATTTTATCATCATCAACATTTTCAAATGGTACATTTTCACTCAGACCAATTCCAAATCTATTAAAATCCAACCGTAGTTGTAAACATAAACTGCTAATGTAGCCCTACCATTAAATAATAAATATACTCTGTTGCATACCACAAAGAGGAGTATGTTATTATGGTAATCTCTGTCTGCTAAATATGAACAGCTGGGCGCAAATGGAAAAATATTTACGATTCCTCACACAAACTGGATATGATAAAAACTTACCGGTGAAAGTGCGATCCCACATGCGCCTGGTGATCTCAGCGCCGTCGGTGGCATTGAAGCCCGCAGCTAGGGTCTCGTTGAGGGCTAGCGCATACAGAATCACGGCGTCATGAAAGGCACCAACGAAACTGTTTACCTGTAAAAAATAATAATGCTAATAATTATACAACACAAATTGTTGGCATTGAACAACAGACGGCGCTATAATTTTGCAACGTAATGGCAACATTTAGTTAATTCAGCTGGCTCTGTACCAGCAGTAGACATTTTCGAGGTAATTGTGTGACATTAAGTGTTAATTGCATTTAAAATAAAAACACGTCAAAAGAAAAGGCAGTTTATCAAATTTTAATCATACGATGGGTCAATTATTTTGTTTTTGGAATAATGTAATACAATACCGACGGTGTGATGAATGATATTAAGTTTTGACACCGTCTAATTTCAAGTTTCGAGTAAAATATTCTGTACTTTTTTTGTTTTTGTGTGAACGAATCAATATTCAGAAGTTTCAATATGTTGCTTTGTTGGACGATAAAGATATGTATAAATAATACCAGTTCAAAAATTGTGGGCAGGCACACACTTATCTGTAAAACACGCTCTGGTCGAACTGGGTTCATGGGTGTAGAGTGTAAATTATTGGCAATATCATGCCCTTGTAGCCACATGTTCCAATCCCAAGAAGGTAATTGCATGATCTATTTCTAGGCAAAAGCAGGAAAATTGAGCTGCGCAACCTTTGTCCGTGAAGCATCTTTCCCTAATTGTAACTTTACCCTTTCAATTCCTAGATTCAGCCTTGCCATTGCATACCTTTGCTACCCTTTATCCCTTTACAGCCGCTTCCTTTCCATCTTTTATCAAACGCTACGTTCTCTATGAATACTAGTCGGCGCATTATCTTCTAAATTAACAGAAAGTCAAATTGCATGGCAACGTTGTTGTTGTGGCTTTGAGCTCGTTTTGCGCACAACTTATGGCTACATCAAAGTACCAGGTAAAGCCATAAATTTATGCACACTCTTATCAATAATTTGCGTTTCCAAAAGAAGCTATCCAAATATGTGTGTTTGTGTGTGTTTTGGGGCGCGGGTATCTGTGCAATGAATGACCAGCTGTAAAAGTTTTCGACCACATACCCTGAGATTAACATTGGGAACAACAGCCCATTTAATAACACGCTTTTTAATTGCCATCTGTACATTAATTTCAGAAAGAACTTGCACTTGTGGTCATTTCATAACTTATTCTTTGTTCAATCTCTAATCAGTCTGCCCTATACCCATCATTGATCTACATTCCTGTGTGTAACGCGTCCCTGGTCAAAGCAATGTCTTACGTTTCTTAAGCCTGTGAGGATTAAATCAACAGTACGCGCCAAAGAAAACTATTGACCAATTGCCGCTATCATTCTTAATGAAAAACAAGGCGGGCAGCAGTGATGATACTAAACCCTTTGCGGTACGTTTTAACGGAAAACGTTACATGCCGAAATATCATCATATCCCTCGGAGTTAAATTTGTAAAAGCACTACAACTACAAATAGCAATAAGGCCTATAGATCACCATGTGTTGTCGAATATATAGTTCAAAATAAACACATTGAGACTTTTACACCT
The DNA here is from genome assembly GCA_964020975.1 of Hermodice carunculata. Lineage (NCBI taxonomy): Eukaryota > Metazoa > Annelida > Polychaeta > Eunicida > Amphinomidae > Hermodice > Hermodice carunculata. The sequence goes on from OZ026629.1 coordinate 15,299,592, forward strand.
GATGCAAAGTTGACGTGTGCACTTTTATTGCCTATCGAACTTATTTTTTATTATTTGATCATAACTCTGTCTCTTGATTAATATTTTTGTTTGACACGGTAAATTTGCGTCCTATCTATTCTTGCGGACTTATTCGAATTTCAGACAATCATTCCAGCATATGCAGTCACTGCAATTGAGAAAGAATCAATCTACGATTGTCCATTGACCTGAATCTAGGCCCGATTTGCCTAGCTGCACTAAGGGTCGGTCTTCTCCCGTGAGCACCAGCTTGAAATATCCTTAACGCAATGAGAGACTTTGAAACCGGTAAAAAAAAATTACCCCGATATGGCGCATTTAGCTGGTGAGCGACCAGTGTGGTGTTGTTAGTTGTTTTTGTTTTTAATCGCAACAACGCGGCGGTTTGGAGAGATGTGTGCGCGTGGCCACTGCATGTATATAGTGTACCATAAAACAAACTGTCCGCTTTAATATACGCCTCTCACATGTAGCGCTTTTGAAAACTATATGGTCAACAAATGCAAAGGACTTTGCTAGAACTCTGACTGGGAACGGCAGCGTATGGCCTAGCCTGTGCGTGACGCGCGAAGAGAATATCAACCATCATTGTCGACACCTAGCGGCCAAAATCTCTCATTGCTGTTCACGGGAAATTCAAGTAAATACAAACGTTGCCCACGTTTAAAGTGATGCGTGCAGCAAGATCGCTAGATCAGCAAAGAAAACCTGTCAGCGTTGGCTTCACCCGACAGTCTTTTCACGTTGAGGTAAAAACGTGTGTTTGTCCTTCGTTACAGGCACTCACAACTTAAGTGAAAGCAATCCGGGAGGAGCTGCCCAAAGATATCCAAAATATGACCTGCATAACAATTCCTGGATTACCACCCTTAAATCATATAAAGCTGAGCCGCACTGGAAATACTATTCTTCTAAACTTAATTTGTGCTACGAGGGGCGCAGAGAAGACCATGTTGGACATCGACAGCCTCCGACTTTCTTATGTCAGTATATCTTTCACTGTTCAATATTTCACACCGGGCTTACCCAGGCGTCTTTCCCCCGTGGACCTATATATTTGCCAAAGATACTTCAGCCGAGAAAACCCGAGACCTTGTACATTTGTTTTCCTGTTACTGTCGCGATGAAGATATTGCTTTCACACTAACAGGAAACCCATGACCTTTGGTTCTATGCGAGGAGTTAACAATATGATAGGTGGTTTGTTTCTTCAAGAACATTTTATTGTAGTTCGCCCCCGGATTGGCAGCTCTTGCCAATAATATTTGTGTATGTCCAATGGACAGCGAACGTTTTTGCATCTAAAGAATACCATTTCACAATTTGACAACCGGTTATACAGCCCCTGCAGTAATTCAAAATCCAACGTAATTTTAATTGAAAATGTAGCAGCTAAGTCTTGTCGACACACGAGAAAGAGAAGCTATATGCCCTGAGAAAATAAGCAGCTTCCTCTTCACGGGGTCATAGAAATTCAAAACTCGTTCCCTAATTAGCAAATGTAGTTTGGTGGAAATCTAGGCGAGTACATCATCCTGTCTACCCAGCTGGCAAGCTATCTTCGTCTCATCTTAAAAGCATTATACCTAACCTCCTAAGTAAACGTTATTTATATATCGCCCCTATATCCATAAGCAAATGGCTTCCCTGGGGATCCCAGATCCCTGTAACAACGCCCACTTATTTGAGATAGAGCTCCGACTTAAACACTTATGATATTTTGATTTTGTTGAACTATAAAATGCTTGGAAATTACAGATGAATATCACCTTGTAAAACTTAAAAGGCAATTGAAATTCCAAAAATTAAGTAAAACCCTGCACAACACCTGTTGCTAATGTCTTGTAACATATCTGTCACACGTGAAACAGGAGTCCATATCCTACATGGACGATCTGAACCTGGCATTGCAGTGCGTAACATTACACGTTTTGGCGCTCTCTGGAAAGAGGTCTGTTAGGTCGGTCCAAACTAAGGTCACGCATTCCTATCATTTTCCATGCTTATAAATTGCAACCGAATAACTTGGAAAACTTCTGAATGTAGACACAACAAACATCAGGGTGGTACACCCAGGCAAATAGCCGAAAAAAATGTCTGTAAGCATTGAAGCTTCAGCTACAGCTGGAACTGAATTAACTCTTTCAGTGCTACATTTATGACTGAGTCGACAGCTTTCCTCGGCACGACTTTGGGCGCATTTCCCGCCCATCCGCAGAAAACTGTTGACCTGAACTATTATATGCTACGTAACTACATGCACGCTGGTACTTAAATGAAAGGTATTTTTGGCAAGGAACATGAATCTAGCATCCTTATTATCAGCCAGAGCAGTTCATTTCAGGCAGTTCAACTTTCGTCGTAGTTGGCACTGAAAGAGTAACGATGTGCCATAGTAAATGGATATCACCATGGAGGAATAAACTCGCGCGTTTGTGTGAAGTTTCTGGAACCAACTCAACGTTCAAAGAAGCTGTAGCCTGTATATGGGCATTAGCATTGATTTGTCCTTTTTTGACATATAAATGTGGTAATCAATAGTAATGTAATGACTTTCTAAACGTGACACAACATGACAATTCATTAAAAACAAGAAATGGTAGCATTTTCCTAGTAAACTACTTTCCTTAGTTTTAAGTTTATTGAAAATACAACCCGTGGTTTTGAAGAAAAAATCGAAAATGTCAACTGTGGTCGTTCGAAAGTCCAGTGTTCCTATGTAATTTCAAAGCAAGTGGCCAAGTGTTGACAGATACTTATGAAGACATTTGTCCCCAAAGTGAATCCTTAAGATCATTTAAATAATCATTTAAACTTGACTTATCGAATTCACTTTAGCAGATATCCAACCATGCTGCATCCATGCCAAGGTTGAAATTGATCTGTACAACGTTTTTGAATCGAAACTATTGAAACTATGGACGTCCGGACGACAGACCATTTGAAAGCTCAGCTGATTGACAAAGTTAGCTCAGCCAACCAACAGTAAACATGTACAGTGATGAAGTAACATATCAATACCTTATCCCGGTTCTTTTTTTTTCAATCATGTGGACATGCAAATGAGGTGTAGCTATCGAAAAGTCATAAAAAGTAACACAAACGTTGAGAGTAACATGAGTATATTCACAAACACCCACAAACATTGACTATCTTCCTGTCTTTATTCCTTATTTGCCTAAAGAAATATTAAATATGCCTATGTGTATTACCGTTTGCATTGGTCTCAAATCAGAGACTTTTGGAATTTCTGAGTACTTTTCCAATCCAAAGCCCCCCTGATTGTGTTAAAATTTGACAGCATGTCTACAGTGGTACACGTACTTCATCCCTGCCATACGAGAGAAAAGACAATGAGTTGCAGGATTATAGACCGCAAAATACGTCTACATCAGCTAATCACAACAAGGTAGTGCTTATCTCAATTAATAAAGTGACTCCGAATTCAGATTCCTCGCGATAAGATATCTAAATCAAGTACCGGCAATGTTGTCGAAAATATGACTCAGAATGGTTTACATCAACAGCTCCACATTCCAAGGTATGCTGAGGAAAGCTGCTCACTCAGGCCCGGACCTTAGGATTGAGTTTTAACAGTTAAGAGTCTTATTGACAAAATAAATTGTAAAACCTAAAAAAATACAGAGTCTGAATTCTGGCAAATAAGACAGACGCATGCCACGATGATCTTGTTCACTTGCTGTTTTTATGTTCAAGTTTAAACTCCACAAGAATCAAGTCGTTCTAGCAATTAGAACAGTTACTGAAGGATAAGTATATTAGTTATGTGTAGCAAAGTTTATGGCGTCATCTCTGTACTGGAAGTTAAACTTCCTTCTTGGTGACGAAGCTTTCAATTTTGGCGATGAAGTAGGATTTCTGTTTGATGACATGTGTAAAAGGTTTTTAGTTGAAGCGTGGCGTGTTACGAGGGAATCCCCCAATTCTTGACTGTTTTTAATATGTAACCTAGATTTTAATTCTTCTGGAGACAGTGTGTATGTGTATATATGGATGCACCGTGGCTTTGCCCCCTGACCACTGGTGGACCCGATGTAAAGGGGTAGTTTCCTCAATAAATAATAATAATAATAATAATAATAATAATAATAATAATAATAATAATGATAATGATAATGATAATGATAATGATAATGATAATGATAATGATAATGATAATGATAATGATAATGATAATAATAATAATAGTTATTATTATTATCATTATTATTATTATTATTATTATTATTATTATTATTATTATTATTATTAATCCGAGGATCTGGCTTGTTTCACTCTCTTTACAATGTGTACACTGTGCCGGCTGAGTACGAATAAGAAGGACATCATCATCATCATCATCATCATCATCATCCTACTACTACTACTACTACTACTAATTTTGGCAAAATCAATGTGCCTTTTCAGACAAGACGGTATGTGTGCAGATGTCATATCGCAAACTTGTACCTTAGGTTGGGACACAGTATCATGATCTCCAGCAAGACATTTTCATCATTATTCAAGCTGCATTTAAATAAGCATTGTAGATATTGTGTTTACTACCGCGTGTAATATCTTCCACAGGACCTAGCGTGCCCTGTGTTGCATGGAAGAAATAGTCCAGAGACTTGACGGACTGATCCCGTGTGGCATCCTGTAGCGACTGACACGACTTTAATTCAAATCGCACTAGTTTCAATCACTCCCCTTGAGCCTCTGCATTTCTTCACTTGTCACTATATCAAGCGGCGTACCCGGTGAGGCACATTGCCGTGCTGGATGGGCCCCTAATCACACGCGGCGTATGAAATTAAATTACGTCTTGCAGCAATACAGAAAGGTACTTAATCTAAAACTAAGGTGAGGCATAGCGGTGTTTGCAAATCAAAAAATCTTTATTGTATCTACTGATGCGGTTAACCAGGACATCAAGCTCAGCGCCTTGGCTTGCGGGGTCGTCGAAAATTCTGCTGCCGTTGCATCGCAAATCAAGGAAACATCACTTACTGCTGCTGATACGAGCCCAAGCCACACAAACAACTGTTATCCCCGCGTGAATCTAGTGACATTTTTTTCCCAATCAATAGCAGACATGGAGATATATTGTGACCTCGTCTGTAAACTCGTAAACATAATAGGTTTCATAGTTTATTGAACATTGCCATCATTGGGAGCTATAATCTGCTTTGCAAGGCACTTTATTTAGAGACAGAAAATAAATAAGCATAAGATAAAAGGTAATAAACATTTATTTCTTTTCCAAAATTATCCGATACTCAACAAGGTCGAGGCTGTTGGCGCTTTTTTCGCATATTGAAGAACTTCAGTGGCGGATTCTTCACATTCTTCTTTCGTAGTAGACAAAAGAGTCACCAGAATATAATCAGGTCAAGAAATACTGTTCAGGTATATTTGAGGTAAATTCAATTTGATGTGACCCATGAATCATAAGTTATTTTGCCCGGAATGATTGTGCTACGGACGGACAGTCGAACAAACTGAACACAGTATACCCCGAAATGTCGTTTGCGCGGGGCTTTACTTATATTTTTCTAGATAAAAAGACATGCTGTATAGGCATTTCATGAATACATATATATAAGCGTTAAATGTTCTTTTATTGTGTTCCAAACACTAAATGATTCACTGTCTCAAGATACAGCACCCCTATACTTTTAACATTGTGCCATTACCATTTCAGAGGCATTGCTCATGTCGATATTTAGGGCCAGAGACAATGTGTTTTTCTTTCTTTTCTTTTTTTTTTGTTTTGTTATTTTTTCTTTTGTACCAATTTCCAGTCTATTTTCAACCCAAAGCCAAAATGTCAAACTTGTATATCCAAAGGTTCACAACAGAGATGATCTTGTTTTGTCTTAATATAAAGCGACATTTCAATAACTTTTTAGAGGCCTCATTGAGGTCATGCTTCTTAGTAATTGTATTGCCTATGTCCACAGAGAAAATGCGAGGTGTCAGAGACTGCAGTACACTGTATACTTATACACATCAACAGTTCTGAACGAACGTCACGGTTCCTTTTTTATGTGAGCCACTTTAAATTATTTACTCCCATAATGATCAGAATCTACATAGGTTCACAAAACATTAACAGAGACGTGTCCCTGGGCCCAAAATGATCAGCATGGAGAGCACGAACACCATAATTCATCTAATTTTAAAGTGTTTCAGACGTGCAGTTGCAGCATGACGTTATGTTAAAAAATAGCAATTGAATATATTTTCGAACAACCACTACATTTATCTACAGTGACACAGTTGCCAGAAATTGGACGCACGTTGGTGGAAAAGTGCAGCGCGGGGGTGCAAAGGTGAAACATAGTGACAAAAGATGTTTTTCCAAAGCGTACCAAAATATATTTTCAACTTAGCTAAATAACCATCACATGGAGTAAACTGAACTTATGCACATCAGCAATGACACAGCAGCCAGGACAAAAAGTACAGCACGGGTGTCAACAAGTGCGGCACAAGTATTCCGGTGTGTCCGATTTTTTTTACGATTCAGCCAATAAGTCACTACGTGCAGCTGATTGAATTTGTGTGCAAGAATAGAAAAAAAAAAAAAAATGCAATCAATATAATGTGACAGGTTGTCATTGTGATTCACCTGTCAGTCACCTGAGTAGAATGAACATCTGGTACCTACCGTTAGATAAATTTATTTTTAACGTGAACAAATTTTATAGCAAAGTCTGAACTGAACAACAGGGTCTAGTTTAGGGAAAAACGAAAGTAAACACACATCAACTGATGGCCATGTTCAATGAAAGAGTGCAGATATAACAATACTCATGTAACTACCCTTGTATACTTAAACATTTACCTGTAGGATCAATATTTTATGTTACAAACTAGGCTGAGATGTAAGTTTTGACTTAATGTGGTAGAAATTTTGTCACTTTCGTCTCGCAATGCAAAAACCCTGAGGGAAACCTTTCGAGGCAAGAACCAATGTTCCATCCAAGCAAGACTTTTGCGATTGAATTTTATCACAAGACGCTGTTCAGCACTAACTAACTAACTAACTAAAAAAAAAAAAAAAAACAAAAAAACAAAAAAAAAAAAAACGTAACCTCGATTTGTTGTATAGTCTCTGTGATCTATTGATAGAAGATGGTCAAGAGCAATTGAAAACAATCTCGCATGGTGCTCGGCATAGAAGCAGTGTTATCATGGCGTGCATGTTTGAAGGTACAGCCAAGCACTGTTTTTGACTTGCCACCTGCCACTCGATGACACGCATGCGCGTTGACCATCTACGCCTTGCGCGGCTCCTAGTGTTGGTATCACCGTGCATCAGGTGCAATGCACGGTCCTGTTCAAGCAAATTTTAATTCGAAAATGGTTTCTAAACTGAAAACTCCATTCCGTAATTTTTGGAATCAAGGGGAGTATTTTGAGGTAAGATTGCGCCACAAATAAATCATTACCAAATGTCATAACTGGTCGATGACGTTTTGATTCACCTATACTCCTCATTCTGGACAAGGTGGTCACACTTATTGCCTACGAAATAGGCTATTTTTCTGCGTGTCTGACTGCGAAGTGGAGCGCCCATACAGTAACGATAGCGTAACTTAAGTGTTTCCTGCCAGGCAAACGCGCTTACTGTACACGGGTACTACCTAACTCTGATTGTAGCATATTTTATTATCATGAAGTTTCTACACCGGACTTATACCTATACATTATACTATGCCTCCTTTGTTTTCTCAAGGGATACATATGTCACCTGCTTACACATATATCCCTGCTTTAATTTCCGTGGCTAAATTTCAACACAGGACTGATTTGCTTTGGTGAATACATTTTAAAATGCATTTATATTCATGAAAACAAAGAAGGCATGGTATAAAAAGGATATATCCCTTGTTCTCGTGATTTATCTGGAATCCTGCATTTTTAAATCCCTACGCTTCGCTCCGGGATTTAAAAAAGCAGGATTCCAGATAAATCCCTTGAACTTGGGATGTATCCTCTTCATCATGTGTGCAATGCTTTGTTACTCTACGGATCATTTTACAGTGTCTGAAATATAGCTATCTTCACATACACACAATCAGAAATGTTATCAGCAGCGGAAGTTTCAAGTTTTAACAAAAATCGAAGGAAGTCTTTGTTTGAAAAAAAATGTCAACATAAAAATTATAAAATTAAATGCTATGCCCTAGACACACTGTTTGAAACGTAATCTGGCGATATTTGTCACAATACTGGACATGCGTATTAATTTCCAGCGAAGATTTCTGACCCCGCATGAACAACTAATTTGACGATGTTTGATGCATGAATCTGCCAATGCATACGGGCGCTTCCTTGTTGAATGGTGCGGCCCGACGCAGTACCGCCACTATATGAATGTCTCTTATGAGGGTGGGGAAGGGGTTTCCCATACTGGCGTACTGGGACTTTTTATTTGCTGTACTGGCGTACTGAAAGCACTCTTATTTTACGTACTTCGTGCTATCCCAAATTTTGAAAGATTTTTATTTTTCGTACTACGTACTCTAGAAAAATAATTACCTGTACCAGCGTACTGAAACCCCCCTTACCCCTTTTCTCTTATTCCAGACATTTGAAATTTCTTATCTCCATGTCTGATCACATGTCGTTCAGACTTTCAAGTTATACACGTCTGCATATCGTTTTAATAATGCTATTTGAAGGTTTGAAGATCACAGCAAAAGACGGAGAAGTGTAAATGTACATGATACCATTATACTTTCCGGTCCACTTTTTCGAGGCAGAATATGATTCGGCTTCTCCGATCTACATCGATAGGAACCCGTTGTGCATTATTTTAGAAAACGGTTGTCTCCAAAACAGAGCAAGGTCCTCATTATCTGTACTGCACAAGTACAGTGGAGAAAAACACGGAAATTGGTCAGTTTAGCAGGAATGAAAAACCGCCAATCGGCTTATAAAACGAAGAATAAATGGACAAAATAATGATATAAATAGACGATAACATTGATTAGCGGCAGCATTCAAATTGAAGCAAGTGCTATTGAAGGAAGTACATTATTTATATGAGAGTTCAGTATATCTTACCACCGTCAACCAGCGATAAACCTACGGCCTTGTCAGGAGCTTCTACATCCATTGAGTGCGACAGACAAGGTTTAAAACAGATCGTCTTCACAGGCTTCTGGAAACTTTGAAATTTGATCTGGCTTGTCAAAGGAAAATAGGGATGAAGACGTAAAAGGAAATTGCGTGGCAATACCTGGCGTGATGGCACGCAGAATAAGACAGTAGATTCACCTGTCTAAACTGATTTCCTTAAGAGTCAAAGGCGTATGAGAGTCGAGCGTCAGGGCTCATATGCTATATTATTGTGCTCAAGTTTTAGGTAACGCCCAAGCAACTAGCACTTATTTGCGATTTGAATTCTTCATGCTTATACTTCATTATATTGCATCGATTGTGCCGAAGAAAAGTATCATATCTCTTACAACCGGAAACGTAATTAAGCACCAAAGCTGATCATTATAAAAATGCTAAATTGCTCGAATGTATCACTCATATATTGATCATGCAGGAAGGCAGAGGACATTTTATGTGGTGCGACAAAGATAATTTGTGTTTGATAGTCGAAACGATAGCGGCAAAATTAAAAGGAAAGGTAACTCAGATCAAAAGAACATAGGCCACTTTGAACGGTAAAACGGAGGCAATAATGGATGTGGAGCCCCTTACTACGTACGTGAGACTTTAAAGTATATATTAAGTGAACATGAGCATTCAAGATGCTAATGGACTATGTGCCTTTGGTCGATGTCCGTAGAAGCACAACTGTGTTTTATCTATTTCGCGCTCCCATTGATGTTAATTTGTTTTCAGCAAAATAAATATGGGAAACAGAGATAGTGTAAATTGCTTTAATTTCGCTGTACTTTTTTCGCTTATTTTTCTGATGGCACAAAACCGTGAAAATAAAAACACAGAAATAGTATTTTTTACATTGTTGGAATAGGAATTATGACCTAAACAGTGAAATTAAAACTACAGTGAAATGTCAAAAAAAAATACAAATACCGTGAAAATTTATACACGCGAAAATAAAGCAATTTACAGCAGTGATTTAGTCATTTGACTCTTTTAGTGCCAGGTTTTCACTGAGTCGATGCGCTTCGGGCGCAGCCAAAGCGCGCCTAGTAAAGTTTTGACCTGGACCATTTTGGTGGTCTCCGCTGGTACTTAAATGAAAGGTCGGTTTACAAAGAATATGAATCTATTGCAGTTACGTAAATTCTGTTGTCGAAATTTGGGAATGAAAGAGTTAAAGGGAAATGTATGTATGTATGTATGTATGTATGTATGTATGTATGTATGTATGTATGTATGTATGTATATACAATGTACCATGATTGGGTCGATTTTAGTACTATAACAGGCTTGTATAAATACAGTATCATAGGCCTAAAAGCTAGTCTCGCGATATGATGTACCGGTGCTCCTCCAGTGGCATCGGTACTCTGCCGGTGGTATCGGTACTCTTTCGGTGGCATCGGGACTCTGCTGGTGGTATCGGTACTATGCCGGTGGTAATTGTGTTGATGAGGAGTAAAACTTTCTGCAAATATCGTTTTTATTTTTGCTTTGTGTATTGAGATGTACAGATCCACCCAAACATGAGAAAAAATTCTATAGCATGCTTTGTAGACGATATGAAGTAATCAACTCGCACTGTATCCATATAGTCAACAAAGCATGCTATAATCTATAATATGAATCCCGATATACTGCAATGAACAACAGGCTTTGCAATCACTGTTCAACGTTACTTGAGGCCGTTGTCGTTTACCTCGGAGCGAGAAGATGGGACGAGAACCCACTTTTCCCGGAAAGATATATGCATTGTGACAACAGACAGACACTAGATAGCAATGACCTCTATCACAGGTGATTATTTTGATGCGGCAGGTAAAAGATTAAAATTGTACGGAGAAAAGACAATGATACAATGAGCCTCATTTCCGTAGACACATGGGTAATGTTTAAACTAACGTAGAGGTTACCATGCTAAGTGGAAAACTCATTTACCTACCTATGTGCATAGCATTGTTATACATGGACACAAGATATTGCCCCACCTATCACAATTCAGTCTATTGTGTAGGAATACCAAGTACCAGGTGCTAAATCTATGCACATATAAAGCACATGTTGTCATATTGAACAGATTTCTGCAAAAGTCAAGTCACGCTGAAACCGCATGGGAAGCGTTTGTTTGTATTGTTGCCTCTCTTGTCTGGAAAGAAAAAGAGGCTTGGGAATTTGGCGGTCTGTATCAATAAAACGTTTATTTGGTTACTCTAGAATTTGATCGTTGAGAGACCATTCAGTAGATCTTCATGAAACTCGGCACGTGTCGGAACAAGAAAGAACGACGGGGTCAGTGTCACAGAGGTCAAAGTTCCATGTCACTCTATAGTTTGTTGCATGCTTTCAAAATTTACAGTCTGCTTGAATCACATGTGGGCATTAATTTGTATTGTCTAATGAGCACCATTTTTTTTTTACAATTTATCAGTTTCAGTTCGATTAAAATATGTTTGACCAATCAACTTTCATTTATTTGACTGGGGGTGGTTGAATGTTATCGTGTGTGGCATATTGGTTTAGAATGTGACATGTTGTTTGTGGAATGAGTATATAGTTCTCAACTTATTTTTCATTTTCCGATGATTTTACATCATAGCTTGAATTCTCAGGGATCTCAATCAATTTGAAAGTATGGAAGTCATGCTGATATATACTCTTCGTACTGAAAGGATCCAACTACCAAGGCACGAACCACTGTATTAATAAATAAAAGTAAATAATGATTAAATGAATAAAAACCAGATACACGATTCCCGTGTGTGACTAAATGTCGCTCTCGCATTGAATTAATCTGATTACAATAGTCGTTGCGAACGGTTGACTTCTACGACTAAACAGGGTTGATGAATGTTTTAATTCTCTGGCGCAAGCGCTTTCCACAGTTTGCTGAATCAGCACAAAGTTGCAATCGAAGGTGAAGGGGTAGAATTGCTATGGTCCAAAATGAACTCCTTCGCTGATAGTGTTGTAAATATTAACAGTGAAGGTAAACTGCGGAAAGGCCTTCTATTTCTATGTCGAGGGACTGGTCACATTGCCTGCATAGCAGACCAAATTTTGTGTTACTACACAGGGCAGAAGACAAAAAAAAACGCAGCTTGGGTCTGCTTTCGCGGCAACTGGACACACAGATTTTACATTAATATACGACTGTAAAATATACGGTTCGCTTGCAAAGCAGGTCAAGCTCCGGATCATCTCTACCGCACGTGTGGAGTAGAGAAAAACAAAGAGACGGATTTGTTTACTAGGACGGCTATATCAGGTGTGACATCTGGCTAGGATCTAGGTTCCTCTTATAATTATGTACCAGTCTTTACCTGGTTTGAAATACTTTCACCATCTGGCTAGGATCTAGGTTCCTCTTATAATTATGTACCAGTCTCTACCTGGTTTGAAATACTTTCACCACTTTTATCAGGTATCTTTTTATTTTACTTCTAAGAACTTCGACATCAAGTACAACAAATGCTTGCAACTGTATACACGAATGCTGCATAAATCCGCAAATAAGAAGCTGAAAAAAGGCATTAAGTTTGGATAAGCCAAAATATTTCAGCTGTTGAACGAAAACGTGCAACTGTAACTGAGATGCTTCATTAAAAGAGCAAAATGTAACACCTTTTCATGCGAAAGCATTGTTGTAAGCAAGTTTCATTTCCCTAAATGACAGAATACCGTTGACACTGATTGTGTAGCACTACGGATTTTCACGATATTGAGACAATACTGTCTATTAAGTATCCAAACAGGATCGAACACATTTGTCGAGAGTAACACTTAAAGACAATCACAATTATTACTTTAAAGCAGGATTAAATACAATTACTGAGATTGAAACTACCACCACCACCATTACTACTATATGTCAAGGAGGCTACATGTGTCGTCTCCTGGTATATATGTAGCATAATTTACAGTACAAAGCATTTGCTGCGACTGGCATAAGTGGAATGATTTTTACCACAAGATGCCACTGTATCTGTCCACGAGTACAAGGATGATAGAGCGGGAAGCTATGACGTCTCGCGCGATGCAATAATGAACCGATTTACAAGTCGAAAAGGAGATTTGCTTCAAAGCAAATCTGTCTGTGTGCCTTCAAAAGATGTAAATATTAAATGCTGCAACTTTTGTCCTTTGGTACTTCGTATTCCATTAAGCTTTTGTGCAGATGAAAATTTCAAAGTCCAAATGACCTTGACCTTTGGCATTTAGAGGTCACATATAAATTACAAAAATGTGCAGTGTTGCAAAATCTACAATTTGAGCCTGGCATGACTGAAATTGGATGACAATTCACCAGGTAATGGCTAGATGACAATTCAAAGGCCCAAATGACATTGGTTTTTGATCTTTAGAAGTCACTTGTAAATACAAAAATTTGCAGTGTTACAATATCTACAATTTGAGCCCAACATGATCAAAATTGGATAAAAATTGACCAATTTACAGCTAGATGACAATTTCAAATATCCAAATAACATTGACCTTTGACCTTCAGAGGTCACATGTAAATTACAAAAATTGGAGTGTTCCAATACCTACAATTTGAGTCCAACATGACTGAAATTTTATGGAGACTGACCAAGTGATGTTTAGATGAAAATTTCAAAGGTCCACATGACCTTGACCTTTGACTTTCAGAGGTTACATGTAAGGTACAAAAGATATGCAGTGTTGCAATACCTACAATTTGGGTCCATCACGGTTAAAATTGGATGAAAATTTACAGACTTAGGGCTGGATGAACATTTCAAATGTCCAAATGACCTTGATCTTTGACCTTTAGAGGTCACACGTAAATTACCTTAAAAGTGCAGAGTTACAATCTCGTCAATTTGAGCCCAACATGCTCAAAATTGGATAAAAAATTGACCGAGTCATGGCTAGAAGAAAATTTCAAATGAAAAAATGACCATGACCTTTGACATTTACAGATCACATGTAAATTACAAAAATGTGCAGTGTTACAGACATATGAATTTAGGTGGATTGGTTACCTGTACCTATGATAGTTTTGGAGGTACTCAAAATTTAAATTTTCAAATGAGCCTAATTTGCATAATTTAAAAAACCGTTGAACCTCTTTACGGCAACTCAAGACTTCATGTATGGAAGTATAGTCATGCCAGGTTTGGAGTTTCTACGTACAATAATTTCCAAATATATGTTCGGACAAATTTGCCTGTAAAGAAAGAAAGAAGAACGATGGAATTCCTAGAAAAAATATGTCTGTGTTGGCACACAGACATAAATACAATTACCAATATATGGTATTTATAACAGCCAACCAACTAAGCGACCAACAAACAAAATAAAAAACAAAAAAGCACTTTCCCGACCGCACTCAGGCTCCCCAATGAACTTATGTGTCTCAGTCTTCTTAGGAAAAAAGACCCCAGTGGTTTTGTACAGAAGGCCGGTAAGATTGAATTTCGACATAAACCGACCCTGCCATGTCGGTCACCCCATGAAATTATACATCAACAGCAGCAGATGTATAGCTAACTCACAAGGCGAGTACTAAAAACGGAGAAATTAAATTTTGTGTCATGTACAGGAAGCCGATAAAAATATCTTAAGTCATTAGTACGGAACTGAAGTACTGCGACCCCCCCCCCCCCCCAAAAAAAAGAGTTTAATTAATTGCAAGTAATCTGGTATCCATTCAGAAAATATAATTTTGTATATGTGGTAAAACCCTGCAGGCTGAAAATCTGTAAAATTGTTTGATGTAGTATTGATAAATAAAGGATGTAATCAAACTTTTTCAAGTAATGTGTTGGCCATTTGCATTTATTTTTTCCTCGTCTCACAACATATGAACGTGTTTCTTGTTCAGATTTAAGGGCGTGCTATACGTTATAACTAATGTATAAATGTTTGATTTCTGTTTATGGTTATCATCTGACACCCTTAAAAGTATACATTTTGTATAGAAAACATAACATCAAGTTTTATTCTGGTACTGAATATGAAATTTAAGTATCTGAATTGATGTGACTAAATTTAAAATTGAAATTCTTAAATTTTGCATAAAAATTGAACTTAGCATTTTAAAATTAGATTCAGATTTTTAGTTTATTGTGTCAAATAAAAGAACACATAACGCTCTCCAAAATTGGATTTTATTTTTTCATAGGCTTTAGTTCTAACTTTATTGCTGTTAACGGTTTAAAAAATAAAATTTTAATTTTAATTTAAACGTCCCGTTAATTTTGAACTAAAACCCTCATCCAAAATTTGAAATGCTGTTACTAGCAGTAACGGTTATTGATAAAACAAATTTCGCAGAATACACAATGGAATTTAACTGATGGTTACAAAGTGGCTCATGTAAATAATAATTTCAAAACCGTGGACCAAGAATGGAGCCTTGTTGCGGCCCCTCGTTTTTAATCTGAAAATTAAAATTTGCTTGTCTCACATTAACACTTTTTGACAGACAGCACACACACACACACACTCACACACGCACGCACACACACATATAGTACATAAAAAAATGGACAAATACACCAAATAAAAGTTTTTTAATCTTGGTCAAAACTTTAAGTTGTCACAATTAACTTCAGTGTGAATTTTTGTGGGATCGTACAAAGCGCCCCTATGACTGTCGTCGCTCACGGGCAGGAACATGATAAAAGCTCATAAATGCAACACGTTGTGACCACAGTAACTGTGCAGTCCACTGTCCTTTTTTACCTTGTTTGTCCAGAAATTGGCCCATTTTTTATTATCGCACAAGGTCCTTTTTTGAACATAAATCAACTTTTTGTATAGTGTGGCGGCACGTGCTGTCTGCGAAAAGAGACTGGTGGGAGAAGATTGAATTGAAACACATCAGGAGCAACCCATTGCTATGGTGTTTTATGTAATCATTGCAACAGAGTACTAGTGGTCTAAAAAAATCGTCCACATTTATTCACGCAACAACCAAATTACAATGTTCCTCAAGATAAATTCCAGGTAATATGTCGGTGATTCACGTTCGATTGTAGCTTGAATCATATATCAGGGCTAGGTTTCCAGCAACTGGTAAATTTGAGGCACAAAACGTTCAAAGTTTGTGTAAACAAAGGGTGTGTGCGTATGCGTGTCCTTACGCGTATGGGTGCACGCGTACGCGGGTGTTTACGTACGCACATCTATATGAACGTGTGGGCGTACATGTGCAACAATATTTTAAAGTTAAGGAGGACAGAATTTTGTATAGCGAGCATTCCATGTTGTGTATATTTTTTGCTTCTTTTGTGCGCTTACATTATAACTGATCATCATGTCCATGGCAAGCCAACAGGGCCATAATAGAGAAGTCTTACGCCTTGCCAAGCCTCTAGTACGCATGGTCGAGACTCCACTATGCGTAGTCAAGGCAGCCAATCAGTCTCTACTACGCGTTGACGAGAATATCTTCTCCACAACGCGTAATATTAATCTTAAAATAGAATCTCCACAAAGCGTAGTCGAATGGTTATAACTGGTATTTCAAAAAGGACGTTGAATGGGTATCGAATTTTATTTTATTTTCCCCCCGAAAGAGAGACAAACAACGAAGGAAAGAATGGATCAACGACCAAAAGACTGGGCGCCCAGTAAATTCGACCGAATTTGCTCTAGCCTCCAGGCACTTCGTCGGAGATATAGGACCAACGGAACAAGTTCCCGTTCCAGCCCTGTTCCTGCACAATAATTGGAAAGTACCATCAGTGCATTGGAACAGGGCATGGACTGTAATAGAGCAGTATTTCATAATTGTTTTGTTAGAAATTAAAATACACACAAATGAAAGCGCCTCTCAATCTTTGACAATAAAAATTTTAGCGCTGTATTCCCCTTACAAAGATTTTTCCAATGATATATAATAAGATATGGTTTGTTGAGATATTTCGAAGAACATCACTTGAAGCCTACCTAGTCCGGTCAAGACCGGCTGGTGGCTGTATATGCCAGTGAAGCATAACCTTTCACCCGCTAGTCTGAACATCTTGCCTCCGTACGCCCCGGGTTTTGTCCTGTAATTGCTACACGATTTTGTACAAAGGATAGGTTCTAGTATTTTCGGCCGATTTTCCATTACTATAGATCAAATTAGAGATTATTTACCGTTTACAAAGATTATATATTATTTATATGCTGTATACTTATTGTACTTTGCGGGAAATAAGAGGTGGTGTTATAAACTTGCACTATGAACTCTGGCTGCCGCCATTTGCGTCCCTCGGCTACGCGTCGTCGAGGCCATTAATTGATTAATTTCTCAACGTTTAGTGGAATAGGTCTGATACGGTTTAAAAGAGCGTCTGTGATTGGATAGTTCGGCTACACGTTATTCGGAGGTATAAGTTTCTCCACAACGCGTAGTGGAGACTGTTATCTTAGCCTATTGGTTGGCTCGACTGCGCGTCGCAGAGCCTCAACTATGCTAGTGGAGACTGTAATCTTATTTGTTGGCTCGACTACGCATTGCTGAGCCTCGACTATGCGTAGTGGAGGTTCGGTTTCGCGTAAGACCTATGCGTTATGGCCCTGTTGGCTTGCCATACAATTCCGGGCTGAATATTCAAAACCACCGACAGCAGCATAAGGGTATAATATACTGTCCTCCACCATGTATAATTCTCAGACGGTTTACATTTTCGTCGAAAACAGACTATTAGTATCTCATGAGACCGAAATACATGTCGCCGTGGCGTACCTGCTTGTCGTAATCCGATAATGACATTAATCGTAAGTTATGATTTTTTTCTTTTCTGTAACTTTCGTTCATTCATTCACATTACAGCTAGGGCCAAACGTTGGGGCATAGTATGACTTAACCCCTGGATAATATCCATGAGCATATTAATTACAAAATTGGATGTCACCAGGATTAATTAAACAAGGAAGTAAGGCGGTGTTTGTGGTCATGAAAAGAAGGGATGTTAGAGCCACATAATCTGCTTTTTTAAAACTTTGTACGTATAAAGAGTTGATGCAATTACCAGGTTATAGGTCTGGTAATTACTGTCTGAGATTATACGGAAATATCTGCCATGCAAAAGGAAAGACTCCCCTTTCTTGACAAAAGAAAGCTCAATTTTCAAAGTCCCTCGTGTAGAAATTGATTTTTAGGAAATCTTTCATAAGCTTACTTGCATCCGTACGAATGACGACAATACAAAATCTTCCCTGTGTGGAATACAAGATTTATCTGTACATATGTCATCGAGGCAAGAGCTGGATATAGAATTATTTGATTTACTTGTACTCAACACGACACCTGGGATATGATTCGCCCTCTACTGTCAATGCTGACAAGTAACAGGAAATCCTAACTATTTGTCTAAGTCCAGGACGTTGTTTGATCTTATGTCGAAAAGTATTTTTCCTTTCAGCTCGAGAGAATGTGGCAAAGTCAAACATAGTGTGGGACCTAGGAATATGGTAGTGTTTAATAATGTACATGTACTTATTGATAGGTGAATACTTTTTCAGTTTTTTTTCCATTTCAGAGATATAACTATCTTGGACAGAGTTTCTATTCAACCTATGTCAAAATACTAATTTCATTGTGTTTATTCACCGATTTTTGCCATAACCGAAGTATGCAACAATGAAAGTACAGTAAAATAAAATGAAAATGAAATTACGGTATATATATATATATATATATATATATATATATATATATATATATATATATATATATATATATATATATATATATATATATATATATATATATAAATAGTTCCACGTGATGACACAACGGGGCATCGATATGCTGTCTAGCGTTCTACAGGTTATATTAAACAAAAATACCATGTCGAAAATAAATCGGCGTGAGCCACAACTGCATCGACACGTCCCAGTGATATAGTAACCAAGGATTATGTATGTGCGCGTCGCTATATTGACAAGTGGCACACAATACAAGGGAAGACTGTACCTGACCAGGTAGAACCACGAGAAAAAAGTGCTATTGATCTCAGACTGGGTGAATCCTATAAATTCTTTTAATTTGGCAACATATTTTTTAATTTCGCTTATTTCGCTGATGGCATAAAAGTTTGAAAATAAAAACCACAATGGTTTGACAGAAACTATGTGCAAAATAGTGAAATTAAAATTCTGGGTCAGACGATTATGCCCAACAACTGGGCGAATATGCGTGAGTGCCACACCTGGTTGCCACAACAGGTGGCCTTATAGATGCTGTGACTAAATCCTACTGGCACAACATCTGGGCAAAGCAAGCATAGCCAAATCCTATCGGCACAATGACAGGGCCAATAAGTAAAGCCCGTCCCCACTGACACAACAGAAGCGCAAAGTAAGCATAGTTCAACCACGTTTGCACAACAGCTGAGAGAATATGCATGGCACACAATCCTATTGCCACGACAGTTGGGCAGATACATGCTACCAAAATCCTATTGGCATAACAGATGAACAAATAAAGCATGGTCACACCTTATTGGCACAACAGCTGGACAAATAAAGCACGGCAGAACCTTATTGGCACAACAGCTGAACAAGTAAAGAATAGTTGAACCCCATTGTCATAGCAGCAGGCCAAATAAGTACATCAGTATCTCTTTGGCACAACAGCTGGGCGAATGAAGCACTGTGGAACCTTATTTGCTTTAACATCGGATCAATCAAGCATTGCAAAACCCAATCTGCACAACAGCGGGGCGAACAGAGCCGGTCTAAACCTATAGTTAAATGATTAAAATGCAAAAGCCAAGAAAACGTATTACATACACGAGAACACGTATATTTGCTGTATTTTTTTTCTCGCAAAATTGACTTGATTTAAAGACGTTTAATTAGAACAACAGTTGGCCTTTTGCACATGTACAGTCAGAGAGAATAAACTAAGTATTATGCCAAAACAAACGAGTGTTACGGACGACGTCAGAAACAGCAGAGACGCATACAATGGCACCGCCACACCAGCTTGAGTAAACGTTACATACCAAGACGCCACGGACAGGGAAAAGGGGCTGAAGTATGTCTTCATTTGTTGACTATACCGCTTCTAGATAAACCAGCAATATTACTGACACTGTTACTTGAACCTATACGGTTGGTCTCATCCCGTGCATCGCACAATTTTAGAGTACTTTACACAGAAAATTCGACTTTGCTTGAAACGTATCCTTGCATACCCTAGACCTCTTATTTGAGATCACATAAACTATATATTTTCTGAAAGTATATATTTGGATGAAGTTATTGAAAATAATAAAACCTCTCTAAGTGTCAAGAAATTGAATTTTGATTGCTAATTTTAAAAACTATAATTTGCGGAAAAACAAAGACAAAAATAGTCCATGCTCGTCTGGCCTAGCGATTCATCACCCGTATGGCTCAGTGAACTTGGGATAAGATCAAAGTCACCCATAAATACTGAGTTCGTCTGACCAGTATGAGAGAACACTAACATGTGCAACATCAAGGTACCAGTTCAAGTAGTTCTCAAGTTATGGTGAAGAGTAAAGTTCATATATGTTGCACTGTATCCCTTTATTATATATATATATATATATCTTCACTGCATTTCCATTTCAATTTATTATTATTACTATTATTATTATTATTATTATTATTATTATTATTATTATTATTATTATTATTATTATTATTATTATTATTATTACTACTACTACTATTTTCATTGTTATCATTAATATTATTATTATTATCGCCATCATTATCATTATTACTTTTATTATCACCATCATATTATACCTCCGCGAACGGAGAAATTAAAATACAGATAATGGTACATGGACATTATATGGACAAAGTACCATGCTGAAAGGAAACCATAAAATGAATAGGTAAAATAAACAGTACAACACGCTTATTACAGGGTATGAAACTAAAGGTAAAACCAGCATACACTATAAACAGTGACATCTCCTGCAAACTGCAAGCAACCAATTTTGAAGACTTGTGTTCCTTTTTCAAAAAAAAAAAAACAAAAAAAAAAAAACAATTTGTACATGTACCACGGGACCACAAACAGAAGTTGGAAGTCTGGAACAAAACAGAATGTAAAATCTCTCTCGTTGGCTGAGACAAGGCTGAGCTATAGCTGCTAAACGCTACTGTGGTTCTTGACTTTTAAACTCGACTGAGTTTCTGCACGTCCACATTTATACAAGGAATGAAGAAATACGACAACCGATTGGCATTTAACAGATTGCAACTTCCATGATTCAAAATACAATTATGGTGGTGAAACCAGGCAAGCGGAATTAATTGGATCACTTCCGTCGGGGGGCTGACAGAATAACTGAAGCAAAATAGAGCGATTTCTGGCGGATCAAATAGAATGGGCCCCTTTAGGAGCCACCAGCCCCATTATCGATCTCCTGGGCTTGCTTGATTTTAAAGACTACTATTGAACCTCACCGGTAATCACATAGGAAAATTAAGACCCGCTGATTCGGGCTATCTATTCTCGGCCCTAAATCCCTGACTGTATGTGTGCGGATCTGTACTTGATGCACAAATATTGCCCACAAAGTGCCTTTCGAATATTAAAGGTCTCATTGATATTGAATGGAAAGGCACCACTGGAAATATAACCACGTTTTGAATCCGCGGCCGTTATATTTCTACGATGGAAATCATCAGGCAAAATTGCAATTTACAGTGGAAGCATTCTTGGGAATAGAGATTTGTCTGTAGTAGGTCTGCTTAACATTATTGAGTTAGTTAAAATTGCATAATCGACTTATTTCGTCATTAATTGAAGTAATACAGAAACCCTATATATGTATGGAGATATAATCTAAAAGTACAACATTCTCTATCTGTTGAGCAAGTATAGACATTGCTGCTTTCCCCACAATTTGCAGATATGACTAATGTTCGGGAAGTGAAGCCACAATTTTAAGGGAGGGAATATACTTCATTCCTCTATAAAAATTCAAAGGGTATATGACTCATATTACGCCTTTAAACGCCCACTAAGGTGTGCCCATATAAGTCGGCTAACCTAGGAAATGAATTAAGTAAGTTTCAGATTCTGATTAATAATAAATCCTTGTATCTAGCGTTTGATGTTGTTGCCTCCATTAATCAAAGACAACAGACACCGTCCATGCCACGGTTCCCTCTCTGTAAACCCATGCATCACCTAAATTGAATTCCCTGCAAATTGACCAGCTAAGTTACTAAATTAGTTTACTTTGAACAGTAATTTGTTCTTTCTGCGAAGCCCTGTTCCCTGCCAGTGAATAAACATAGTACGATACGAGCCTCTTCAGACCTCATTAATAGCCAGTGGTTTCGATTAACAGTAAAGTGACGGTTTACATGCCAGCGTCTACCAATCACCCAAATTATGCACCATATAAAAAATATATCAAACGTTCATTAATATTCCAGTGTTTACATTATACCAATCACCCTAAGACGCACATCTACGTCTGTTGCTATTGCTGAGTTTTTCAAAGTATCTACAAGCAAACATGACAGTAGATCCACGGTACAATACCTTTTTTTTCAGGAAAATGAAGATAAACGAGAACAGTACTTACCTCTTCTTCTCCGTATGTTAAGTTCCCATACTGTGCTCGAGCTCGTCGTTTCACCTCAGCAGAAAACTTGCGGTAGTCTGCGCTGTCTGGCTTCCTCAATGTTACCGTCAGGAGGGCCTCGTATGCTTTCCTGGCCATGTCATTTCTCTCGTCGGAATCACCTTCCCTGTACCAAGGTCTTTCACTCTGATTTTTTCTGAAAACGAGTAGTACGACATAAATTCCTCGTCAGCAATTATCTCTGAGCACGACAAATTGTACAAAGCAATTATATATATATATATATTATAACAGTATCATGCAATTTCTGAAACGTAGTATGGAAGACCAAACGGCAAACAGTCGTAGCTCTTGTGTTAATATCCCCATTAACATTTCATACATTTTAAAGATGCAATTGCCGATTACTTCCTACACAGATGTATGCTAACGCTTACCCGTGCAGCAAAATGGGAATCTGACTTGTTTTGCCCGTACAAAGTATGATCAGATATAACGAGTGGCACTTCCAGGTCTTCAAAGTAGTCAAAGTTATCAAAGATCTAACTATGTCCAATATATCTACCAGATGTTTCTACTTTTAGCTGTGCTGTCAAATAGTCTTAGATTTACTTTCACCGAGGTCATTGCCTTAACGGTTATCTGACATCTAGAATTAGCTGAAAGATCAAAGAATAACGAAAAGAATAAGGACAAAAGATTACACGCTCTCCAAAAAAATGGTCAATTCGTGACGTAGCTATACTCCTTCACGACCAAACTTTTCAAGAAGGGTTTCCTGCGTGGTCAGAGATAAGCCAAAAGACTAGACTATTTTAATCACCCAATGTGTGATGTTCCTGCTGACACAACGTCATAGCTACAGCTCTGTCCTTGAAATATCTTGCTTGAAAAGTGACTTCACTTGCTTCCTCTAATAAGCCGTCTGGTAGGCAATTGCGTTATTACACACTAATAACAATAATGTTCAAATTTGCGTCAGGTGACCTTGAAAAGAAGATGAACACCTTCAATGGCCAAAAATACGTAAGATTCTCTCAATCGTCCGTCCATATAAAGCCTTTGTTCAAGATTCGCATGTCCGCATGCATTGCAAAGGAGTTCGTACAGGCTAGTAGTAATAAGGCAGGTCTGGCAACAGTAACGCACATTTAGCTGGAGGGAACCAGATAAATTTAGTTAGTTACTTCATGTGCGTTGACATTGAGCATATGAGGCACCGTGTGGAACGATTCTCTGTAATATATTGAGCGACATGTACTCAATTATAACAGTTTATCGACGACAGGTAAGCATCATGCACAGTATGGCATTTTAACGATGACCAAACTTGGTAAGTGTGCAATATAAAGACATAAAGAGTATAGAAGACATGTTTTGCCTCGCATATCGCATTGTAGTTCCGATGTCGACGAATTTCAAAAATGTTAAGAACCAACTTGTAAATCGTGGACAGAGGTAGGCCAAAAGACGAATTTAGTAAGTTACTTCATGTGCTTTGAAGCTGAGCATATGAGGTACCATGTGGAACGATTCTCTGTAATATATTGAACGGCAACATGTAGTCACTCACAACAGTTTGTCGACGACAGGTACGCACCGTGTCCAATATGACATTTTAACGATGACCAAACACGGTAAGTGTACAATATGAAGTCACACAAACTCAAACAGTATAGGAGACATGTTTTGCCTCGCATATCGCATAGTTGTTCCGATGTCGACGGATTTTACAGCGGCAAAGGGCATGCTTTTGGAAAAAAATTTATCGGGCCAGCCATGTGAAGCCCTCGACCAAGATGCAATTGATCATGTTACACGTGATGGCAATTATCTGTGTGTTGATACACAAGATGGGTGAAATCCTATAATATAGTATACAAAGGACAAAACAATGTGTCATAAACATAAATGACCGATAACGCCCCCCCCCACATGGCTTCTCGAAGAGTCAAGAAGCTAGATTCATCCATTCGACAAAATTTACCGGGCCAGCCATGTGAAGCCCTCGACCAAGATGCAATTGATCATGTTACACGTGATGGCAATTATCTGTGTGTTGATACACAAGATGGGTGAAATCCTATAATATAGTATACAAAGGACAACACAATGTGTCATAAAAATAAATGACCGATAACGCCCCCCCCCCACATGGCTTCTCGAAGAGTCAAGAAGCTAGATTCCTCCATTCGACCCTGAACTTTGTCAACATAGGGGTCTAGTGGTCAGTGTGAGCTTATATGCCCCTGGTAAAGAGGTTGAAATACAGTCTACAGAGAGAGAGAGAGAGAGAGAGAGAGAGAGAGAGAGAGAGAGAGAGAGAGAGAGAGAGAGAGAGAGAGAGAGAGAGAGAGAGAGAGAGAGAGAGAGAGAGAGAGAGAGAGAGAGAGAGAGAGAGAGAGAGAGAGAGAGAGAGAGAGAGAGAGAGAGAGAGAGAGAGAGAGAGAGTGCGAATACGTTGAAATGGCGGGAATATGGCTTCCACGTGTGCTGGTTTTCCAGGATCTGAAAGTTGATCTGACCTTTTTTAAAAAAAAATATCTGCTCAACATGTGTTGGTGAAAACTTTTTTCAATTTCTCTGTAGTCATATTTTAGAGGTATGCAGTGACAGAAAGGGAACCTGGAAAGCATAGAACTGGGCTAACATTTATCGGAAATTGATGATATTGAAGTGTGATACGATTTTCGTCCTGTTAAGATAAGTTATGAAAGCAAAACATCATAAACAAAGCTCTCGAAACTACTAACCAGGATGTGCACAACTATTCATAATTGCTCGTCCCTCACATCGCTAGACATCTGCCTCTTTCTATAACCAGCTTTGGATGGGGTATGCCGGATTTTGACAAAGTCATAACTTGGACAAAGTAGAAAATTCAACGGCAGTAGGTATATCCACTTCTGAGTACCGTCTGGTATCAGTAATTTGAATGCGCAGGCTGATAAAGTAAAACAACCCGCTTGCAAGCCTCTGTAGGTGAATTCTCTACGCAACCTGATATGATCTATGCATTGAGCAAGGCAGTGGGCATTTTGGGACAGTTCTCGTATCACGGAAATGTGCGCAATTTAGCTTGCGGTTGCTTGCGAAGTGAGGAATCGGCTGATTAAATTTGAAAACACATGATAACCCAGGCAAAGGTGTATGGCAATATCAGGAAATATATGTTTGCGAATATTCACAATTTGTGAGTCGATATTTCTTGAAAGTGGGCGAGAGAAAAAACATAAAGCTTAAAGCCACGTGCGGGCTAACAGAAGGACTAATTGGGTGCTGGCGGGAACATTTATGAATTTGAACCTTTTCGCGGTTAACTCTCTCATTCCCAAGTTTTGGACTCCGGCAACAGCTTTTATCTCTAGAACTGTATGCATGCTGGTACTTGAATGAAAGGTCTTTTCACAAAGGATGTGAATCCAGTATCCGTATGTAAATTCAGAGAAGTTCCACTTAACTAGTACGACTTAAGGTACATTTAGCACTGAGAGAGGTAAATTGGACATTGTGTACCAAGATTTCATCAGAGCGCTTTGGGATTATGCGCACGGCAATAAACTGTTGATATAGATTGTTTTCTGCTACAGTCATTCTGGCAATGGCATAAGTCCGGGGAAAGGAAGTAGCAGATTATAGTACTTGTCAAGAGGTAACACGTGACCTCTACTGTGACCATAGGATTAGTCAAAATAGGTCAGGTGACCTCTTTTTTCACCAGTGCTGCCCTCTACCCTTGCCTCTTGGCTTATGCCATTGGACGGAGTCTTTGAAGAGAATTATGAATATGGAGTCATAGTAGTATTTCAGAAAAGCGGCACCTTTTCAGTTTGCGCAAAACTGCTCACTCCAGAATAAATGACAGAAGAACATAACAAATCTGCTCGACCTTTGGTTAACTTTTCGTCAATGAGAATCCAGCAAAATCTATTAAGGCTTTTAGCTTGACCTCCAGATCCTTCAATAAGACACTATCATATTCTCGCCATAGTGACATTATGTAATCGCTGTTATATTCTGGACAGTAAAATATGATGTTTTTTCTGACTGCGGCGAATTTTAAAGAATGTAAAATGATAAAACCTTTTAAAATGCCTGTATGTAAACGAGAGCTGGCTGAAATGTCCTAAGCCTAAGTGAGATATTTCAATTGGATTGAAACAAACTTCTGCCACAAACAAGTCCAGTCATTTAATGAATCAAGAGACATAAGAACTGCAACTGTAGTCTACTTCGTGTCTCTGCACCAGACCATCTTGTGAACCTACCAACTGAAATCACCAGGAATGTAGAAAAATGGCTACAGGGCAGGTACTAAATACCTGCAATTGAAAGGGCTAACTCCAACACAGATACATTTCGACATGGTCTCCACTTTGGGGGATGATGCTCCTTCTTTTTCCACTGTTAAATAGTGGGCTGCGGAACTCAAGCGTGACAGGGAGAGTCTTGACGATGACGCGCGTCCAAGAAGGCCTTCAACAGCAACCCTCCCCGAAAACATTACCGGGTGCGTGGCTGATCAACGATTGACCACTCGACATATTGCCAGTGTTGTGGGAATCTCTCAAGAGAGGGTTGAGCACATTATCACCAAGGAGTTGGGAATGACAAAAGTTTCTGCACGATGGGTGCCAAAGTTTTTGACAGCAGATCAGAAACGTGTCAGATTCCTGGCATCCCGTGGCAATTTAGGCCGTTTTGAAGCCAATCCTGATGATTTTCTGGCCTGATTTGTAACCATGGATGAGACCTGGATTCATCACTTTGAACGAGTAACCAGCATTCAGTTTAAACAATGGAAGCATCCGGGATCACCCCCCACCCCCCCACCCCCCAAAAAAGTCAAGTCAGTTCCTTCTGCTGGAAAGGTAATGGCTTCAGTGTTTTGGGGATTTCAAGGGTATTTGAAAAAGGCCAGACTATTAGTATCAATGGAAGATATTATGCTGACCAACTGAGACAGTTGCGTGAAGCTGTCAAAGCTAAGCGACGGGGAATGCTCACTACCGGAGTTCTGATCCACCCAGACAATGCTCCTGTTCACAAATCGGTGGTTGTCATGTCAGTGATCCATGATTGTGGCTTCGAACTCATTGACAATCCCGCTTATTAACCCGATTTAGCCCCGTCAGACGTCCACCTATTTCCTAAAAATGAAAAAGAATTAGCCGGTCGCCATCTTCCTAGAAATGATGACGTCATTTCCGCTGTGAATGACTATTGTAGGGTGGCTGAAGAAAATTTCTTCTAGACCGGCATCCAGGCCTTGCACCATCGCTGGCAAAAGTGTGTAAACCTGGGTGGGGACTAAGTAGGGAAATAAATGAAAACTATCGTCTTTGTGCGGGTCTTTCACTGCTAGGCTTAGAACTTTTCAGCCAGCCTTGTATAGAGTGAGTGACATTGGATATATCATGACATGACTCAATAGCTGGTGATGTATTTTCAGCCGCTTTCGCAGACAGGACACAAAGCTGCTACGACACAGGACACGGCACATCTTGCGATGATAACTTTAACTCAATGATCCAGGAACAAAATGTTTCCCATTATAAATGTCAGATTCCTATCATCTTAAACACTCCACACGGCAAGTCTTTGCCTTTCTTTTAGGCCTATATTTTGTTATGGATCCCCAAGCACACTGTCAGCTTGAAGTTATATTGTGTCGTGTGAACCTTGAAAATGTAGGTACAAAACCCTTTGTCATCGATATAGCTTCTTCAAAGAGCAAACTAGTGCTTTCAATTGACACTACGTGTCAGTAACGCAAAATTAACATGAAACGCTATAAAAAAAAGGTTCTAGATACTTCTCAAAATACGATTTACTGTGATACACAATCAAAGGATAATGATAGTTTGTCAAAAAAAAAAAGCTACGAGGATAGTTTCCACCTGCCCTAAACATGAAAATCGACCTGGGTTAAAGCGTGACGCAGATTTTGGTAAAATATATCTTCATGCCCTTTGATGTTAAGATCGTAACAAGACAGAGAAATTGGCCATACTGCATTATCAAGAGAACATTTACGTCATGGAAAATCTTTTATTTACAAGAATCGTGCGTAGAGGTAGTTTCATTCAGTGTGTTTCACCATGTAAAGCGTCTCTGAAGTTTGAAAGGTAATGGATGCTATCATTTCATACCTCTAAGACTTAGCAATGTATATAAAAAACAGAGCACAAAAAGCGTTTTTTTTTTTAAAAAAAAGAAAAAAAAACCTAGATGTAGCTGCCAAAAAAGCACTCATACGTGCCTTGAAAAGGTACAAATGTAAACATTGCCTATTTTTCGCTAATCTTACAAATAGACAAAACTGCGTGTAACAACTGGAAAGGACAAACGTAATTTTTTCGCTAATTCTAACAAATAGACAAAACTGCGGGTAACAACTGGAAAGGACAAACGTAATTATGTGCCCTGAAAATCTGTGGTCACGGCTGTTCCAACTGACGTCAATCATCTTCTCGTGTGTGATTTTGCCAGATAAGATCCAAGATTTAAAAGCACATGACGAAATCTTTCCGAAACAACGCGCATATTCTCTTGAACAGTCACTTCTATAGTTCATATTAGAGAATATGTTCACGTCAATCAATGATATGTCGTTTTACCATCTGCAATGACACGACAATATGTCATTGAATGCCAAGCACGTTCTGTAACTTATTATCAGTCATCTTTGTAGTGAGGAGCAATAGAAAGAAAATGGATGGTAATATTTATGATCTCATGATGACAACCAGGAATAAATCCGTTCTCAATATCTGCCGGGGTCATCGCATTGTGAGACGATAAATAATCTCTTATTGTCTCGAACACACATTATTATTTCAGACAGAAAACTTGTAAAAAATATTTTCTTTATATACGTATTCAACTTTATCCCGGGTGATTTGGACAAGTTGATACAAAAGGAGCGATTCTATATTTTCTCCATGCAAGATTCTCCCCTGACATTGATTCATCAAGCACTTATAAACAATTAAGTGACTCTGGCACCCGTGCAAGTTTTACAACTGAAACGTCCTTTTTATATGCCCTCATTAGGATACTGTTTTCCGTATCTTGCTTTCCAACGATGTTAAGAGCCACTTAAGAGACTTAACAATTCATTGATAAATAAAGCAGAAACTCTTATGCCCGCGAAATATATGCAAAAAACAATATACAGACTTGCTCTGGCAACAGAAGTGGAAATTGAATCAGTGCTTTAGCTTAACAGACTCCTCATATTTGAAATGCGAATGATTAAAGAGATGTAGATTAGTTTTATATTGTTTCTGAAGAGGCGTGCGTGAAAAAAGCATGAATTATGCACTGGCTATTCATCTCCCTGTAGGTAAAAATAACTCGAAATTTTGTCTCTTACTTACATTGATAGCAATGTTTTGTTCAAATTGCAAGAACATTCGCACACAACAAATATTAAAGCTTTTTACATTATGCGAATTGCTTTAATTTCGATGTAACCTTATTTTAGTTCATTTCGATAATGACACAAAACCGTGAAAATAAAAAGATAATGAAATGACATTTCAACACTGTTTGAATAGTAAATATGTCCAAAATAGTGAAATAAAAACATACAATGTCCTGAAAATCCAAACACGCGAAAGTCAAGCAATTACGTGTCGTCTTATACTGTGACGTGTCGTCTTGTGCTGTGACGTTTCTGCCAGCTAATTGAAATTACGCTTATCGCCAAGGGTGCAAGCTTTTCAAATATGGAACCCAAGCTGGGTCGCCAACTGAGGACAATGATAGGGTTACCAGTTGTATCTATTTCATGTTTTCGTGAGGTTCTACCGAAAAAAGCGCTCCCAATGTAAATAATACAATGTAATCCAAACATGACAAGCTGGCCGGTGCAGATTTTCTTTACTGTGTTCCAAATTCAATTGGATTGACATATCAAGTATTTTTGGCAATTGAACCATGAAAAGTAATGTTTTTCAGCGAAGACTAATGAGAATGAAGAAAGGGGTAGCAGGGGAGCTCAGTGTCGACAGATGCTGTATGCAGGCCCTATAGTCAACAGTGTTGCAGCCTCAAGATTCTCGTTGATGGGTTGATAACAGCACATCTGCATACGACTTCTCTTTGATTGGCTGATACAATCATTTCTACATAGGATTCTTTTTTATTGGTAGGTGAGATCGCATTTACATCAGCTTCTCGTTCATTGGTTGATATGATTGCATTTACATAAGATTCTCATTGATTGGTTGATACGATCACGTTTACATGTATCAGGTCCTCGTGAGGTCCTCTCTAAATCATGGCGCGTGCGGAGGTACCGTAATGGGTGTTAGCGACTGTTATAATCATTAAAATACCAAAACCTTTGATGCACATTGAGTTGTTTAATACACTGACAGCCATATTCTCCAATGAATCGTTACATCTACAACAACAAAACGGAATTTTGAACACGTATAGATATTGACAACTTCATTGACCTGTCTCTGGGCGGTGTAAAGGTCGGCAAACAGATGCAAAGGCACGTGCTATGCACGAATACAAAAAGACCTTACGTAAAGCTAATCGAAGTCACTTTATAAGCGACAAGTTTCCATTACAGTAAAAAGATAGATACATTAATACTGATTGGACAGGTAGCCATGACAATTGCAAAATACACTTTAAGTAAATGTCATTTAACAGTTATAGACGCCCAGTATTAACATAAAAAGAAGGAAAATTTTCAAGTAATTTTTCAGTTTGACCCCCTCTTATATACCGTCGCATGCAAGATGGCTACTCGAGAGGTCACCGACATGAAAACAATATTGCACTGTATGTACAGCAATTGGCAGATCGACAATACAAAAATGGATTCTTCGCGAGTGCTGCGTGCCACTCCATGTCAAGGTCGGCTGGGAACATGAACACCTGTCCGTGTCACTTTCCATGTGAGGTTACGGAGCCATAGCTTTCTGCAAATTGCACAGAGCCGAGCATTTAGTGCCATTCATATGGAATTACACTCCAAAGTTTTAATTGGAATTGGCGACAAAGATACCTCTTAAAAGGGGTGCATGGGGAGATGCGTTATTTAGAAGTACCTTCAGACTGGCAAAATATCGTTTTACAGAAACAAGACACGCTTTCCTATTGATTTGTTTAGTGAAAAGACATAGACAGTCCATTAGAATCATACAATCCTTTTCCCGCATAGTGACCCGGGGCCACCAGAAGTTGGCCCTGTGGAGTGAATTGTCAGTTATGGTTGTTGTAATAAAGAGACATGATAAACAGGTTAAAGAACTAATTTTCTTCTACCATAAATAGTCCATCCTATTGTGAAGAATCTAAATCAATCTGGTGCCCACTGACCGCTTTTCCACGTTACACAGAGGTGAAACCGTCAGGTGCTTCCTGCATGGTTTTCTAATTCAGTTATAATGAGAGCTTGGTGGGTGTGGGATAAGTGCATACAATGGTGGCCATCGGTGACCCAGCTGATCTTGTCCAGTGAATTATCTCTCTTTCAGGCAATGTCCCATTAGACACAAAAAGTAAGTGTTCCTGCTTCTCTTATATTCACGGTGCCACATGCCCACGACATGGCGCTTGTATGAACTGACTCCCAAGTTTGTGTAGGCTTATTAAATAATTTTCTTCGTGCCGCCAAAGCCCAGGTGCGGCGTTTACTACCATGCTACAGGTCCGCTGTACCCCAGATGCAGTGTTTAGGTGCGGCGTTTACTACCATGCTACAGGTCCGCTATACCCCAGATGCAGTGTTTACAACTGTGCCCCATTGCGCGCTGTTTACCCCCGTGCCATAGGTGTAGTGTTTACCGCTGTGCCCCAAGGCACGGTGTATAACACTGTCTCCCAAGGCACAATGTTCATTTGTGTGCGCTAAGGCACGGTGTTTACCGTTGTGCTGCAAGGCACGGTGTTTGCCGCGGTGTCCCAAGGTACAGTGTTTGCCGCTGGGACTGAAGAGCTAAATTTTCGATGTAGTAAATCTCGTCAAGTCCTGTCGTGCAACGTGCTCTCTGGTGCGAAAGTTCAAACATTAGACACAGTGGCAGCAAGGACCTCGATCAGCATTTTTTTTTCACCTGGGTAGTCTGGCTGCAGCTGCCTCAAGGTATGTTGGTACTAGAACGAAAGCTAGTAAAATAAGGAATCTCGACCAAGAAGCAAGATCTTTCTTAAATCTATGTAAATATAGAGCTTAAAAATCGCTGGTCACCGACTTGTCCAGTCGAATGAGAACGCGACAGGAAAAGCTTGTGCCAAGAAAAGTAAAGGTTCTGGTATTCTTAATGGGTTTTTGTAATTCCCTGCTGTGGTGGAAAGAGTTATATGACAAATCATGCCACACCATCCTTGGACGCGGGTAGCAGTTCTTAGAACAAGTTTGAATGCGCATCCCATTTACCCGCGAAATGCAACAGATTGTGCCATTATATGAGATGGTTTATCGCGAAAGGTCATGTGTTTGTGGAATATTATTTACTGTACCGTATGCGAGGTTTTGTTGTCACATTGGAAGCTGAACTAACATGACATAATTATGTTTGCACGGAAAGTTAACTCTCGCCATCCTAAGTACCATATCCATCGGTAATCATAGTCGCCCTGGCTATCCAAAAAAAAAAAAAAAGCCGAAGTTAACAATGCATGCAATTTTTATCTATAAACATCATATGACTATAGCGGAATGTATTGTTGATGGACTGAAGTGTAAAATGATCAACAAGGAGATAAGCTGGGAACAAGAGTGTAATAAGAAAGTATAGGCAACACCTTGTGGGTAATACAGAGTTGATACGAGGGGCGCACCTGGTCAGTTCTAACGCTGATCTACCCCAAGTAGTGGTCATTTGATCACACGTTTCGCACACTAATTACTTAGACAGTCCGAAGCTCCATGATGTATTGCGGCTAAAAGTTTCTTGCTTGAAGATGACGAAACCTATCATTTGTCTTACTCGTAGCCTGCAAAATAACCCGCCCGAATTTATATCATTTCACCGTTTGTTTTTGTTTGTTTTTGTTTTTTTGTTTTTGTTCCGTTGAGATAAAAAGCTAGGACTTAACTGGCTGTGCTAATATCACAATTCTATCCTCTATAAGTTCAATATATATGTAAGACTGATATAAATCGCCTGCTTTTCTTTCGTTTCGTCTGTACATACCGTGCTGTCACCGGCAGAAGAAATTTGTCCTTTGCATTGCAGACAGAGGGCCCGCGTCAAAAATGCTTTGCTTTAGGAAGCCCAAGACTTGATGCTCGGTTTTTCGTACCGTACGGTGGGGGTGAATTCCAAATGGCAATTAAGGGGGAATGCATTGAGACCACAATCTTCTCGAAAATGGACCACAACGTCCTTAAAAAAACAAAAACAAAAACAACTCGGTCGCAGTTCCTTACAACGGTGACACCGAACACGGCATACAACTGACATATTGTAACTGTGACCTTCAAGGTAAATGTCACTTTCATGCTATATCCTGTACTTTTTAGGAGGGATACACGCACCGAATTTGGTGGGGGTAGGTTTTACATGTTCGTGCTGATATCAATTGTAGACATATGGAGTCAGCACGATGTTTTGACGGCAATAGGCATGCGTGTCGGCCGAGCGTGGCCAAGGCTAAAAAAAAAATTCCGTTAGGCACAGCCTCTTAGTGCACCAGGTGCAGAATTCGTGTTATCTAACTCTTCCTCCAGTCATAGAGAATTCCAGAAATGGGGCACGTGCAGGCAGCAGCTGTGTTTGTGACTGCTGACGATAATACATCGTAGATATCGTCGAAAACTGTGCATGCTCATATCAACAGTGTTGAACGGCAACAGATTACAGAATGCATGTAATTTCGTATTTGTCATTCATATGAAGTTCTTGACAAGCCTTTCTTCAAGCTTCAGTCTAATTATTGGCAAAACTGAATCTCTGCTGCGTCACTCAATGTCGAGTTTGATCGGTGGGGTCTCATGACGCTCCGCTTTCTATTGATTGGCTTCTGATAAAACATCTGCTTCACTGGGTAAACGACACAACTTGTCCCGCTCTTAATACATACAACTAAAGCGTTTCGTGTATTCTTTTCCAACCTTATGCTTCACCGACAACCGGCTGAAGATCTATTTCTTATACCAAATGTAATGTGTACCCTATACTCTCATAAAACGATGGGCACTTTCCTTAATTGTAATATACGGGAAAATTAATACGATGCAATTTAACATTTTGTTTTTCAAGAAAAGGGCTACTCTTGCTCAATCAAGGTCTGAAACTAATGGTTTCTGTGGAATACTTCGTACTGTCTGGAAGATTGATCGCACGTTTCAACAAAGCAATTGTAAACGCTGGTCGGACATACACAGAGTAACTCTGGATGGTGAAAGGCCTTATCGTGCACCTACGGAACTCAGACGAAATAGACACCACTTCCATAAACATCAGGCAAGCAACTGTCGGCTCACTTTTACTATTGATCTGTTGAACCAGAACTAAATGGGCCAGTGGTGGTATTTCCTGGTCGGCCCGCCCAGGGTTTCTCTGCTACATGGCTGCGTCTACCGCTCCGAGGGTAAAGACAACTTATTTTGGAGCACGTGAGACTACTTCTAAACTGGCCCATCGATTCGTCTATTTGGATTAGCCACTGTCAAATGGAACGTATTGAGGTCTCCACGGATTCGTCTGCTAAATTTTCCTCAAGCTTTGCGAGTCATTAATAGGGCGAGGGGTCATCCGATTCAATCTCAGTCTCCCAGATGCAAAGCTGGCTCTTTTTCATCAAAACTTCAATTTATATTCTTCAAAGCGTCTTCCAATTCATTTCTGATCCCCTTATCACTCATGAAGGGATCTCCTTTGGCTGTTATGCATTGGTGTATCAGCAGAAAAGACAGACACAGCACGTGAAGGAGTCCGCTAGGTCTGATCACAGTTGCGGAGAACCCAAGATTGCGATCGGCTTGCTTGTATTGCTGTACTGTTGTCATCTAAGATTCCTTTTTAGCTTCAGAGCGATTCATTTCTCTCAATCAGATAACGACATTCGCCTGTACAGCCTAAATAGATTTCTCCACTGTAACTTCTGCAATTATTAATCTCGACACAAAGATTTGGAATATTTTAAAAGCGAATCTTCAGAAAGAATTACGCCACAATTGGTCAGGTCTGTGACTAAATGTTTAAAGCAGATTATTTTGTACAGAATAGACAAGTGCTTGGTGGTTAACCCAACAGACAATCGGTATACGTATTGATCGGAACGCAGGACCCTGGGGAGATGTCATTGAGAAAATGGACATCTAGGGAGCTAAAGAGTTGCAAGTATTCATTACAGCTCAATTTCTAATAATGCAAGTGGGTGATGGTTTTCAATGAGGTCATTCTGCCCAATGATGACGTCAGGTAATCTGGCCAATATGAAGCGACACAAACCGAGTGTCCGGACTGCATTCAATCTTTGCAGTGTCATCACCAGTGATTCGCTGGCCACGTCAAGTAGCAGTGACATTTCCTCTTGGAGCTAGCTGCAGTCTCCCAATGTATACCATGCCATTGAAGA
Organism: Hermodice carunculata; assembly: GCA_964020975.1. Taxonomy (NCBI): domain Eukaryota; kingdom Metazoa; phylum Annelida; class Polychaeta; order Eunicida; family Amphinomidae; genus Hermodice; species Hermodice carunculata. Next base: position 15,335,846 of record OZ026629.1, read on the forward strand.
GCCAATGGCAGACACTTCAGTCGGTCTTGACAGAAACGGGAACATAAAACGATGTCAATTTGCATTATGAAAACATGAAAAGCCTGTAATGTTGCTATAGGTTTAAGACACTGGCAGAAAGAATGTAGCCAACTAGAAAAGAATATTTACTTCACAGCAAATCTGTCTGGGTGCCTTCAAAATGAGAACAGTTTTGAAGCTATTCAAGATTTAAATTTTGTGTATCCACATAATGTGCATCACTTAAAATGCTACAACTTTGGTTCTCGGTTCATTGATGCAGCTATGTCATAAAGCTACGAATTGAAATTGGATGGCACAATGGCACCTCTATCTACAATAGTTTTGGAGATATTCAAGAATTAAATTTTGCATGTTCACGTTATTTGCATAAATTATAACAGTAGAACTTTGGGTCATGGTGCATTGGATGCTGCTATGTCACAAACCAAAATTGAAGTTGGAATGGCACCTCTATCTAATAGTTTTGGACATATAAAACTTGAAATTTGTTCAAGTGTCCCTAATTAGCAAAATTAAAAATTCTACAACTTTTGTTCACTGTCCATTAAATTCACAGTTGTCGCAAACCTACATGTGTAAATTAGAACTTTGTGTCTATCTGTAATATTTTTGAAGATATAGAGGTTTTAAAACTTTAATTGCCCCTAATTTGCATAAATATCATGACTATTACAAACGATAATTCACTGGTAGCTCAGTCACCATGGCAAGTTAGGTGGTTTTCGGAACAATAGTGTCCGAGAAACACTCCGGACAAAGCTTTTACTGTGTATAAACCTTTTTCTGGTCGGAATAAGACAGAGTTTACCGCTGGCGTTCCTGAGCGCGAGTTACACCTTGCCCGCGCCGAAAAAAGCTGTTGGCCTGGGGCTTGCCATCAAAATAGGTCGCGTCTATAAGTTTGAGCGAAAGTGATTTCTATTGAGTGAGCAGCCGACAATTTACAGCGCTTTTAGGCCATTTGAGCGGAAAACGATGGTTTTAACAAGAGGGCTGTGTGCACAGCCCATGCTCTGCTGATCTTGACATTCATCACATTTGCAGCTCCATGAACTTGGGAAAGGATCAAGGTCACTCATGTTCTGAGTAAGTCTGACCTTTATAGAACACTAACATGTGCAACATCAAGGTTCAAGTAGTTCTCAAGTTATTATGAAGAGTAAAATTCATATATGTTGCTCTTTGACCCCAGAAATGAGGTCAAGGTCATTCATGTACTGTCTAAGTATGACCTTCATACAGAAACATTAACATGTGCAGCATCACGGTACTAACTCAAAACGGATCTGAAGTTATCAAGTAAACAGTAAATTTCGTGTCAGTTGTCCCCTGTGAATTAGCATTAGAATGCCCATTGACTTACATAGTATTCAATAGGAAAGCTGCATTGACCACTAAGTACCCGAATCGAAAAAAAATCCTTAAAAATCAGGAATCCAAAGCATTGCCACCAAGTAAACAACTTTGTTTGACCCTTCCACAAGATCATATCCATCACATTTCAACTTAATCTGAGTGACGGTTCTGAGAACAAGTGAAAAATAGCAAAACCATACAAAAAATTCATAAAAAAATTAGAAAAAAGTTGCAGCGCCACTTGATGAACAAATTGGGAACAAGGTGTCCCTGGGAGTGTCTATGTACGATATCAAAGCAATTGGGTAAGCGGTTTCAGAGGAAAAGAGTTTTTAAGGTTTGCCCCAGAAAAGAACAAAAAAAAAAAAAAAAAAATTCATAAAAGATCCAAAAATCAATAGAGCGTGACCATTTGAACAAACTTGGTAGAGATCCACCCAAGGCACATCCCCACCAAGTTTGAAATAAATCTGGCCAAAATTATTTAAGTTATCACCATTACAAGAAATTTCCATGTTAAACCTTCCTATTTAAACTTTTGTAAGGATTTTTGAGAAAAAAAAATCACTAAAAAATCCTTAATTCATTGGAACATGACCATTGGAACAAACCTTGTAGACACCTGCCAAAGGTACATCCCCACCAAGTTTGAAGTATATCTGGACAACGGTTTTGGAGAAGAAGTCGAAAATGTAAATTAGCATTAGAATGCCCATTTTAACTTACATGGTAATCAATAGGAAAGGTGCATTTACCGAAAAAGGAACCGAATTGAAAAAAAAATCGTTGAACATCAGGAATCCGCAGCATTCCCACATAGTGAACGACATTGTTTGACCCTTCCACAAGGAACATATCCACCACGTTTAAGCTTAATCTGAGTGACAGTTCTGGCTAAGAAGTCGAGAATAGCTACAACACCAAAAAAAAAAAAAAAAAAAAAAAAAAAAAAAAAAAAAAAAAAATTGCAGGGCAACCTGGTGAACAAATTACGAACATGGAGTTTCTAGGTGTCTTCCTGTGTGATATCAAAGCAATTGGGTAAGCGGTTTCGGAGAAGATTTTTTAAGATTCGTCCAAAAAAGAACAAAAAAATTCATTAAAAATCCAAAAATCACTGGAGCATGACCATTTGAACAACCTGGAAAAAACCCACCCAAGGTACATTGCCACCAAGTTTGAAGTTTATCTTGGATGACGGTTTTGGAGAAGAAGTCGAAAATGTGAATTAGTATTAGTATGCCCATTGACTTCCATAGTAATCAATAGGAAAGCTGCATTGACCGATAAGTACCCGAATTGAAAAACTCGTTAAAAATCAGGAATCCGCAGCATTCCCACATAGTGAGCAACTCTGTTTGACCCTTCTACAGGGAACGTGTCCAACATGTTTCAGCTTAATCTGAGTGCCGGTTCTGGAGAAGAAGTCGAAAATAGCTATAACACACCAAAAATTCATAGAAAAAATTTTTAAAAATGCACCTCGTGAACAAATTAAGAACTAGGAGTCCCAGGGAGTGTTCCTGTGTGGTATCAAAGCAATTGGGTGAGTGGTTTCAGAGAAGAAGATTTTTTAAGATTTGCCCAAAAAAGAACAAAAAATTCAATAAAAATCCAAAAATCACTGGACCGTGATCATTTGAACAAACTTGGTAGACACCCACCCAAGGCACATCCCTACCAAGTTTGAAGTGGATCTGGCTGACGCTTTCGGAGAAGTCGAAAATGTGAATTGTTGACGGACGGACGGACGGACGGACGGACGACGGACGGAGGACCATAAGATAAGCTCAGCTGACTGACAAGTCAGCTGAGCTAAAAACACAATGGGTGCAGCAAGGTGACGCGTCACAAAACATTCTGTATGGCTTTAGTCGTTACTGGCAGTGTTACATTAATCAACAATATTTAACCTGAGTAATCTTTAATGCGGCACATATTTGTAATGGAAACCCACAGCCATCGCTGGGTAAAAAATAATCCGGAGTCTTCCCCAGGTTTTCATCTCATATTATCATGCTAGTAAGATCATTGGACACTTTGGCTAATATTGTGCTATTGGATAAACCTGTTACAACATCCTGAGATATCAGAATAGCTGCATTCAAAGTGAAATGTGAAATGAATCGCCATCGGCGTTTGCTTGATTTATCAGGAACTGCTATACAAGGAATGCGACAAAGGGTAACGAGTAATGTAACATTGGTGTCAGATGACTCTCACACAAAAATATGAATTGTTCTGTGCCTGTTGGCTAAGACACTTATTGCATCGACGCTATGTCTGCATGTACAGGTATCACATGCTGCTGGCTACGGAGATATCAAACCAGAGGAGGTTGACATTGTGCTATGAACCAGCACTTCCCGTCACCTGTAATACCTATAGAGTCCATAAGTCATTGTAAATACAATGCCCACAAACCAATACTATCTAGCCACCCGTGGCTCATATGCCATAGACATGCTTTATGTGTGTTTATCATTCTGAGACCTGCGGCCTTATCGGATATCACAAATGAAGCTCATCTTTGCACCTCTTTAGTTTGATCCCTGGAGATAATAGGCGACGGCCAAGTCCAATTATTCAGATGAATAACATACGTGGAAATGTTTATACCCTTCACATTTAAAGGTCTCTTCCAGCAGACTTCATGCCGTGTGATACACGCAGAATGCTGGATCGTTTTTTGTTTTTGTTCCTTTTTTTATTTTTATCACATGGATCGAGTTTCGTTTCACGATTTCTTTTTCTTTTAGACCCAGCTGTACGGTTTCAAAATGATTTTACATCATTCCAAGCTCTTTCGTGTTGCATTACTTTACTATAAATGTGGTTTCCCTTGATACCTGAATCCGCAGCTAGAAAGAAATTCATGATAAGCTTAATTAATTTTCTTCAGCACTTGCATGTTTTGCCATTTGATGGCAAGAGAGGCAGATTATAATTACATTCGTGATTCACTCGATCGGGATATCGCAAGACTGGGCTCAGATTTTTTATTTGCAATTGCAGGGATGATATTAATATTTGTTCTATTTTAATGTACCCAAATTGTTAACATATCGAGTAAACAGGTCTATGTATGCCAAATTTCATAGAGGTTGGAGAACACACACACACACACACACACACACACACAAAAACACACACACGCATACACGCACACGCTCGGACGCACATACACACACTATTTATATAATTACATATGTATATAATGTATATATATATACATATATGTGTTATATCATATATATATATATATATATATATATATATATATATATATATATATATATATATATATGTGTGTGTGTGTGTGTGTGTGTGTGTGTGTGTGTGTGTGATTTGAACATTTTTTCATTCAAAAGAATGTGATCGGGGAACATGGAAGCCCTATATTAACCCCTCTCGCGGAAAAAAGACAACATATAGACAGGACTACAGACAATACCAAAGGTAAAAAAGAGGCACTAAACAGGCCCAGGACAGATAGTGGGGCCGGTGCTTATAATAATCACGCATGAAAACTATACCAAAACAACTCAAAAGTCTTACATGATTTCAGTTTTCTCGATAAATTCATGAACAGTAGCGAAAATAATGTAATTACTAGGCTATTAAGACAGCAGCCTTTATTACCATGCAGAACGTTTACAGTTTTATTCCAAGACAGGAATTTATGTAAGCATGGTGCCTGTTATTTAATCGTTTTTGAAATAAATATGTTTAAACCAAACAAGTAAGAATTCAGACGGCTGCAGCCCAAGCGCAGGTTCGTATGTTTATTGGAAGTGTATCTCTTAAGGAAATACAGCAGTCCTACATATTACACAGGATACTTAGGAGTAAATTTTAGTTTTAACTTAAATTGAGCAAGTGAAGCAGCGCTACGGATTTCAAAGGGTAGCTGATTCCACAAACGGCTAAAAGGGGGGGGGGGGGGGGAAGAGAGATTGATAAAATAGCGATGTGCTTCCCCGATGGGCAAATCAAGGATATACAGATAGTTTCGAGTGATTTCTTGTCCAAACGAGTTTGCAAGCATTAAGGTATATTTACTAGTTTATTGGCTTTAAGTATAATCTCACTAACATGCTGAGACCACGTTAAATCGTTTTTGAGAGTTATACCTAGATGTTCATGATGAGAAGATACATCCTCGAGCTGATGGTTTTGAAATAGAACAGAAGGGTGTGGAGCTGGAGGCGTTTTGAGCAAGACAATCATACTACGCGTTTTAAGAGCATTGAAAGAAAGGAGCCATCGGCTGGACCAGTCATCACGTAATGATAAGTCCGTACTACGAATGTCAAATGCCTATTGAGGGTCGTCCACAGTCAGGTATAGTGACGTATCCTCAGAAAATAACCTAATATTAGAAGTAACAACGTCGGCAGTATCATTGATGAACATAAAAATATAAATGAAGGACCCAGGTCAGAACCCTGAGGTACCCCCGGGATTTAGTGCCCCAATTAGAACTTTGACCATTGATGACCACACAATGTTGTCTATCAGACAGATAACTGCGAAACCAAGTTAACAAATCATCGGATATTCCATTCTTTTCAAGTTTGTGGAGCACAGCAGAAAGTCACACTTCATCAAAAGCTTAATACGTCAAAGAATCAACTCTGACATCTTTACGAAGACCAATAGCTAAGCAAAGCTTCTGATAAAGGGACAAGAGTTGATTCACGGTAGAATCTCCAGGAATAAACCCAGACTGATGAGAGGATAGAACAATATTATCGCAAAAGAAATTTAAAATATGTTTGAAAATGATTCGTTCCATAACTTCACTCACACAGCTGAGGAGCGATATGGGTCGATAATTATGACAATATGATTCTGAATCCTTTTTATGCAGAGGCATTACGTTGGTCCTCTTCCAAGAGGGAAGAAACGAATTTTGAATTAAAGGTAAGCCACAAAGTCGGGTAAGGGGGCTACATATAGATGACGCAGTCTCCTTTCATAACCTAGGATATATTTCATCAGGTCCTGTCACCATGGACACATCAATACTGTTGAGAATTTTTATAGCCTCACTTTCAAGAATAAGAATGCTGGACAGAGTAGGCCTTTGCAGCAGCAAATTTAAGGGAGGTAAAGTGAATGTTGATGCGGCGACATTACATTGACTTAGAAAAAAAAATTGAACACCTCAGCTTTTTTTGAAGTTGTTAGAGATATATACTCATCGTTATGTAAAAGAGGGGGGTTGTTCGAATAATGATTACGATTCAAGAAATACTTCACAGTACGCCACCAAGTTTTGTTATTGATACTAGAATTAAAAAGAGATGCACTGAGCTTAATTAAGGTAGTATTGTGTTTCGGCATTTTGAAGGTGTTCGTGATAACTGTCACGAAGATTCCTGAAATGTGCCCAATCACGCGGATGGTTTCGTTTTTTAGCCTTCTTGTGGGCTCTTACAACACCCCGCTTAAGATACCGTAAAGTTCCATCATACCACGTAAATCATCGGGCCGTATGATAACTATTTTGTCGGGAATACATTGTCACGCAATATTCAGAAAGGAGTCAGTCTAGGCTTCAGAACAAACATCTACATAGTCAGACAGGAAACAGGTGTCCCAATCAAGAGCTTTAGCGTATTCCAAAATAACTCGTTCATAAAAAGCTCCCGTTTATACTTTAATGATAATTTAGCCGAAACAACACAGCGACCGCAATTGAAAATGGGAGCTAAAACTTCCGCTTCAGAAATAAATATTGGTTATTTGAAAGAATCTGGTTTAAACAGCCCGAGGATGTGTCAGTGATACGACTAGGTTCGTTAATGTGGATAAAAAGAAAGTGACTTGAACAGAATTGTTGAAGTCTGAGACCATGCGGAGTATTGGCATCGGCGTTTAAGTCGCCAATTCAAAGATATTGTCAAATATAAACGCACACACACGCACACATATACATACGCACTAGATTCTAGTCATTTAGACCACCAAAGGACTGAAAATTAGGGACCTTTATAAACGGTTGGCCTGCTAGGGTGGGCGGGCCTTAGTCGGGTTGATGCCCTCGCCTGCGGTCGCCTCCGATGGCATGTTCATTTTGTTAATAGAATATTGTCAACACACACATGTACAAAGTTTTTTCTTGTGTCCATACAAGTACATAACCTGTTTTGTCTAAGTGCATAGTTTTCTACCTTATAATGTCTCGTCCTGTGTGTCTTGTACATATATATATATATATATTAGTAACACTATTTGTATTATTGGGCAATCTAGTTTGAAATAAATATGTTTAAACTAAACTAAGAAATGGTCTCTTTACAGAGATGGTCTAAAATGGAAATTTAACCGCATACCCAATTACAGTTACCGCACATAGATCAATATACGCGACTTTATGACGCTTATTACAAAATAGTGACCTGTTATTTAAGAAGTCATCATCTTCGCAGCACTGAGACTCCATTTCGATTACGGTGGTTATTATCTAGGAGATAAATGGCACTCAGGGGTTCTTTATCTCACTTACTATGAGATACGTGCGTGCATGTTTCTTTTTCATCCGTATCTTGCTGTCTTCGAAGGACTTAACTTAAATTTGCATAACTATGCTTCCTTGTTGTCAGAAAAAAAAAACATTAATATGGAGCCGGAACCGCAATTGTTGTCACCCGCTTAAGAGGCCAAACTCCGTGTTTTCTTGTAGTAGTTGCAGTAGATATAATACGCAACTTGCATGGTCTCCTTTGAAGGCAACAGACATAGCTGTGTGGCCCCCAGAAATCAAAGAGACTGCTTAGTGCAATCACTACCTGACCTTCATAATGTGTTACCACTGTTGCTATATCAAAGCTTACATTAACTCTTTCTGCGCCAAATTTTGGACTGACTCAACAGCTTTTCTCGGCGCGCATTGGGTGCAATGCGTACAACGTCCAGCGTTTTTTCTCTGAAACTGTAGGTACACTGGTACTTGAATGGAAGGTCTTTTCACGCAGAATACGAATCTGGGGTCCTACTGATAATTCAGACTAGTTTGAATTAAGCAGATCGGATTTAGTCGTGATTGGCACTGAAAGAGTTAAGATATATTTACTCAATGTCCTTCTGATGTGCTACCTGGCGTGTTGGAGCTTTTTTGAAACATCAAAACACCTTTCGTATTTCAGAATGAAAGCAACATAAATGGAGACAAAATAGTTGCAAAATGCCAGTTGACCTTGAATAAATTACCATCCCAAAAGATATCAAAGGTGAGGCACAGATGTACTAACCGTTTCAAAAGTCTTTAGTAGTTGTATATCCCTCTCTCCGCGTCAGTCCCTGGTCCTCGCAATATCGCGTTAAGGTGGAAGCTGTGAAGCTAGTGCGCAGTGAGACTAGCAACTTTGGATCGATATTACCCATTTAATTTTTCCACAAGTACATTAAACCTATATATTTTCTGATTACTACATATACATAGATTTGTATCCATAGGGTTTTTTGCAGGATTGGATTTTTTTGAGATTTTAGAGCGTTCTTTCTGACTTGGTAGGATTTTCACATTTTTCGCACAGAAATCTTACTTTTTTTCAAGTTGAAATCAGAAGAAATTTAAAATATATATATACATATTCATGTCCAGGATTGAATTCAATGGTGAGTCCTGAAACAGCATAAATAAAAAGTTATGAAATTTTTAATTTAGTCCTGACAGGTTGTTCATTTTCTTTCTATAATGGCTCCAAATGTCACTGAAGTGGTTGTCAGAAAAAAAAATTGTGGGAACCGTTCCTGGATATGATACATTTCTTTTGTTGTCCGTTGATTTTAATGTGTTAGGGCAATTTGTACGCTTGTGAGGCAAGATACAAATTGCAGAGGTTGAGCAAAAAACAGTTCCGAGAAAATCGCATTGAAAGAAAAAGTTGCCAATTCTTACGCATTTATGGCTGTAAAATGACACTTACTCATTCCCTCTGTCCCGTGTTTTAAAATATTGTGTGAAATAAACTTTCATCTTTACCGCTCTGATGTTGTCATTAAAAAAAGTATATCTTGTGGATGAGATCTAGACTTTTTTAACTTGAGAACATGACACTTCGCTTGTTTGGGTGTGGGTTCACATGCGACTTTCCATATTTGGGGACCAGTAAGTGGATTGTACTAATTTGTTTTTACATCAATAGAAAATATCAAAGTAATCAGAACAATGGTAGTGATTAGTCTGATTAGTCTAGTATTGCTCTCTTCCTGTTAATTGACCTGCTTTTCTGACACCCACATTTGCATGTCTAATTCTAGCGTCTCTGTGATGCTCATTTTGAATGCACGTGAGTCTAGGAATCACAAATGTGAGTTGAAAGCACGCAACGATTGCTCACGACAGGTCACATTGCTGGTTTATGCTTCAAATAGACAACGCAGTCATCAAGCTAGCTAACAGCATTTAAACTCTTGTTAGAATTGAAAACATTCGTGTTCCACTTCTGATGCAACGAACATCTATGACACGACGGAAAAATATTTGTGCTCTACCTTCCACGAAGAAACTTTCGAGTCCTACCTCTGCCTTCTGAAAAGATTACGTGTTAAAGTTAAGGTGGAGTGTAGAAAAACAAGGTCTATTTAGGAGGTAAGTCCTACCTCTTCTCGTGAGAGCAACTAGCGATGATCCGATTATATTTTCTTTAATTCTCACACTGTGCGATATTTTGCTGTCTGAATCTCCGATTTTCAAACATGAAGGAATTCCGCGTTAAACTTACTCTTGTCACAAAGTTTACGTCATCATCACAGATACTAAGGTCGGTAAGACATAGCGCTAGAAGATCTGTAACTCATACCGACTGGCATCTGTTGAATACCATATAAGACAAATTAAAGTATATGGTAAAATGGTACCAAAAGGTAGTTGGGATTGTAAATATCTTATAAAGAGCAGCCAGGCTGATAGCAACAAAAGTGGACATCTACTCCGCAGATACAAAATCGGATATCGGAAGCCACTATATATATATATGTGTGTGTGTGTGTGTGTGTGTGTGTGTGTGTGTGTGTGTGTGTGTGTGTGTGTACGAACGCCACTAGGCCAGCAGGAGAAACCTTTCAATAACGAGATACAACGGGAAAAACATATTGTTATAACTCGGCCAAAGCTTTAGTCATATTGGTATTGTCAGTGCATCGGCAGACCAAGGAAACTAAAATATAGGCCATTTTGTGTCTGTTTGGTCAAGGGGATTACGTGTAACCACCTCGGTCTGATCGAAGGCCTTTCCATGAGGAGGGTTAATATGTGCATTCCAGTTATTAATCACTGTAATAAGCAACTTAGTAACTTTAAAACGGCTGTATGTAAAAACTTCTGTATGGTAAATCTTGGCGTAAAAATATAATATTCACATTCCCATTAACTCAGCTGCAAAGTTAATCATTCTTTTCAAAATTGCTTTAACACACCATCCAATGGAAATACACACTTCCAGCCCGACAGACTGTGCATATCGGGTTTGGTACCACTGGTGCCACAGAAAAAAAATTGCTAATTGTCATATCTGCTATTGATAGAGAAAAACAGGGACAACCAGCATGACAAGGATTGGTTGAGTATCAATATCTATTGTTTATATTGAAAATAATTCGGATTTCTTCATATTAATTTAACTAATTAACATCAACCTTTGTAGAATTGACTCGTCGAGTTCCAGATGATATTTTTCTTTTTAAATTGAATGCACCAGCGTTACCGAAAGATTAAAATAGGTCTTCAGATGATGCATCTATCATATTGTCACATCGCCGTTACAGTCACCACACCTATGTAGCACACATTTATTAATTTATGTATGTTTATTGCTTGGTTTGTTTATTTATATCTACTTACTTTTATTTATTTATTTATTCATTTATTTATTTATTTTTTTATTAATTCACTCATTTATTCATCTATCTATCTATCTATCTATCTATCTATCTATCTATCTATCTATCTATCTATCTATCTATCTATCTATCTATCTATCTGTCTGTCTGTCTATCTATCTATCTATCTATCTATCTATCTATCTAGTCATTCCCTGACTTACTGACTCACTGACTGACTCTCTCAAAAATCTATCTTTTTTTGAAACCATATTTTTTATAATCTGCCGCAAATATGACCACCACCAGGCAAGGGTCAGAATTCCCCAAATCCCCCGTTGCATACGTATGTAGGCCGAGACATTTCACGTTCTATGTGAGCAGCAAATCAACGGAAGAATTCGATCTTTGATGATGTTGAGCCCCCCCCCCCCCCATAAGCTCACCTGATCAAGTAGTCAGCTTAGTTAGAAAAAAAACCCGTCCTAGTTTGTCTTCTGTGGAAGTGCAACAGGTGTAAAAGCAATGAGTATACATTAGGTCTTCGTGCCGAACAAGAAAACGGGCATCGAACGGAGTGAGGACACACTTGTAACAACGCTGACCGTTGTTAAATGGAAATTGAAAGCAATTTAATATTATCATGCAACGATTTTTCTTAAAAATTATTACGCTAATAACTAATGGTGTTAATTGCATCTATCTATCTATCTATCTATCTATCTATCTATCTATCTATCTATCTATCTATCTATCTATCTATCTATCTATCTATCTATCTATCTATCTATCTATCTATCTATCTATCTATCTATCTATCTATCTATCTATCTATCTATCTATCTATCTATCTATCTATCTATCTATCTATCTATCTATCTATCTGCCTGTCTGTCTATCTACACACATATATATATATTGAGAAATGAAGGCATTTTTAAAATACACATAGACACACACACACGCTCAAGTGACATAATTTCAATGACCAGACCTATATGGAAGAATACCACGTCACAGAATGCCACCTTAATTGATGTCAAAAATAAAAATGTAAAACTATAAATCACTGGAAGGAACATCGGAATGTCTTTGTTTGCTAATATCTGCCGAAATTAGTAACTATCACGTTGACCATTCCAAAGTCTGTATTGTTCATAACGATGCACGAATTTCTGACTGCAGTTTTACTGACCAACCGACTCGCCTTGAGTGATATAAACGGGTAAGCCAGCGTATTGGTAGGTCTGTACATCTATTTTCGCACTTCTTCCAGCCAATAACCTTTTCGAGTTTCATAACGAAACCATACATCACTGAAGACGATTTTACGGAATTCTACAGAATACAATCTGTTAAGCAATAATGATTATCGGCACCCTTTCGGGCGGCATGTGGTGAACTGATGAACACACAGAACGTATTGTGAATAGCCACTGTAATTTCCACCAATTTAAATGTACTTCCCTTACGACATGTTCAATTTCCTAAAATTTGGCGCTTCGTCAGTCAGTCAAAAAAAAAAAAAAAGAAGACAAGCTTACATTAGACCCTTATGCTGCCCAGCTACGAAAATACTCTTGTAATGAATACATTTCCACACTCTATTATGAAAAAGGGACCTTTAGGTTTTAGACAAAACTGACACAGTAACATCTTCCTGTGTTGTATTGCTGTAGAAGCATAAGTAAATGATATGTTTATAATTGCGTATGTATATCTGTACGTATAAACGTATGAATGTACACATGTACGTCTGTATGTTTATCTTTGTATCTACCTACCTACAAACCAAAGCCTGTTTAGTGCCAAAATATATATAAAGGTACTGAATTACGGAAAATATTAAGGTAAACATTTAAAACAAAATACGGAAAACTAAGCACCAGGAAATAAATATGTAAAGAACTGCAATATGCAGACCGGTGTTTATGTTAGAGATTATTTATTAAACACAAACTGGGTGTCGCGTGTGCAATGGTAAATCACAACTTAAGCACATGAAAACTTCCCTGACAAGACTCAAGACGCACATCCTCGAAATAGGCTGAAAGCTTAGATAATTGAATTGTGCAAACATCACATATCGTAAAAAGCGTTCAATTGCAATCACGGAGGACCACTGCATGTACTTTAAGTATTGGTTCAATATATGTCACGTCGGAGGGACCTTTAACCCCTTGCCATTCTATTTACCTGAAGATGGGATCAATGTATGTATGCATTTAACATTCCTTCTGAGCGTTGGTATGGCGTGTCTGTGAAGCTCCCATGCCTACCTGAAAGTTTTTTTTGTTTTTGTTTTGTTTTACTGCTAGTTGACTATTATGGCTGGAATCATCATCATCATTGCAACCAAACCGGTCGAAAACGACCGGTACTTTTAACTGTGGCATTTTTCGTCTCTTTCCGTTGATGCTTATCTTTCAGCAAATTGATGGAGAAAGTACCAAAGCAATGTGTTCCTTTTCAACAGGTCTCATCCGTGTTGTGCTCTGCTCGCTAGGAGGCGCACCGAGGACAATTCTTTTGAATTTGTATTATTAACACAGAAAACGGAGCCCACTGATCACCTACAGATAAGCAAAATGACGTTGTTGATAAACACAGCTGTCTGCATGTGTTTGAAACGTCATTCAAAAGTAAGGAGACGGACAGACAGTGATCACAAAGACAGACGGACGGACGGACAGACACACAGACAGACAGACAGACAGACAGACAGACAGACAGACAGATAGATAGATAGATAGATAGATAGATAGATAGATAGATCTAATTTTTCTCGCTAACTAGTCGTTCAGTTCCAAACTACAGCGTGCTTGCTTTTCAGAGATGAAATTGCAAAATATAAGGAGGAAGTGCTGACGTCACAACTCGAAAGAATCACTGCTATAATGAAACGTCTTCTAAATTTATGTTCCGTAAATTATGATGTAACACCCCACAGCAATTTTTCAAGAATATGTTAATCTAAAAATATCGTATGGTGCATGATCATATAGTGGGCTCTGAGTTTTCTTAATTAGTCATAAAATTTCGTAAATTAATGCGAAAAGCTTATCGACAAAGATACATCATTTTGATCTCGTCAGTTTAAATGTATAGTCTCTCTACAAAATGGGAAATAAATTAGTATTCCATTTGGTTCTACGTTGCTGAGGAACTTCTTAAATGGCCTTTGTCCTCACACTGCAAAGACTGGGATGCCTCTTTCTTATCGAAAAAGACATTTACTACCTGAAGCCAGAACCTTTGATCGTAAAGAGCTGGCCGTAATATATGAAGGTTAACGGGCCTTGACATTTTTGGCAAGAGGGAACGAAGAAATCGATCGGGAGCACTTTACAGATAAGCATGCTGTTGACAGGCTCGATAACAAATTACGACAACCCGAGTTCCGATGCGCCCTAAGGCCATGGAGTGTATGCACACTTTGCTGTGTGTATTTGTTGGTCTAATAGCAACTGTTTAACTAGCTTTTCTGGCATGTTTACACGGTTATGGAAGTGGTCCAGTTTGATTGCTTTGCTTTGACAGCCCAACAACAATTGGTTAGAAACCGTTTAATACAAATTTATCTAGCGACGAAAAAAAGTAATGGTCAAGATGAAGGTAACGTTGTTCCCAGCAGAAGTTAAAGATTTCTAAATGAACGGGGTACAGCCAACCAACATGATTACAAAAAAAACCCCTCTATACATAATTTCCTTTGTATGTCCAGTCCACAGAACACTGCTCACATTCAAATCAAAATGCCTTTTCCGTTTTGGCCCACTATTAATGGATTGGAAATAAATATTGAAATTGTCGAGCAATCAGCCAGCAGGAGACAGCTGATCACTTCTACTGAGTTCTAAATAACAAACTCCATAGTTGCTGTCTTGTTTTGTTTGACCATAACGGGAAAAAAAATCGTCAAAGTATGAATCACTGAACTGACCAAACAAAACGGGATAAGTTATCGCTCTCTCTCTCTCTCTCTCTTACAAACACGTGTGGGAACAATTGACACAAGCAGTCGATCGGTTCGCTTCCGTGTCGATAAAGCTGACAGGATTGCAGGGGCAGATTCCGTAAGAGATGTTGGGTTGCAGCATTGTCCAGCTAATCTGCTGGGAAAAGCTGTCAGCAGCTATTATAAGCACCCAGTCACCTTTGTGGCCGGGGCTACGACTGATCCTTGACTTGTTCCGTCAAGTATGGAATATGAGTGACTGAGATCAATACGTCAATTTGGGTGTCAGCGACCTTCTGGTTCTTACTGCCTCGAGATTGGCTGGGGATCAGACTAATTTTGATTCAACGTGGATTACATTTTGTCCCTGAACAAGCAGTACTGAGGCTTAACGGAGCTTAGTTTGAGCCAGTATTTAAAGAAATTTCCAGGCCATAGTCTTTAGATTTAAAGTCTGGTGAGATCAACGCAAGAACACTTACAAACTACTAGTAGGAACTTTTAACCTGCCAATGACTCAGAAAATTGACAGAGGCTATATGCTACTTGCAAACTACTACTAGGTGACCAACGGGAACATATGTCATCGACTTTCATATATCTGTGCATCTAACTATAGGCCGTATCAAAATATAAAATCCATACCAGTAGATAACAGAAACACTCTCGTAACCCCTTCAAATACAAAGCAGTCCATAACTTAACCACAGATACGTGACCTTTCCGAAGAAATGCAGGGTATCTGGGTTGGCTTGAGCGCGCAAGCAGTCTCTGAGGGCTAAGAGGCAAACACATTTCACGTGCAATATCCTAGTCATTGTGTCCATATTTCATTAGTGATCAAATGCACAATGCAATTTTCCAAAGTGGTCCTCTGACCTTAGGAAGTAGGTCAAAGTCACCCACATGCAGTGGTTCCAATAGAGGACCATCATCACATGTAAGGTCAAATTTCCAGCTGATTTTGTTCTCCATGTACCAAGTGAACAGTAACACTAGCTTCAGTTTTTGAGATACTGGCAATCTGGTAAAGATCGTGACGTGTAGTCTCAACCTAGCCCTTGAAAAGGATCACCATCATGTGCAACATCAAAGTCTTCTCACACAGAGCTCTGGAATGATTATGAAACAAATAGACTGGGGTAACCACGTGACTTTGAACATTAGGTCAAGGTCACAAACATGTAATCCAAAACTAACCCTTATGGAGGGCAATCGCCTTGCTCTGTTTCAAAGCTCTAGCCCCAACAGTTTCTGATTTATCAACCAAAAATTAAAATACTAAAAACTGCCTTTTGATTTTGACTACATATTTGAACCGACTCATATAAATAAGACAAGAACCAGAGGCTCCAACACTTGTCCATGTGTCATTTCAGAGTAATTGCTCATGTGATTTTTTAGAAGAAGCCTCTTGAAGATTTTCTCTAAAATAAACACAAAACAAAAAAAAAAAAAACCAAAAAAAAAAAAAACCAAAAAAAAACAAAAAAAACCAAAAAACAAAAAACAAAAACAAAAACAAAAACAAAAACAAAAACAAAAACAAACACCCCCCCCCCAAAAACCCCTAGAGGGCTGTGTGAACAGCTTGTGCTCAGGTGACCTAAGCTTGTCCCCAAAATCAAAGTTGCAACTGGATAGACCTGCGTTGAGCATTAGCTTGGTGCATATGGCATTTAGAAGTATTTCAAAGATTTGCCTAAAGATAAATTCATTCAAAATTTTATTTTACTGGTGCACGACAAATTAAAGAATATTTAAAGAGAACTTAAAAAGAACATTGTACTCTGGTGGAGAAAAACATGATATTGAGCATTAGAATGCCCACTGACTGACATAGTAATTAATAGAAAATTTATCGGTACGCACAAAAAGAAAAAGAAAAAAAAAAAGAAAAAGAAAAATCATCAACAAGAGGGTTGTGTGAACAGCCCATGCTCAGCTGGCCTTGACATTCATCACACTTGCGGCTCTGTGAACTTGGGATAGGATCAAGGTCACCCATATACTGAGTAAGTCTGACCTTTATAGAAGAACACTAACTTGCATAGTAAGCAATAGAAAAGGTGCATATATCGATAAGAACCAGAGTTGAAAAAAAATCGCTAAAAATCAGAATTCCACAGCAGTGCTACCAAGTAAACATCGTTGCTTGACCCTTTCACAAGGAATATGTCCACAAAGTTTCAACTTAATCTGAGTGACGTTTCTGGAGAAGAAGTCAAAAGTAGCAAAAAAAAAAAATAAAAAATAATAAATAATTAGAACAGAATAGCAGCGCCATCTGGCGAACAGATTCAGGACTAGGAGTCCCCCGGAGTACGATATCAAAGCATTTGGGTGTGCGGTTTCGAAGGAGAAGATTTTGTAAGACTTGCCCCAACAAAGAACAAAAAAAATCATTAAAAATACAACAATAAAGGAAGCATTACCATATGTACAAACTTCGTAGACAAACATCAAAGGCACGTCCCCACCAAGTTTGAAGTGAATCTGGCTGACGGTTTTGGAGAAGAAGTCGAAAATGTGAATTGTGGAGAGATGACGGACGGACGGACCACAGACCCTCACAAAAGCTCAGCTGACTGAGCTAAAAATCAGGAATCCACAGCATTGCCAACAAGTAAATAACTTTGTTTGATCCTTTCACAAGAAACACATCCACACCGTTTCAGTTAAATCTGAGTGACGGTTCTGGAGAAGAAGTTGAAAATAGCGAAAACACACAAAATATCATTAAAAAATTGCAGCACCACCTGGTGAATAAATTAAGAACTAGGAGTCTCTAGAAATGTTCCTTTATGATATCAAAACACATGGATGAGTGGTTTAGGAGAAGACTTTTTAAGTTTTGCCCAATAACAGACCCCACCACCACCCCCCAAAAAAATCATAACAAATCCAAAAATGACTGGCGCGTAACCACTTGAACAAATTCGGTAGAGACCCACATAAGATCCATTGCCACCACATTTGAAATGAATGTGGCTGAGGGTTTCAGAGAATAAGTCGAAAATGTGAATTAGCATTGACATGCATAGTAATCAACAGGAAAAGTGCATTTACCAATAAGGACCGAATTGAAAAAAAAAAAAAAAAAGTTAAAAATCAGGAATCCAGAGCAGTGCCACCTTGTGAACAGTTTTGTTTGACCCATTTACAAGAAACATATCCACAAAGCTTCAGCTTAGTCTGAGAGACGGTTCTGGACAAGAAGTCAAAATGGCGAAAACACACAAAAATAAAAAAATATTGAAAAACTTGCAGCGCCACCTGGTGAACCAATTGAGAACTAAGAGTCCCCATGTGTGATATTAAAGCAATTAGTTGAGCGGTTTCGAGAAGAAGATTTTTAAATATTTGCCCAATAAAAGAACAAAAAATTCATGAAAATCCAAAAATCACTGGAGCGTGACCATTTGTAGAAACCCACCCAAAGTCTATTGCCACCAGGTTTGAAGTACATATGGCTGACGGTTTCAGAGAAGAAGTCGAAAATGTGAATTAGCGTTAGATTGCGCATTGACTTCATAGTAATCAATGAGAAAGGTGTATCTACCGATAAGTACCCGAATTGAAAAAAAAATCGTTAAAAATCCGAAATCTACAGCAGCAACGCTTAGTGAACAACTTTGTTTGACCCTTTCACAAGAAAGATGTCCACCACGTTTTAGCTTAATCTGAGTGACGGTTCTAGAGAGGTAATCAAAAATAGCAAAAAAACCCCCAAAATCATTAACAAGAGGGCTGTGTGAACAGCCCGAGCCTCAGCTGATCTGGACATTCATCACACTTGCAGCTCTATGAACTTGGGAAAGGATCAAGGACACCATGTTCTGAGTAAGTCTGACCTTTATAGAAGAACACTTACAAGTGCAACATCAAAGTTCAAGTAGTTCTCAAGTTATAATGAAGAGTATAAATTCATGTATGTTGCACTGTGACCCCACAGCTCTATGAACTGACAAGTCAGCTGAGCTAAAATCAGGAATCCGCAGCATTCACACATAGTGAACAACTTTGTTTGGCCCTTCCATTAGGAACATATCCACCATGTTTCAGCTTAATCTGAGTGACGGTTATGGAGAAGAAGTCGAAAATATCTATAACACACAAAAATTCACACAAAAAAGTAGAAAAAAACTGCAGCGCCACCTGGTGAACAAATTAACAAGGAGTCCCTAGATGTCTTCCTGTGTGATATCAAAGCATTTGGGTAAGCAGTTTCGGAGAAGAAGTTTTTTAAGATTTGTCCAAAAAAACCAACAACAAAAATTCATTAAAAATCCAAAAATCACTGGAGCATGACCACGTGAACAAAATTGGTAGAAACCCGTCCAAGGTACATTGCCACCAAGTTTGAAGTTAATCTGGATGAGGGTTTTGGAGAAGAAGTCAAAAATGTGAATTAGCATTAGAATGCTCATTGACTTCCATAGTAATCAATAGGAAAGCTGCATTGACCGATAAGTACCCGAATTGAAAAAATCGTTAAAAATCAGGAATCCGCAGCATTCCCACATAGTGAACAACTTTGTTTGACCCTTCTACAAGGAACATATCCACCATGTTTCAGCTTAATCTGAGTGACGGTTCTGGACAAGAAGTCGAAAATAGCTATAACACACAAAAATTCATAAAAAATTAGGAAAAAATTGCAGCGCCACCTGGTGAACAAATTAAGAACTAGGAGTCCCAGGGAGTGTTTCTGTGTGATATCAAAGCAATTGGGTGAGTGGTTTCGTAGAAGAAGATTTTTTAAGATTTACCCAAAAAAGACGAAAAAAATTCATTAAAAATCCAGAAATCACTGGACCATGACCATTTGAACAAACTTGGTAGAGACCCACCCAAGGCATATCTCCACCAAGTTTGAAGTGAATCTGGCTGACTGTTTTTGAGAAGAAGTCGAAAATGTGAATTGTGGACGACGGACGGACGGACGGACGACGGACGGACGGACGGACGACGGACGGACGACGGACGACGGACCCTCAAAAAACCTCAGCTGACTGACAAGTCAGCTGAGGTAAAAATTATTGAAAAAAATGAAGCACAGCCTGGTGAACAAATTAAGAACTAGGAGTCTTTAGGAGTATTCCTGTGTGATATCAAAGCAATTGGATGAGCGGTTTTGGAGAAGACGTTTTAAGACTTACCCCAAAAAAGAAGCAAAAAATTAAAAAAAAACAAAATGACTGGAGCAAAACCATCGGAACAAGTTTAATAGAGACGTATCCAACGTACAACTCCACCAAGTTTGAAGTGAATCTGATCAACGGTTTTGGAGTAGTCGAAAATGTGAATTGTGGACGGACATCGGACGACACACTATCTTGTCAGTCAGCTGAGCTAAAAAGCACGAAAACTATCGACGGCACAGATGCACCCAAGGTCCATCTGCACCAAGCAGGAAGGAGATCTAGTCTCGTTTTCTGGAGAAAACTACACACATATGTTCATACATTAGCAATTCAATACTACATATGTTGACTTGTACTTGTATGAATCATTACACAATTAAAAAAAAACAAAAACAAAAACAAAACCAAACACCCCCCCCCAAAAAAAACAGAAAAAAACAAAAACAAAACAAAACAAAAAAAAAAACAAAAAAAAAAAAAAAAAAAAACCCCAAAACGTAGAAGATTGTGACTGTCCCGTGCTCAGCCTAATTTGCATACACACACCGAAATGATCCTGTGACCTTCATATTGATATCAAGGTCTCCTTTGTTTAAGACTATTATCACTGTTGCTACCATGAATAATCCCCTTACCGATTTTTCTGAATTTTGATAATTTGTTTAAAATCACAAAATGACAGCATGACCATGCAGTGTAAACCTTTGGTGAAGATCAAATCCACACACATTCCCAATTAAGTCTGAAGAGGACCCAGTTTACGCCTTGGGAGAAAAGTCAAGAAAAATGGAAACAAACAAAAAGCAGAAAATAATCGGAGCGCCACCTGTTGAATAAATTAAGGTCTACAGGTTCCCAAATGTGTCCCCGTGCAATTCAGAGCAAATTATCTTTGCGGTTTCATAGATTTTTCCAAGACCTTTATGAAAAATGAAGGAGAAAAATCGTTTTAAAAAATCTCAAGATAACTGAACCTTGACCATTTGAACAAAGTTGTCAGAGACCAATCCAAGGTACATCCCCACCACGTTTAACGTGAATCGGGTTGACGGTTTTCGTGAAGAATTCGAAAATGTAAATCTGGGGCTAAAAACTTGAGTCTAATTCGTACAGCCTTTATTTACGCTTATCGCATAAGGTGGGGGTACAATAGCAATTAAGGGCAAGAAAATGTCATGGTCTATGTCAACGACCATTTACTGTGAAAATGAAGATTGGATATTTGCAGTCACGAATCGCAGAGCACGCCAAATTATCATAAAAAGGACTCTCCCCTTTATTACTCAACAACGCTAATGGTAAACCAGTTTCAATCAGATAATCAATGTAAAAACGAGGACTGTCACAGTCCTGTGCTAAGCTGATCTTGAATGCACAAACTTGATTAGGTCTGTGACCATCAGCATAACATCAAGGTCACTTTTGTTGAAGACATCATCCCAGTTTTCAATATCAGACTTCACCCATCCAGTTCAGGAGTGAGAGTTTTTAAATAAAATGTGGCAGCACTCACTGTTACCAAAATATAAGCCAATATGTCAATTTGATCTTTCAAAGGCACTCAAGCTCAACACCTTGAGAAACCAAACAGGCACTTTCCGATTAGTGTTTAATAGTAACCATGGGCCCAGGAGCCAGTTTTACCGACATAGGAGCCAATCTGTCACATTTGCTGCTTTCCCTAGCATTACAATGCTGACAGGTACGTATTTTCTTCCCGATTTTTCATGGTTTTGAAACCTGGTTAAAAATCAGAAAATGACACCGACACCATGTAGTGAACAATTTTGTGGTGACCATGTCGAGGTACATTCCCACTACGTTTTGAAGAACATACACCATACAGTTTGGGAGAAAAAACAAAAAATGCAGCACCACTTCTTAAAATAATTGAAAGTCCATTGGTTTCCAGAAGTATCCTCATTTATTTAGAAGCAATTGGCCCTGTGGTGTTTAGGATGACACTTTTGCCATAAAATGAACAAGAAACTTCATGACATCCAATATCTGTAGCCTGGCCATTTCAACAAACTTGGTAGAGACATACACAAGATAGATCACCACTAAATTTGAAGTGGATCTGGCTGATGGTTTTGGAGAGTCAAAAATGTAATTGTGGCCAGATGACGAGGACAGATGGACGGACGACGAATGCAGACCCATTGTATAGGCTAAGCTGACGGAGAAGTCAGCGGAGCTAAAATGTTTTATATCACACAGTACAAATCTTCTTCTCGTGTTAACAAAGTTTTTTTGTTTTTGTTTTGCTTTTGCAGTAAAGTGCAGAAAAGGTTAGCTTCAGTTTGTATGATGAAAACGTTCCCTTGTTTTTGCCTGACAAACGAACAGTAATGTGGAATTGCACAGCTGACGACTGATAGAATGGTTGCAATGACAAACTTGCTGTTTGCCCTAAGTTCTCAAGACTACAGAAGTACCCTGTGTAATTCATATAATTTATTCACATATTAAACTATTTCGTAATCCTTTGCAACAAGTTATTAACCCTCGTACATCGATATTACCGAGTCCGAGACTCTTTGAAGCAGCAAGAGCATAAACAAACGTAATCGACCATGAGTTTATTTTTTCTGACTATTCCAGTCTAAAAGCGTATCATTATTCGCAGCATGTGCTTTCATGCACAGGTTCAGTTAAAAAATCGAAATGAGAGAAATGTAGCTATCAAGTGACAAAAGTGTCGCTTATGTACTCATAGGTACATCTGGTTTACCGTGATCATTAAATAGGCTCGAGGGAAATTGACATTAGTGCTTTTTTGTACACACAGTGAATGTTGCATATAGGTTTATTCATTACCAACAGCACAGAGCCCTTATCTTTTTACTCGATAGTGTCGAATTCGAACTGTAAACGTATCGTTGTTGCGAAAAAAAAAAGACAGCAGGTTCAAGATGGCAATGACTGCCATATAACTCGCCATTAAATTGGGGGCATTTACAGTGTCTATAGCGGTATGCAGGTTTGATTTGGAGAGTGTGAATATACTATCTTCGCCTCAAAACGGATCATTTACGTCTTATTTTTTGACACATAACGTTCTGAAATAAACCATGAACACAACAAACCCTGTTACAATCACCAAAGCACACCAATACCTTTTAATCAAGCTTGCTCTATCAGTCCTTGCGTTTTAGTATTTGGGGTTTTTTTTAAATTTTTTTAAAAATTTTTTTATGGGGGATTTTTGACATTGGGGCGTTTCAGGGCGATCTTTCAGTACAGTTGCAACATTTACCATATTAGTCATGCGATGACGTAGCATGACCCTTTGTGTTATCGTTTGCATATTTCTCCAGCTGGACACACAATACATGTCCATTGTAACATTGAATTATCATTGGTGGATACCGACTAATCAAAATGTCATTTTCGTATTTTTACCACAACTCAAAACTACTCCTATTTCTAGAAACGTCGCATCCATGATCTTGTTTCTGACGATGTTGACATACATAAACTAGAAACTTGATGTCATGGAATTTCAGAAAGAGCTGGGTAAATTGTCAGTCTGCATAACTCACATGAAGCAACGTGATTTAGCAGACGTATAATACATTTTGCCGTGCAATTTGGAGTTCTCATCTTGATGTCACAACAGCATTCCAGAAAATAAGTACCAACTAAATGAATGGAACATGCAGTAATCTATTATTGGGTAATAAATTAATAAAGAACGCTTACGAACAAATTGAAGGTAACAAGCACTAGAAATAATTGCGATGATTGGCATGCTTTAATCTCCATTTGATAGTGTGTCATTCTTGTTGATTACAATCAACGCATTAACGAGCCCTCGGACCGTTGATAGGAGGTAAACTTACTAATGAAATATATCTATAATTCAAGACGTTCTCTCCCCAAGTGGAACGACTGTCGTTTTGCACTTCCATTTTCTGGAGAGAACCCATTTGCTATGATAAATATGTTTGACTTTATATACTTTTTTTCTTACGTGGCCAATTACCCCCGTGAAAGCCTTACAAGGTCAAACAACAGGGTTGAGAGCCTTCGCGTGTGTAAGTTGAAGGGGGTGGGGGTGGGGGTGGGGGGTCAGTACGCTGGTACAGGTAATTATTTTTCCAGAGTAGGCAGTACGGAAAATAAAAATCTTTCAAAATTTTGGATAGTACGAAGTACGTAAAATAAGAGGGCTTCCAGTACGCCAGTACGGTAAATAAAACGCCCCAGTACGCCAGTACGGGAAACCCCTTATCCCCCCCCCCCTTAAGTTGCACACGTGCCTGGTGTTTGCCGTAGTTTCTTCCACGTCATGATCAACATTACATGGCACTGAGTAAGTAGGTGAATCGCCGGAGAAAAATAGGCAATAATCACCTCGAAACACAAGATGGAATGCGAGAATCAGTAATTATAAACCATTGCATGATACGACTAACTTTGTTTTTAAATGTCAATATAAATCAAATGAGATTTTGGCAATTGTTTGGGACTGACATTTTTTTTTTATCAGTGTGTAACAACATCACATCAATGAATAAATTTCAGTAACTTGGCAGCTTACTTCACGACTAGATTTATTTTCATGAAAAATAATAAAAAAAGGAGCTAAACTCTTATAATATATGCTGACGTCTTCCATATATTGGATGGTTTTTCAACTTATTGTGGTCACCTCTCAGTATTATACAGTAGTACCTGCTATTTAAGACCACCCTTAATGCCAAACAAAAGTGGTCACATATGACAGGTGGTCTTTCACTGCAGGTAAGCTAGCAAAGAATTAAAGGCCAGTGTCTTGAAAGGGTGGTCTTAAAAATTAGTGTGGTCCTTCACGACAGGTGGTCTTAAGAGCAGGTACCACTGTAGTCGAGAACTCAATCACAGCAGTGTGGCACGTCTCAGCGTGAAAGAAAGCGACTGTGACCAAGATGAATTTCTCCTGGCTTGGTACCTTGCCATTCTAATTAGATGTTATGATGAATGAAGCATAGCCATAATTAAACTTACCTCGTTTGTCATCAAAGTACATGCTTCCATATACATTAATGTGCGAAGTTATGCCGCACTGAATATTCCACGAATCCGATTTCGATTTTCTGTGTATTTGTCCCAAGAGCACGTTTACAACCCATGTTCAGATGATTAAATTTAAGCACGGAAAGTTCTATTAATTTTAATTACCAGACAATCGTTTTTCATTTTGTAAGATGCAGCTACTATATAACGCAGAAATATTCACAGCTAATGATGTTAAAAAGAATCAGGGCTTTGATCCTCTGTCCGCCTCTGCCATCTTCGGCGGAGCAAATTTATGACGTCATACTGCTAAGTTCATCAGCTCACCGAACAGATACCTTCAGGTAAAAACATGTTATCTGCGCCCCTCCCAGCCGCCAATACAATGAAATATTAATCAAACGTGAAAGTTTTATATTAACGAATTCCCTCTCCTTTGAGTGGAATACGATAAGAGCGGTTACAATTTTTGGCCCTCAGACCACCGTGACAAGGGTCTATCTAGGCAGGCGAGGGTAAGCCTGTTTAACTGTATCTGGTAATGTAGACATAAGCATTAAGTTTACAACCGCTGGAAATGAGTGAGGAATAAAAATGGAAAGCTATCAGTAACAGTATATTATTTAGCAAAAAAACCAATAAAATAAATAAATAGATGAATAAATAAATAAATAAACAAACAAACAAACAAACAAACAAACAAACAAACAAACAAACAAACAAACAAACAAACAAACAAACAAACAAACAAACAAACAAACAAACAAACAAACAAACAAATAAATAAATAAATAAATAAATAAATAAATAAATAAACATGAGTTATAATTATTTTGGAGAAAAAGGGAATTGAATACTCTATGAACTTTTGGCCTACACCGGGTCGTTTCGTTTTCTTTTCATTTCTTATTTTATTTATATATTTTCTTATATTGGATATTTATAAATGATCATGTCCAACTGGTATGTTGGTGCAGCCTCATGAGCAGAACCGTCATTCTGACAAAAAGTACTCGCTCAGAGGTGTCAGAGAGTACTGTGGTGACTGACCCCACAGGTGTCATAATCCAATGTCAGACGTGTCAATTACAGTATTCTGCATGGTGACAACACTTGCTTCCAGTCTCACATGACATTTTCAACCAATGAATGAAGCACGCTTTGTAATCCGCAGGTATTTCCACCTGCAACAGGTGCATGCCTGGAGGATGTTACCTGTAATGCCACCTACAGGTAACATGTTCCATTACTACCTCTCTGCATGGTATAATCAAGGATCATGTCAGATACCTAACTAACAATGAAAGTTGGTCCAACATTGGCCCGATGTTGGACCATCCTTGCCAACAATCGCCCATTATTGGGCCAAACTTTCTAGCAAGCTGGGCTATCGGGTCCTAGGTGTGACCAGTTGAAAATGAAGGTTGCATCCAATCATCCTCACTAAAGAGTATTTCGAGGGCGTTTGTGTGACATGATTTGATTTTTATATATTTTTTTTCTTTGCATGTTTAATTCCTGACCAGCTGGCAAGGGTGCACAGTTCGTGACTGAATAATCACAGCCATGGCTCATCTATCCTCAAGAGCGCTGAAACACTTGTAAAGAAAATCCTGGATATTTCGTATCACCTCATGGAGCCATTAAATCAGATATGTAATGCCTATTTGCCTAGACATTCTGAGTGGTAGTGAGACTTACTCAGGGAAAAAAACAAAATTGTTCTTGCGAGATTTCCCCTGATATAGTTGAGCCGTATGTAAGAACCTCCGGTTATTCCTAACACTTGGTTTAAGGTTTGACAAACACGTATTTTCATAGACAGTTTTTTCTGAAGTTTTGTATGTTATGGAACGGTCTGTGCGATCAGTATGTATGATTATGGTACGACATTTTGCAAAACATGAGATAATATATGTGATCACCACTTTGAAACTGTTTAAGGTCTGTTAAACTTATAAGTAGTCATATTGGGAGAAAATAAAAGCACCCAAAATTTTATTTTGACTACGAAATAACCAAGAAGTATTTCCAAGGAGAGTACATGTATTGTCAATAGTCATACATATAAGAATCCTGTTCCATTTATGAGAATTCTTATCATGTATTGAAAGATGATGACTTTTGGCCCGATGATATTCATTGCACAGAGAGAGAGAAAGAGAGAGGGGGAGATGACGAAGGAGAGAGAGAGAGAGAGAGAGAGAGAGAGAGAGAGAGAGAGAGAGAGAGAGAGAGAGAGAGAGAGAGAGAGAGAGAGAGAGAGAGGTGGGCTACAATGTCGAAATTATTTATCAGAAACTTATCTCTCTTCATATACAGGGTTGAAATTACCATGCACAAAAAATATACATGTTAGTATACACATTAATTTGTGACAGTTTAGTTTCAAACAATTCGGTTTTCTTAACGCGTATTTTAAATTACAGAACTTGAAAATTTTCGTCTTCGGCAAGGGTAAGCGCGCACTCCTAGGTTACTCAAATTTTCAAAGGCCTCAGTTGCCCACCTCTCAAGTTTGACATACTCTCTCAAGTTGCCCATCTCTCAAGTTGACATACTCTCTCAAGTTTGACACACTGAAATACGAAACCGACACACATTCCTTTCATGTCCACATCAATATGTTTTCAGCGTCTCGTGATAGCCCTGCGGCCCCCCCCCCCCAAAAAAAAATGCTCTTGCAA
Source organism: Hermodice carunculata (assembly GCA_964020975.1). Classification (NCBI taxonomy): domain Eukaryota; kingdom Metazoa; phylum Annelida; class Polychaeta; order Eunicida; family Amphinomidae; genus Hermodice; species Hermodice carunculata. Next base: position 15,363,850 of record OZ026629.1, read on the forward strand.
TCTTATATTATTACAGACCGACAAATTTCTTGTCAATATTAGAGCATGTAAGAAATATCGCTATGCCCGAATTGTATTTTTGTAGTTTCTTAGCTTCAGAATAAAGAACACACAGTTAAACTAATATACAGTGCTCAAAATTTTGTACAGATGTAAAATTATCAGTTGCATAAGATGAATGACTCCCAATGTGAACATGGGTAGTTCCATGTCTTGCTTGCAAGTTCCATACAGCTTCATCCCTGACAAAGGGACCATCATTTTCGGGCCGCTCTTGGTATATCTTACTTGTTTCATACAGGTGTGGATTCCATGATTCTTCTAGAAATGTGTCATTCGAGAATAACTTGTGATCAGTGTACTTTTTACAACAAACTGTTAGATACAACAAACGAATGTCAGCTCGGCGCTGTTGAATTGTGAAATGCATATGAAAGTACAAAGTGGTGAATCTCAAGACTTGCCTGCCAACAGAATTGATTACACTGTCGTAACCAGGATATGAACACAATACAAGATTCGTAACAGTGTTGTACACAGCCATCTGTACAGCAGGTGGGTGTCAAACAGTGACAATTCCAGAAAAAGACTGTGTCAGTGAGAAGGAGTTCTGTGCTTAAGCCATGAAACAGCACATGTCGCCAACAGATGGGGCCACCAGCACATGGGATCTTATAGCATGACACACCACTTCCTGTTAGCAATGACTAATCAATCAAAGAACCTATGTTTGTTTATCCCTCAGGTGACTCAACCTACACTTGTTGCTCACTTGGTGGAAATGTGCTAATGGCTACATCTGTTGTTGACATACCCTGTTGACATAAATTTTACTAGTACTCATGTCAAAGATGTACTACGCTCTTATCAGCCAAAGAGGACTTTCGCAGCTTCACTGTGGTTGAAGACATTGGTCCCGGAAAATTATATGTCGTGTTTTGAAAGCATTACCTTTAAATATTTCAAAAGACTAAGTGATCATAATATATGAAAAATTAAGGTGTGTGTCAACAGACACTTTTCTGTTTTACTAGGAAATTTTTTCTTTCTTTCTTTCTTTCTTTCTTTCTTTCTTTCTTTCTTTCTTTCTTTCTTTCTTTCTTTCTTTCTTTCTTTCTTTCTTTCTTTCTTTCTTTCTTTCTTTCTTTCTTTCTTTCTTTCTTTCTTTCTTTCTTTCTTTCTTTCTTTCTTTCTTTCTTTCTTTCTTTCTTTCTTTCTTTCTTTCTTTACAGGCTAGTTTGTCCGACATATCATTTGAAAAGTATTATATATAGAAACTCCAAACTTGGCACAATTATGCTTCTATGGATAAAATCTGGCCTTTTTATAATGAGAGGTCATGTTTCCCAAAATTATGTAAATGAGGGCTAATTAAAGTTTTAAATGTTCAATATCTTATATACTATAGTAGATGTGGTTTCAAGTGTATAGGAGTTCGATCATAGCAAGGTAAAGGTCATCTCAAATTTCAATGTCATATCAAAGTCAAAGGTCAATTTTAAGCCAAAATGTCATTTTTGAGGTCAAGGTTCACTTCAGGTAGAGGTCATCTCAAGGTAAAGGTCATTTCAAGGTCAAAAGCCACTTTTGGTGGTGGCTTTCTTCTAGCCAGAACTTGGTCAATTTTTATCCAATTTTGATCATGTTGGGCTCAAATTGTAGCTCTTGTAACCTTGCACATTCATAGAATTTACATGTGACCTCTAAACTTCAAAGGTCAAGGTCATATGGACCTTTGAAAGTTTCATCCAGTCATAACTTGGCCAATTTCCATCCAATTTTAATCATGTTGGACTCAAATTGTAGGTATTGCTACAGTGGACATTTTATAAGAACATGTAACCTCAAAAAGGCAAAGGTCAAGGTCATTTGGCCCTTTGAAAGTTTCATCTTGCCATAACTTGGTCAATTTTCATCCGATTTGGTTCATGTTGGGCTTAAATTGTGGGTATTGTAACACTGTGTAATTTACATGTGACCTGTAAAGGTCAAAGTTCAAGGTCATTTGGACTTTGAAATTTGCTTGTAGCCATAAGGTTAATGGAATGTGAAGTACCAAAGGATAAAAGTTGTAGCATTTAATAGTTACAACCTTTGCAGGTACACAGACAGATTTGCTTTCAAACAAATCTTCTTTTCCAGTTTCTTTCTTTCTTTCTTTCTTTCTTTCTTTCTTTCTTTCTTTCTTTCTTTCTTTCTTTCTTTCTTTCTTTCTTTCTTTCTTTCTTTCTTTCTTTCTTTCTTTCTTTCTTTCTTTCTTTCTTTCTTTCTTTCTTTCTTTCTTTCTTTCTTTCTTTCTTTCTTTATACCAGCAAATTTGTCCGACACTTTTCTCGGACACTATTATACATAGAAACTCCAAACTTGGCAAGATTGTACCTCCATACAAGGAGTTAGACTGTTTTATACACAGAAATGAAGATGTTTAAAATTGTGCAAATTAGGGGCATTTGAAATTTTCAATCTTGAATATCTTCAACACTATGATAGATAGAGATGTCATTCCAACTTCTACTAGAGGGTTGTTGACCATTGCGCACCTAATGACTTAAAAATAAAAGTTGTAGCAATTTAAATTATGCTAAATAGCACCATTAGAAATTTTAAATCTTGAATAACTTCAAAGCTATAATAGATAGAGATCCCATTCCAACTTCTACTTCTGTGTTATGGAGTAGTTGTACATCGCCATACCAATATGCTTTGAAGACACACACACATTGATTTGCTATGCAGCAAATCATCTTTCCTAGTTGACTTTGTTTCTTCCAACAATTTAAAAACTGACGGCACCTAAATCTGTTTCTCTGTCATCATGTATGATGTGGTAACCTGCTTTGTTAACTATAACACTGCTCGGCGCTGGAAACGATATTTGACACATGGGCCTACTGGGCTGAGTAAGTATATCGTAGTTTCAGACAGTTGATGATGTTTCCTTGAGAAGCAATATCAGATTTTATGGAAACAGTAGAAGTGCTTCTGGAAGATTTCAAATCAAAGAAGTAGGTCTGGAGCTATCGTGTGAAATGGTTGACAAGACGAGTCAACACGCATCATACAAGTGTGGGGGGGGGGGTATTTTAGAGGAAGGGTACATATTCCTCACAATATTTTCAGCTCCTCATATCACTACTGTATTGGGAGTTTAATGTAGTACATACATGCATAAAGTTTGTTCATCATCCCTAACATTGGTTTTCTGAATGCACTTTTTGTTTGGGGGGAAGGGGGGGGGTGAGGCTATCAAGAAGCATTTGTACCTCTGGAATTAGAGATTTCGAATTTTCTGATTTAAACACTAAGTTGTAACGCAGAATAAAGGCAGATGGCATCGTCTCATTGCTAGCAAAATATATCAGTGGCTTCAACAGCTTTTCTTCTGCAAGTAGTTTATCTTATGATACCTTAGTCACTAAACTCCAAAGAGACAGACAAAAGACCAAACATTAAACAATGGCCTAGCTTATTACATAACAAATCAAGAATGACCGTCACTTAATACCTCCCGCATCATCAGACGGAACCTGTCTCCCATGGAGAAGTTAACAAATTGCACTATCTAAAATACCTGTGTTTCAAATTAAAAAGGGAATGCAGTTGGCTGTCTTCCTTCTCCCATTTTTTTCGTATCAAAATTTGAACATCATACACATGCGTTAATGCGTTATCCTAATCAATCAGCACACCTTCAGAGGCAAAGTGCCTGACGATGTATGGAAGGGCCAATCGTTGTTTTATTTTTATTGAAATAAAATGCACTTACCCACTGAATAAGTCGATGTTAAAGAAAACATATTCTCCATTGATGAAATTAAGTTCTTTCGCTTTAATCATGATCTCCCGGACGGAATCAGGAGATGCACACAGTACCACAACTGTAAAGAAAAATACGGAAATCTATTAATTGACTTTTTTTCAAAAATAAGTTGAACAAGTTTAAATAACATTAAATCAGATGATTGCTTTTTCATATCAACTCATCTAGGAAGGTCCTAAAAAAATTCTGTTGTAAAATCTATTCATTCACTTATTCATACTCACTCGCTTCCTCGCTCGCTCGCTCGCGCGCCCACCCACCCATCCACCCACTCTCTCTATACTTTATTTTGAAGAGAAAACCGGTGTTTACAACACAAGGCATAAATTCATATTACTCTATTTTTTTTCCTTTTTAACAACCATTTAAACGTTCATCACAGAATGAGCTTCAGATTAAATGTATTCCACTCACGTCAACCATTCCGGTCAACAGTAATTCACATCAGTTTGTAACACGAGGAAGATGCCAAATTCAATACAATCTTCCCAGGTCTTTTTACTTCTTTTTTCTTTCTTTTTTTTGTGCCCCGAATGGACTGCTTGGGCTAATTGTTGAAATATGTTGCAGGAACCAGGGAATTATTGCGCAAATAGTTATTTGAATAATGGTTAGCACTCCTGCATTCTTATAAAATTACCCCCGTCTATTCGTGGCCACATCAGGGACATGCAAGCTTGGAGACACAGATGAAAATGAAGGAAGTCCAGCGTTGTATTTATGTGCACGGGAACAGGTAACAATCGAAGCAGAGCAGGGAAGCTCAGAGTATCAAGCCATGTGAATTATATTTAATGCTAGGTCATGCGAATTGCGGTGCATTGTTTGCTCTGAAGGAAAAATCTATACTTGTGGGCAGGCAATAGGTTTATAACCATATAAGTGAAGATCCATCACCGAATACATGAAAGGGGGAATTTATTTATACCAATATTAGCACCATTTTTTTTTCAAACAGACATGGGATAAAAGGTGTACAGGAACCACTGGGCCAGTTTTGCTAAATTATGCATATCTGTACACAGTTACTGTTGCTGACAGGGTAAAAAGGATTCGTTGATATTTGAATTAACATATGAAGTTAACTTGTGCAAGCTGAATTAAAGAGTTATTAAATGGAAGACATATATCAAAATTCTACAAAAGAACGTGCGCAATACGGACAATAGTACATCCATATGTATATAGATAGGCTAGACAGTGACAGGGTAGCTTATGGAGAGTAAAAAGTTTAGACTGCGGAATAGGGTAATGATTACTAGTAAGTGGTTCTGGACAAAAAGACACAAAACAATTGGCGAAGTGTATCTCACAAGGTTAAATAAAATGAAAAAACTTTGAGAGTAGCTGTTTTAGACTAATTATGAAAACTTACAAGCGTGTATGGGGTAGCAATTGGACGTTATTGATAATCTCGTAACGAGGGGAAAATAACAAGGACCCAACATGGCTGACTGAGCAAATATGAGACAAATGGCTTCCGTTGCAGGGGTTGGCTGAAGCAAAAGAAAGAAATGAAGCACATGTCACGCAGAATGGGAAATGCACGGATGGGCCGGCTACTACACTGCAGTTAATTTCGGTTCATTAAGTACATATTTGATGCCCGGCAGTGAAGTTTTCACTGCAGACAATTTCCAAAACGATACATTTTTATCTATTTTGGCAGCCAGGGCAGATTTTGTCCTCGAGATAAATTGAAGAAAAATATGCCATGCATTTCCATTCAGCGAAACGTGCGTTCACTGTGTCCCGCGTCGTACCATCAGAGTCCACTTGATGATCAAGTCATCGGAAACCAATGCCATGTCCCAAAATCTTCTAGAAAGTTTTCTGACAGACGCATTTGTAAATATCGTTCTCGATAAAATCAATACGTCAAGGCCGTATGTGTCTGGCAGCACTAAAATATGCACCACAGTCCACTACAATATCATGAACCGACTGCCACTGATCATTAAGAAAAGCAAAAGCCTATGAACTGGGCCTACCAAATGCCCCACGACGAAAATTACCGTCATGGCGCGGATTGATACAAAATGGCGAATATGCCGTTTGCCACAGAAATATCAAATATTGTGATACTGACGAACACCTTGTGGTGTTACTTGACTAAATGACGACTTAGTTTTAAAATAATGTGATGTACCTATAATATATAAATCGAATGACCGCACTAACAGACTAAAACAGCATGGCAGCTTGATGTAAAAACAATGTAAATTTCACCTGGACAATAAGATATCGGCAATGTAGGTAAAGAAAACGAGCCATTTGACTTTGAAAGTTGTTAATGGGGTCACGTATATATGATACGCAAGATAAGTTTTAATGACGAATTAACCCCGTAGTTCCAATAGGATACATTTCTAAGACATGAAGAGAAAAACGAAATATAATACTCTTTTTGAAGAGTGATGATACTGTTGTAATTATGATTTAGGCATGATCATGTTTTCTTTATGAGAACGGGACTCATTCATAATTATTGTCATAATGAAAGTCTCGACTCTCTTCATCGCAAAAAAATGTATATTAATAGTAATGCTAAAAAAACTGCTTTTGAGGAGCCTGACAGGATTGTATGCATGCTAAAATAGTCACTTCTCTGCATTACCTTTTAATGTGACCCGAAAGAAGCTACAGGCCTTCAAAATATCAGCCTGTCTGAATCTTGAATGCACCATGAAGCTTAAAAGGTAGAGATATCCCTTGGAGTTGTCATTCAAAGATACCATAAATGCAAGTTTACGGAGCAACGTCACGTGACATCATGTGACCAAAGAAATTCATGTGAAGGCATGAGACCCGTCTAAATAAAACTCAATGAACAAGAGACTATCGATAGCTTCTTGCATTAAAGAATCCACTTAAAATTCCAACCGCTTAGTACATACAGACCGCCGTCGTTCCAATCATTCTGGTAAATGATGGGAGTGCTTATATCCATACTTCAGCGTCTAAACAGTGACTCCAGGGCTATCTTTGGACGAGATTTTCCAAAAATAACAAGAGATGAATAATAATATGTCGCGTCATTTATGAGAGCAATGCGAACTTCCGAGTTCCTTTAAAAACAAAACATACAGGAATGACATATTAGGAAAGTGCTTCATAATCATGCCTGGCACAGGCTACTTGTTTCCTTTCCGCTAATATATCGTTTACACATGACAAGTCTCTTTTCTCGAATTTCCTCTCTTTCTTTGAGAAAAAGGTCACGTAAGCAAAACCTTATCTGCTTTGATTCCATTACTCCTTGCTTGTGCGGTGAGAGTGTTGGTTGCAATGATATTCTTCAGGCGGGTAATGCGACACTTGGCATTTTGAAAGCCATTTGCCAGAAACAGCATAGGTAAAACGTGACATGGCCGCAGACGTCCTTGCGTTCCCTCTATGGAAAGCTAGAATATACCCACAAGATATCATAAAATACCCATCGTTGTAAATATATGACCAACTACCATGTTTCCGTCGTGGCAGCATGGCGCAGCATAGAATTGGCGTTTGATATACTTGTTGTATTCTTATGGTCAATGTGCAACTCTGAGGTAGTACCACTCTAATAAAACACAACACACACACACACACACACACACACACACACACACACACACACACACACACACACACACACACACGCACAATGGTTTTACTTTCATTCCTGTTCAGGCTTGTCCGTCTTCAAGTAAAAAGTACAGCGTAAAGTATTGATCTGCGGTGTTGCACTTCTTTTGAGGGATCCGTAAACCAGGTCTCGTCCTTGAAGCTTTTAACCATTGATTAGTAGAAATGACACGACGAAAAAGCAAAAAGACATGCTAGCTGTCACGTTGACTTATAAGTAATCTTCAAAGTGTAGGTGTGAATTGTAAATTATAAGATGTGCCTAATGATTTGCTTACAACCTGCTACCAGTCCACACAATATCATCTCCCCAAAGGAATATATAAATAAATGAATGAATGAATGGATGAATAAATGAATGAATGAATAAATGAATGAATGAATGAATGAATGAATGAATAAATGAATGAATGAATAAGATATTCTTGATATACTTGGCCAATATCTTCTCCAGATGAGATGTAGCAAAAGTGTGCTCCAACTCTGCTATCTGTGATTGGAAAAATAAGCCCGGTAATTTTGGATGAATACCATTACATTAATTTGATATATACGGACGTACGGGAGATACAGATATCTACCTGTAATGTAATGATGTTTTAAGGAAGTGTATTTCAAGCAATTCTGATATTATACATAGAGCTAAGTCTCCCTATTAAGACCACCTAAGGGACTGAACATGTGGTCTTAATAGGGGAGTGGTCTTAGTGGAGGATATAATTTGATTAAGGAAAAACAAAAAAGGGTCTGTAAAGGTCTTAATTGGAGATTCCACTGTATGTATGTATGTATGTATGTATGTATGTATGTATGTATGTATGTATGTATATATGTATGTATGTGTGTGTATATATGTATATATATATATAACAAAAAAAAAAACAAAAACAAAAACAAAGAAACAAAACAATACAAAACAGGAAAAAAAACGAAGAGAGTAAAAAAATAAAGTTTGTTACAAATCATGAGTGCCAAGCTCGCTCGTTACGTTCTGTACTCCAAATAAGTACAGTGGGAACAACTTGGAGCTTGGTGTGTTTGTAAGGCATCAAATGGTCATGCATTCACGTACTCTGCCTTCCAAGTTCGTCTCTCTGAATGGAAGTTGTAATCTTTGTCAATACTTTGCCACTCTTTAACACGCACACACGTACATATGTGTGTGAAGCAGCAAGAAACATAAATCGATGGTTAATATTAATAACTACAGCAACAAGGCCGTCAATATCTTATGTGATACGGGTACAGAATGACTTAGAATTCATTGCTCATTTTATCTTCAAAAAGGTTTAAATCTTGCTACTCGAGGTTATATGTTTGCTTGGGCTATACTATGTGCGGAAGACTTTGGTTGGTATTCCGCTTGGGAAAACACAATGTAAGCTTGAGTGTTAAGACAACGGACGACAAAGACAAGCGGTGATCTACTTATCCCGCTGATACACCACTGATGTTAGCGCCGTTCGGTAAAACTCCAGAGGAATTGTAAGTCTTTAAAAGAAGCCCGACAAGGCTCTGATGTCAATGACTCCTGCGGGAACGTACGCTTGATTTCTCCGAGGACATTCGCTTCATGGGAGCCGAGCCAGGACTGACATCAAGCAGCGTGGTAAGACCAGCACAGGTTCGAACACGTTGCTGAGATTAAATGGACTGCAGTGTACACTTTAAGCGGAGAAACATGGCCTTAAGTGTCACGTTAGACGTTTGCTGCCAGGCAGAGAATTTGGTTAGTACTTCTCCATGCGAAAGCACGAAGATGTCTTGAACTATGCCCCTGCCGCCCCCCCCCCCCCCATGTCAATCAATACAACTTTTCACCTGGAGTTGAACTGGGGCATTTACAGTTGTCATTTGTCATTGTTTTTGCAGCTTGTCTAAGCTTACGTAGAAAAGTTTATTCTTAATTTGGACTAACTCTTTTCAAAATGAACAAAATACCAATCTGTCGGTTCTTTAAATACTTTTTGCTGGCCTAATGACTCATGCATGGACGTAAGTATTATGGCATTGCAAATATTTGTGGTCTTTACTCTCTCATAATACACTGTAGCAGTTCTGCCTGTTCAGCTAAATATCAACATACATTGCGTGGAATATAAATAGTACGTTTTACTTAAAACTTCAAAACCACTAATTGTCAGTTAAGTTGGAGATAAATTATGTTCGTGTCAAACGATATATTCTGGATATTCTTCGCATGCTCGTCGACAAGTGACGGAAGACCCACGAACCCTTTTGTGGTTAAATTTTCGAAATGGAACTTGTGTGCGTCTATGCCGTGCGTAGCTGGTACCCGCGTCAGAATTGTTGTATGGAACAGTATGACCTTGTTTGAAATCATTCATTCTGTTGAAATGACCTTCCACTGAGAACTATAGGTAAAATGTACAAGGACGACCTATATCAATCATTTGCTTAGCCGTTGAGAGTAACAACCTCAATCGCCGCTGTCCAAACGCAGGAAATCGCACGCAATGCATGTGAACATGTACGCACCTCACGTAATACGCATTGGCCACATCAAAAACATACAACAGATTAATATTTCTCGTTGTCTATGATCGGGCACTTTATTTTCTTTCCATATGGACCACATGGGCCTTGTTGGGTGAATTGATTTTCTTTCTTTCTTTCTTTCTTTCTTTCTTTCTTTCTTTCTTTCTTTCTTTCTTTCTTTCTTTCTTTCTTTCTTTCTTTCTTTCTTTCTTTCTTTCTTTCTTTCTTTCTTTCTTTCTTTCTCTTTCTTTTTCTTCTTTCCATCCCTTCTTTTGTCTGTCTCTGTCTGTAACTGTCTGTCTTCCTTTTGCTCTTCTTCCCTCTTCTCACTTTTCTTTCCCTCCTCCTTCTCTCCCCTTTTCTTTCCTTCCTCCAACCCTCCTCCATCTTTCTTCGTTTCTTTCCTTTGCTTTTACATCTAGATAAAACTTAGTCATGATGGACATGAAGCATGTACAAATAGTCAGTTTATACTTGAATTATAATCTACCATTCTGGTGGTTAATCGCCAAGTATTATGGTCTTATGCGTCATGTTCGTTCTTTTTTCTTTCTTGGTAATATTCTAATAAATAAATATACGAACTATTAATCTGAGATCTGCAAACTTACAACGTGTAACTCGGTGTCGGTGATGTATCTTGTACGACAGGAACCCACTCCGCTCGCAGAATAAGGCGATATATGATGCAAACTATTTTGCAAGGCTGTTCAAATGGTTCTGTGGAACAAATGAATATCGTGCACGGTTTTCTTGTTGCAAATTCTTATCTAAAAATGTAGAGTGGGTGTCCGTATCACGATCTTCGTGCTTAGAATTTAAGTTCAATTGTCCATGGTCGGATTTGGTCGTATTTATCAATGAAATGCCTGTATGATTATACTCCTGTAGAAACTTGCTATTTTTAAAACATCACTTTGTCTACCCCGTGGTAGATTTTCATTTTTCTATTTCAGTCGGTGGTCGGGACCGCGAGCAAGTCCTTTGTTGACCCAAATGGTACACAATTTCATGTGCTCGGCCTTCCGCTTATTATATTGACCTCTTGGTCTAGAATTTATTACATTTCGCAGGATTTCTTCCCAGAAAATAATTAATTCCTTTCGGCTAGTTTATCATATGAACTCATGCAGGTATCACCTCCCTCCCCGCTGTGTTGTTGTATAATCCACATTTTCTATAATGTGACTGGAAGCTGCAAAATGCATTATCTTACTCTTAAAATTTTCCTGTCATGTTTCGCAAAGAATACCACAATGTGTGGAATTGGCAATACATGTATGTATGTATGTATGTATGTATGTATGTATGTATGTATGTATGTATGTATGTATGTATGTATGTATGTATGTATGCATGTATGATATCTATATATTTCATTTACGGTAAAGAAATGTTCATCAGCCAAAATTCATACATCCAGGCACTGGTTATCACATATCTAAGGGAGGGAAGAGTCAAAGACACTCTTCAACCTGTACTGGCAAAACCGCTGGACGGGAAAATAGCAAAAAGCTATTTAAGCTTGTATTACAAAACTGAAATTGATACAAGCAACGGGATAACACTGAGCACCTTCGTGTACCAGCCCTGTAAATATACTGGGGGAGGCATCGCAGTGTCATCATTAACGATTTATTATTCGTGCCAGGAAAAAGAAGTCATTTTGATGCTGAATGAGTCACCTGCCCTGCGCAAAAATAAGTAGACAGACAGACAGACAGACAGACAGATAGACAGATAGATAGATAGATAGATAGATAGATAGATAGATAGATAGATAGATAGATAGATAGATAGATAGATAGATAGATAGATAGATAGATAGATAGATTGTTTAGGCTTGTACAGTCTGAAAGTTCTGAACTGCAATATTTTGTCTCTTGCTTCTTTTCAGAGTGATATGCATTTGCTGACACAATGGAGAACACAAAATGAATAGAATGAAGGACTGAATGAATGTTGTTTTCCTTTCTTCGTCCATTGTTAACCTTACATTTTTGCACCTCAGCTCATCAGATTGCCAGAGTCCCTTTCTGAGTTAGTTTCTCATTAACCTCCCTCCTGCCCCGATCCCCCTCTGACCCTCCACCCACCCCCACCCCCTCAAAAAAAAAAAAAAAAAAAAAACCCGAGGGGATTAGAACTACCTTGTATCATTAAAATATTAAACTTTATGGTATTGTGGGTAGCTCCGAAGCAATTGGCCAAGCATTTTCAGAAACACTAGTTCTCTCCAGACGATGATGTGTACTTGTAAAGTTTTGTAATTTTTTTTTTCATATGGGCTGCTAGCCTGAAAAAAAAACAAACAAACAAAAAAAAAAAACAAAAAACAAAACAAAACAAAAAACACCCCCCCCCCAAAAAAAAAACTTTGAATTGAATTGAATTGTGTAAAAAGTGAACAAATTACCGTCAGACAAACTATCGAAACGCTATACACTAAACATAGTTAGCAAGGGCCCATTCGATGTATATCCTTGATTGGTTTGCGGAGGCTCCGGCCTAGAGAAGTTCAAAATGTGAATTGAAGTGTGTGGTCGGATATCTGTAAGAAACATTTCTTCCTATTTCACAAATTCTGTCTCTTCCGAGGGTGTGTATTGGAAGCAATGATCCCTGGCAACATCCTCTTTTAATCGACAAATAACAAAGTATGTATTTGATTTATATAACAATGGCAAGTCAGAAAAGACATCGTCTTCCTGTCACAAATACACGACAACAAAGCGAGCTGTGAGGCACTGCCTGAATATCCAGAGTGAGGTAAAAATCAATGGTTTCCGACTTAATAAAGACTTCATAATTTTTTGGACGAACGATGTAGGCAGATCCATCATGCCGGCTCAGCGAAGTGACAAATCAGCGGAGTAAAACACAGACCTAAAAATACGATTTCAACTGCAGAGATTAATCAGACTTGATAGAACAAAAATCTGATGTCTATTAAAATTTACTTTCAGTCCATCCCCAACAAAAATACTTTGTTGCCTCATGACACGAATCAAAAACTGTTAAAAGACAGACAGGTTGCTCTGGCGGCAGCGGTAATTATCCTTGAAAAATCTAATGCTTCTTATCCATGCTTATTACGTACTCGTTAAGAAGTGACATCTTAAAATCAAATTTGTCATATCCGAGTATAATCAGAATTTTGCTGGTGCTGCAGCTTATTAGCACTTTAATGATAAGTAATCATAATTATATCGTGATATATCGGCTTAGTGAACGCCGTGAAAAAAATTGTCGCGGACAAGAAGCGAAGAGGAAGAAGTAACCTTGTCAAGTAAGGAACGGGGCATGATTGTATCTGACAGCTTACCATTTGCTACCACCGAACTGAGAGGTACGATCAGATCGAGTCGAGGGGATTTAAGTCAAAGCAGGTAATGCTGCACATAGGGTATTTTATAATGCATCGAGTTAATGGATTAATCCGGCACAACACACTACCTTAATTGAAAACTTTCAATCAGAGAGCACAATAATTAAGAATTTTTTAAATCGTCATGTCGTGATGTCGTATTGCTTAAAACAAAATTGAACGGCAATCAATGTGTGTGTGTGGGGGGGGGGAGGGGAGTTTTTAGTGTTTGTTTTCTTTGTTTCCCTTCGTTCGTTCGTTCGTTTGTTCGTTTATTCATTAACATTTTGAAAGAGATGCATTCATGTCCTGCTGTCGTCCTATAATACCAAAACAGCAGTAAAATCATACAGACTTTGCAAGTAAAGTAATCAAATAAGGTACTGTGTATGAAGACGCCAAAGAAGACAACGAACTGGAAGTGTCTGGTTACAGAGGTACCACTCCACATGATAAAGCTATCAGGTTAAGTCGCGACCAGTTGGGTGAAGCATCTGCTTTGGCAAGTTGATGACGCTAATGGCTTCCTTTGTTTCAGCCCGGTAAATACAATGCCTGGCAATCACTCTGTCAATGTCGGCAAGGGCGTGGACAGCCTGTCTCAGATGAACATACTTCGTGCTTCTGATGCGATATACGATAACCAGAAATGTTACCTCCGTTGGCTCTTATCACAACGCGTGAAATAGTAAACTGCGTACACTCTGTAATCGCCTTCCTTATATCAACGTAGACGCTCTGCCTGCCATGTCTGCGCACACTGTCAAAAGTATTAACCTATCCCAGTTATCCAAAAATAATTTAAAGGCAAAAAAAAGTGAAACTGGCCTCGATAGATTGACAGCGTGTTATGAGAGCACAAGTAACGCAATAATTATAATATATATATATATATAACTGATCTGCGTTTCATTAATTACCTGTAAATCAGGGGGTCGGGGTAGTAAACATCGGCTTGATGCATTGTAAGTATATGTGTATGAAAACAATGCAAATTAGTTTAAAACGACACGTTATTTATTGCATAGTGTATGTTTTTTGTTTGAGTACTATTTTATATGGTAGCAGTGATTATGGTCTTAATAACAACATTATTATTTTCTTAACAGTACAGGAATACATAGAAAGAAGCAAAAGATTTCAGATTGATAGGCCAATTTAATTTTTGATTACATTGTACTTCCTATTATTCATTTGACCGTCTTTCCGAGCCCTTCTATCTGTGTTGCCTTATTGTGGAGTCATGCTTCATTTTGTTCAGCCTGGGCTGTGTCGCCTCCTGGTTCCATGCACACATGCTGGTCTCGATAGGTGGCCAGTCTTAACCGTCCTGTAACATTTGTCCTGTGTTTCCGTCCTTTTCCAACAAGAAGGATTAATATATGGCGTAGCATTTCTTCCTAATTGTTATTCTTTTTGAATAAAATATGTTTAAACCACAGTGTATGTTAACAAACGAGCAAGCAAACACAAAACGGGCAAGAACAACCAAACAAAAAAGCAAGAGCAAAAATCAACACCAACAGTTACGCCAACATGAAAACTATAACAAAAACAAAAACGCAAAACCCAAACAACCACAAAAACAAATAAAAAATAATAACAATAAAAAAACTGCATTAAAAACATACAATGAAGCTGATAGAGAATGTTGGCTGCTGTCTTAAGTCCTTTCCCAATCAAATATACTGTACACAAAAATGAGCCCCCCCCCCCTCACCTGCCTGCTTTGAAATTTACTTTAGTTTTTCATTCACGAGGAACATTTTGGAGAGAATGGCAGAGGAGACCTATCAAGACAGAATATTATTAGAAACATATTAATTTTCTCTGGATTGCCTAATAGTACACACAGACTAATCTGGAGGCTCTCCAGTACATAAAAGGACGCACAGGAATATATACAATACACATTGGACGAGAACAGAAGACTAAATTCACGGCTTGTACACGAATAATACAATTGATGCCAGATAATGGAGACTTATAATTAGATCATATACTAAATTAGTAGATAAAACGTCTAGATTCTGATAAGAATGTCTGAACAGCCTCAAAGATGAATACATTATCAGTGTCTGGCAAGTCCTCACTACGTTTCAAGAGAATATTTAGTAAAATGTCACTAGAGCACTGAACTATTAAAGTCGGATTTACACCTGGAGCGAGTAAGTGACACACAGTGTTCAGTAGACGGACCCTTTGCACGGTGAACTTGGGGCAGAACAAAAGGTAATGTTTCGTATCTTCAGTAGTATGAGAGCATCCACACGTTGAGGCTGGAAAGATATTGACATGATGCAGATGGGCATTTAAAACAGAGAAGTTAAGACGTAGCTGCGTGTGGCATATGTTTAGGAAACGACTTCCATGTTTAAAGTATGTGGGCTTTTTGTCAACACTTAAGAGTAATAGATTTAATTTAGATTTAAACTGCGGCACGGAATTGGTAAGACGAGCATCAACCGGTAGGTTATTCCATAATAATATTCCAGAATGTGCTGGGTCAACCGCATTTCTTGACGTTGGTTGGCCGAAAGGGAAGCTGATGGCTTCGTCTTATCCTTACGAGGAAACAGTGAAATCTTGTGCCCCCTCACATTTTAAAGCCTGTCTGTCATGTTCCCAATACAACAAGTGACCATCACACAGTGAACTCTGATATCTTCCATATTATACAGTATACCCCTACCCACCCCCACCCCCCGAAATTGGCATTTTAGTGTTCAGCTCCGTGGCAGGAATGTGTACATTTGTATAGCAATCTATTAAGACTATTCTTGACAGGGAAGGGGAGAGCCCCCCCCCCCTTCCCGCCCAGAAAGTGATATTTTTGGATTTAGTTCCATAAAAATGAGCAAATTTTGTATAACCTTTCATAAAGACTATACTCGGCACAAAATTAATATCATGGGATTCAACAACAACGTTTTTCTCACTGGAGCTACAGACAGGCCAAACAGAGCATTTTCTGTTTCATCTCCTTGGCGTAATTTAGAATAAGCAAATGAGGACGATTTTTTTTTTTATTTCCTATCCTACGTGACAGGGATTTAAGAATAAGAGCACTGTCACTGTTGTGTTTTCTCGCTCTTGATGTAACAGCGTCCTTTAACTACCCAATTAAGGGTGTCGGATGAGTTATACAGGTCAATGGCATAACGTGCTTCATGCACGGCGCTACCGTACGCCGAAACAACTGTAAATACACTTATTTTCACGTGACAAAATATAAACGGTTTTGCATTCCATCCATTTCACTGTTTCTGTTTTAAATTTCACTATTTTTGCATAAGATTACTTGAGTTAAAATACGACTATTTCATTGCGCTTTATTTTCACGCGGTTGTTCCCATCAACAAAAGAAGCGAAAATAAAACCACAGCCAAATTAAATGAAGTTAGAATGTATTAAAACTGTCAATAACACGGCGAACATACGTCCTGGCATGCGTCAGTACGCACTCGCACAATGCTGTACTGTCACCGTAAACAATGTGTTCCCGTACAACATATGGGCCACAATGCACTTCGTGTCATGTGAAAGTCTCAAAACCACACGAATACTAGTTGACAGACAAGCTGTGAAAATATGTTCACCGTGTGATCTTTAATGACCCAATTGTGCCATGCTCTGCACGTTTTTACAATGTCTGTTTTGTTTGTGTCTTTTGCCTTTTTTAATCGGTTGTATTATACAGCTTTGACTCAGTCTGAGGTTATATCAGGTTCACAGTTGTGCCTGTTTCACATGGCAGCAAGTGTTGTCAACATGATAAAGACACGGTGGATGCGCCACTGACCACATAAGAATGCTGTCTTTAAAACTCCTCCCATAGAAATTAGCAAGTAAAGAGTCGCACAAACCTCTTACGACGCACGCAGCTCATGCTGTGGAGCGAACCGCATCGCTTGCTGACAGAGTGACAGAAAACAGGGAACACTGAGCACAGATTGTGGTATTTTAGGCAACTTCATTCCTTTGATTTCGCAGGTAAAAGGTCACATCTATCTGACCATGGACTCGTTAATACCTCCATGATCTGACACAAAGAGCAACAGGGATACAGGACTATGGAAAATGGTATGATGCACTTAACACATCCATCATGGCATTAGAGGGCCAAGGCAAAGGGAAATCTGGGCTGGACCCATGGAAAAATATAGCTTGCACGTTTTTACTTCTCTCTCTCTCTCTCTCTCTCTCTCTCTCTCTCTCTCTCTCTCTCTCTCTCTCTCTCTCTCTCTCTCTCTCTCTCTCTCTCTCTCTCTCTCTCTCTCTCTCTCTCTCTCTCTCTCTCTCTCTCTCTCTCTCTCTCTCTCTCTCTCTCTCTCTCTCTCTCTCTCTCTCTCTCTCTTTTATTTGGTAAGACCTGGTATATCAGAATACTAAAAGTTATTCACTGATGTACATGTACCCCAAGTATATCCCACGGAGCCAAATTGCGTTAAAACGTGTTGCTGAGCGAGTGATGCTTGCCATATTACATCAGTGAACAAGAGGTCCATGGGCCTAATGCTCTGCTGGCACCATGGCCATATTGCACATCTTCATTTCAAAGTTGTGAGTCCTTAAGTGGCTTCTGAACTTAAGAAAATGCGAAGGTTATTTATATTGGTGGCTTTGGGCTTGTATGGTGTTATTGGAAGGTTTATCACATTATAATATGTTTGTAATAAATATCAACAGACAAACGGATGAATCAGATAAAATATGTATACATATCATTTTATTGAATGGAAAAGTTACGTAAATATTTACGAATATTTTAGTCTTTTTTGTAGTCCGTTGTATATCTGTATTCTGTGGGTTGCTGTATCAATGGCAGTTGTGCTCATCTTTGTTTATGATCATAATACCGAATTTTAATGTGTGCGTGTGTGTGTTGTTTACATGTATAATGTTAGTTCTATTAAAAACCACCACTAGCGTCACCAGAACTCCACGCATCATAAACTGTTTTCTGTAGAATATTCCCATAATAGTAAAATACATATATGTTCACATGTAAAGATAATGAATAGGCTACAGTATAAATTATTCAATCATAATCAAGAAGCAAGCAAACCAATTGCAAGCAAATAAGTTATTAAATTAAACGTGTGTGTTTCTTGGTTTGCACATATACTTCAGCGGAACAAAATCATTTTAATGCTTCATCCCGGGATGATATCAAGGAAACTGATGGTTACTCAGACCCTACTTGGGAAAACTGATCAGTCAAACTTGTATAGTGGTGAATCTTTACAGACATTCAACATCAGCATTTAAGCGTTGAAGTGTCAGTCCGAAATCGGTGACACAGAAGATAACTTTATCACGGAATTGTCATCCCATACAAGAGGGAACAGCAAGGTTCCAAGAGAGGCATTGTGTGCAAGTGACCCGTAAACGGTCCATTTGTGTTGTCGGCGAAGGCAGCGTAAACTGCACTCGACTTTCCCACTTAAAGTACAAGCATCTAATGGCTATAGAAGAGGTTTATGTCCCCAGTAGCAAAGTATGAAACTTATCTTCTTGACTGAGAACCGAAATAACTGTCAAGTCGGTGTAGCCACACGAGTGTTGGGTCACGCTCTGTGACATTACGACTCGAAGCATTGGGATTCGTGACACGTATCCAGCTAAAGAGTGTGTATTTGAGCCGTTCCGCTTTTGTGTTGGTCCGTAATACTTTTATTAAACACTCACAAATTCAATACGCTGATCTAGATACGCGGTTTAAATATGCACTCTAGTCACAAGATGAACTGCCTCACATGTGCACCGGCATAAAAAGCACAAAAACATGTGTGGTCATCCCAACAAATTGATCTCAATCGTGCTATTTTAAGAACTGTTAGGATAAATAGGTTTAGAGACCCATTGAGATTCAGCGAGAACACTCAGGATTACACATTATCAAGAGTGACACTATAATGAAACGAAATAAAAAAAAAAAGGGAAATGAATATAATCATATGCGCAAGGCTGTTATAGATTTAGACCTCTTCAAATCGGAGCCCAGGCAGACCCGAGGGGCTTTCAATACAAGCCAGCAAATGATAAACGGATGCACCGTACCAGCACAATGAATTCACCCAAGCCAGCTGTCGTCTCCCCTCCAAGCATACCATACACAATTCTATCGAGACTTCATTCCGAATGATTAGAAAAACCCTTTGGCTCGAAAACAACCCATGGATTCTTACAGATTAAACATGTGCCGAGGAATTCAGGACAGAAACATCTTCTGGCTTGCACAGTTGCCCTTTGAAAAAAAATATCGTTCTCGTCATAGAGCTAAATGCAACCTGGTTATTTTTAAATAAGACAGGGAAGCATTGTGGTTCTACCTACTTGGTATTAACACTGCAAGGTTCTCGTTCCTTCTATAGAATTCAAAGTTGCAGAAAATCGAAACGAGCAAAAGATATGAAAAGAAGAAAACCTGCATGAAAAATATGTCTAACAGATGCTTTTCACACATGAAATGCACGGTCCTGCCGGTTGAGCATCAGGGGTTCTGTCCTATTTTTTTCTGTCAGGATAGAAGAACAACACGAGGCGTTATCCAGGGTTGCGGGGCACCGAATGCCGGTATGACGTCCTGAAAATAGCGTCAGACGGTCTCGTAGCTGACCCAGTGTGAAAAGGGAAGTTATCACAGTCTCTATCAGTGAGGCGTTATCATAACATCTTACTCATTGGGGCGTTACTGTAGCATGTGTCAATGAAGTGTTACCACAGCCAGTTACCAGAGTATCTGTCAGTGGGACTTCACGACCGCATCTATTGATGTGGAGTTACGATAGTATCTGTCAGTGGGCCATTACCATAACATCTGCCGTGAGGCGTTATAATAGCATTTGTCAGCCGGATGTCATCACAGTATCTCTCAGTGAGGCGCTAACATAGCATCTGTCAGTGGGATGTTACCATAGCATCTGTCAGAGGGATGTTACCATAGCATCTGTCAGTAGGATGTTACCATAGCATCTGTCAGTGGGATGTTACCATAGTATCCTTCGGGGACCAGGTTGCACAAAAACGGATAAACAGGATTTCTGGTTAGCTTCTATAGTAGCTTGCACTGCCCCGGGGCTGGTTGTGCAACACGGGTATTAAATGATCCTCGGCACTTCTACGTTTAGGTGATACCATACCATGTAATGTTTATGCTTTAGGCTCATATCACTTGTAAGAGTAAGCGACACAATTACAGCAAGTTAAATTTGCTAAGGGTATTTATTTAGAGGCTCAGATGATCAAGGCAATGAGGTATAACACATGGCAAGAGCTTTTGCGGTGCATATAAATGAGCAAAAACGTGATTATATATGACCATGCCTATGTATGGTTATACAATTTCTTTATGTATATGTATATATATATATACATATTTATATATATATATATATATATATATAAGTGTGTGTGTGTTTATATGTGTGTGTGTATATGCTGTACATATACATATATAGGTGTGTATAGAAAGATGGATGGACGAAAGGAGACACCGATAGGCGGACGGACGGAGACAGCTAATAGATATATAGACAGACAGATAGATAGATAGATAGATAGATAGATAGATAGATAGATAGATAGATAGATAGATAGATAGATAGATAGATAGATAGATAGATAGATAGATAGATAGATAGATAGATAGATAGATAGATAGATAGATAGATAGATAGATAGATAGATAGATAGATGTCGAAAGTAATCTGCATAGCGAGTAATTGAGATGGTTAATGCCCAACATATACGATCAATAGTCATGCAAGGCTACTGAATTTGGAATAACCCCAAATAGTCTGATTGATGCAAGACATCAAATCCTTCTTTACAACTTCTAAACGTAGTATTGCTTTCAAGTTAGGCGATCTATATGCCAAAAAAACACTTACAGATTGGCTTATGCAATGTTAATCATACACATCTAGGTATTACGTACATAAAATGGTGTTCATTCCCTCAAATGGACAGGATTAGAATATAACTTATTGATTCAAACAGGAGGGTTTCATCGGACTTCAAAAGACTAACAGTATTCTGTAACACTCTATTGAAGTCTACATACGAATATATCTTGTGATTAACAAAAAAGAAATCTGGGAAATGTGATACTAGATCCATCATTTATACGCCAACATCAACATGAGACAAAATTTCAGTACTTTGAAATTTCCGTTGCAGTTGAATGCCAAGACGAGGGGCCAGCTCTCTATTGAAACATACAGCATACATTACTGCAGCACAGATATAGACAAACCTGTGGGCAACATGCATGTAATTCATTACATACTGGCTAAGTCGTCAAGTCCGATGTCGAGACGAGTGCGACATACCGTCCCCTGTCCAATCATAGAGCTGGATTCATGCGCATGTGCGCTGCTACTTAAACGTGAATCGTTTTTGGATTCCATGCCATATTGCAATTTTGTCTTACTATGATTTTACAGCAACAGGGCATGTAAGGTATAGCAATCTGTATTGTGGCGGCACTTACAGTCTGTGTCATGTGAAATTTTTGACTAATGAGTGAAGCTGGGTTTGTTTAACTCCCATGTGTCTCTGTCTGCCCTGGTTGGATACCATACCTGCAGTGCCATCTTCTGATGACATGCCTCATTCACCAGGCCCAAGTCAATTTCGTCTAGACTTGAAATTATGAAAAGTCATATATTCAATATTACTTTATTATTTAAGGCTTATACGTACAACACATCGATCTTCCAAACTTAGAAGCATTAAATATAACTGGTACAGCCATCGCTGTGGCCGATAACTTGTAGTAATTTCATATCCAAACTGCTTTGTTTTCTGCAAAACGCGTGAAACCCCATCACCCACATGTATTTCTAGAGGGATCTCCGATACCTGACACTGATAATCATACACATCTAGGAATCACCCTGTGTCATGACCTTTCCTGGCATGCCCATGTCACACGTATTTGTAAAAAAGCTAGGCAAAGAATTTCATTACTCAGAAGGTATCAGTACACACTATCTCGCAAATCTCTCGTCAAACTTTATTGTTCAATGATCCGCCCCACACTTGAGTACGGTCGGCAACTGTGGTAAGGTTCTGTGAGGGTGGGAAAGGGGTTTCCCGTTCTGGCGTACTGGGGCTTTTTATTTACCGTACTGGCGTACTGGAAGCCCTCTTATTTTACGTACTTCGTACTATCCAAAATTTTGAAAGATTTTTATTTTCCGTACTACGTACTCTAGAAAAATAATTACCTGTGCCAGTGTACTGAACCCCCCCCCTTACCCCCCCCCCTTCTGTCTGATCGCATTGAATCGGTTCAATATAATGCTGCCAAGATATGCACTGCAGCCTTGACACACGCGTCTCATGTTAACTTACTACGTGAGCTAGGGTGGTCAACCCTTGCAGACAGATGTAAATACTTTAAACTTGTCCTCTTTTATAGAATGTACCATAATTAACCCCTTTATACCTCTCTAATCTAGTTCACCCTTTCCCTGCTGGTCGCCCCTTACACAATTCAAAACCTATCCGCCCTTATAGATGTAGAACATCGCGCCTTCAGAACTCATTTCTTCCAGATGCCATTGAACAGGGAAATAATATTCCATCTGACATCAGAGATTCGGTTTCCCTACAAATATTTAAGTCCAAACTAAAAACTACTCTTCTGGCCATTGATAACGTTCCCGACCTTTACCTTCATGGTGATAGAATCGCCAACATCTGCCACACTCCGTTACGTCTGGGATACTCTAGATTAAAATGACCTGTACAAAGTCAACATCCTTCCAGACCCATCTTGTGCCTGCTCCCATCCCATTGAAGATATTAAGCACTTTCTTCTTTTCTGCCCAAATTACACTGTTCAGAGACACATTTTGCTCCAAACTGTTATCCCTATTATTGCCCCAGGGGTTAGCCCTAATCGTATTATTCATATTGGTAGCGATAGACTAGTTGAGATATTCCTTTATGGCAGTAATGAGCTGTCAAATTGCCAAAATATTCAAATATGTGAAGCGTTTCATAAGTTCATTATTGATACTAGACAGTTCATCGACTGAGCTTTCTATAACTTCCATGATAATTTGTATAACGTATCATGCATTTTCCTAGAGGAAATCATTTTTTTTTTAATATTTTGTCTAATTTTGTATCTTCTACGTAATTAGTTTGGTATTGACAATCTGTATCGATGGTGTGCTGATATCCTACTCTGGTAACTCTTGTAATGTCCTGTCTGTTTTGTATATACTTCTGTGCGTCTCCATGTTTCTGTAGAACCCATTATATTTGTCAACTGATAGTACTATAGGGCTATCCAGATGAAATAAATATGTTAAAACTAAAACTTGCTGACCCTAAGTTATAGAATTAGAACCTGTCTATGATTATATTGAACCGACACAATGTGGCCATTGCACTCACTGTCTATGTGTTTGTACATATTTAGTTAAATTCTGACAACAGAATAAGGCTGCACACTCACTGCCCTCTCTGAATGTTTATTCATGTTTAGTTAAAATCCGGATGCAGAATAAGGCTCCACACTCACTGCCCTCTCTGTATGTTTATTCATGTTTAGTTAAAATCCGGATGCAGAATATTCACACTCACTATGTGTTTATACATATTTAGATAAAATACAGCTCCAGAATAAGGCTCCACACTCATTGTACTCTCTGTCTATGTATTTCTACATGTTTAGATAAAATTCAGCTCCAGGATAAGGCACCGCACTCATTGCACTCCCTGTTTATAAATGTCTAGATAAAATCCGGCTCCAGAATAAGGCTCCGCACTCATTGCATTCACTGTTTATGTGTTTATACATGTTTAGTTAAAAATCCGGCTGCAGAATAAGGCGCCATAGTCATGATACTCACTGCCGATATGTTTATACATGTTTAATTAAAATCTGACTTAGAATAAGGCTTCACATTATTAGCCTTTAGTTAAATACAATGAGACAGAAATTAAAGAAATGTTAAAAGACAAGTGAAAATCATAAACTGGCAAGGAACAGATTGGAAGATATTTGCTCTGCCTTTCCTGTGTATTGTTTTCTACGTTAACAACTAGAACCGTCTGCAATTCCGCTAAATAAAAAGTCATCCGACGAAATTACCTAAACTTCTAATTAATGAACCCAATTACAATCTAATTAATCTGACAATCCAAGAAGCCACATCCATCCTTGTGCATAGATAAAACGCCACACGGTGAATTGAATAGACAATGTTCAACCGTTCTGTGTAAAAGTTTGCTGCAATGATGTGTACATTCTAGCTGAGCATAATCCGTATATTCTTTCCGGGCTTTATCATGTCGCATGCAGAGCATTGTCCTCTCTTCACCATAACAATGCCCAGCCGCAACATGCACTTGCAAGTTAATATATCGATTTCCAATGTGCATAAACGTAGAATAGGAATGACAGTTCCTTTACACTCGCTCGGGGAAGAATTACGGGTGCACATAGAAGGTTTTTGTTTTTAAAAAAAAAATAAAACTTAGCAGGCAGAAAGTGCTGAAATACACAGCGGTGGCGGACGGACGGCAGATGCCGCCTGATCAAGTTATAAGACATGAATGTGGATGACAAGTGCGTGAATTGTTGTTCGAGTATGAGATCACAATTGCTCAAGTGGGAGATCACAACACACCGGGCAGAATGCGCTCGACATCACAATGCCCAAACATAGCTGCTACTATGTTTTTTAGACATTCATTCGTTCAGCTGTCTGGACTTTAGAATGAAACAGCGGGGGACTTCATTTCAAACTGCACGGCTCTCCGCGTATCCATAGCTCGGACTAATAGACGAACAAGAGCGTACTCTAGCAACAGTGTACTCCAGCGTCCCGTGCATGGGGACGAGCGGATTCTCAGGTGACATCTTGGTGAATCAACACTAAAGCAATATAAGCTTACTTGAATTCAATACGTCTTCTAGCTCTTCTAAGAAGGCTCGCAGCATAACTCGTCCATTTCTGGCACACTATCTCGGATACATACATGTACTCTGTCTTCCTGCTCTGATTTAATCCTTGCTAGAATTACAGAAGTCTATAGACTTATCTTTCATTTCTGGCGAATGTAAACTGTAGTGGACACAATGTATATATTTCAAACTAACAGACCACAAGCCAAAGTTAGGCTGTAATATGTGTCTTTTCGATACTGGTATGCACATCATTCTGTCCCGTGGCAGGACTTTTAGCAAATGCTATATTACGCTGTTTCTGTTGAAACTATCGACCCGGGAGTAATGTGCCCAAAAGCGTGTGTTCGGTCATTGCGAAAAGCTTCGGTTAAGGGCTTCCACCGAGACAAAGGGTTAAGGTTAAGAATTTGGTCCAGCGATACCAAAAAATCAATAGAACGCGTCAAATTTCTATCCATACTGTTCATGTTCAATACTACCACATGCTGCCGAGAATATTCCGACTCGATTGTTTTTCGTGAGATGGTGGTACCCAGGTGTATGCAAGCCACCTCACAGACTGCGGAAGCGGGGGGGGGGGGGTATATAGTATTGTCTCTGTGTCAAGTGCCAGCTTGTATTTAATACGAAACCACTATACATATCCATTTGAATCCATCGCGGAGCTTATAATAATATCTTTATTTCACGAGGATGAACACGTTGGGCGACGCTTCAGCTCCTAGATGGCCGTTCGGGGAGAGCACAAGCGTCTTGAAGAGCCCATGGAAGCAGCATTTCCATTATACCAGATTGAAATAACACATTCGCCTTATGTTGCATGCCAGCGGGAACTTCTCTCGGATTTTGACAGGATCCTCGAATTCTGTCACTAAGTTTGACAAACTCTACAGTTGAGCATGTTCAATGTTGAATACTCAGATAGCCGAAGCGTGTTGATAGCAACCAACGCTTTTGAGAGACACTTTTAATTCGTGATATTTTCACATTTGCAACCGTTGTTTCTTTGTCATATGTAATTGTACCGGCACCTGACGCCAACTTTTTTCCCCACATTAGCAGCTGAAGTATCAATTCTAGGTATTTGAAGGGCTCCCGGATGCATTTTACATGGAATCTACTCATGCTGGCTTTATTGGCGAAAATGACAGCACCATATCGTAAACGGTGCCAAGCTGCATGCAAGTTCTATAACGAATTAAGGCGGGAACCTTAGAGTCTTAGTTACAATGTTTGTTTGTTTTTTGTTTTTGTTTTGTTTGTTTTTTTGTTTGTTTCGTTTGTTTGTTTGTTTGTTTTGTTTTGTTTTTTGTTTTTGTTTTTATGCTATTGATGCCTGGTGCATATCGAAAGAAAGTTAGTTTGCGTTGAAAGGCACGGTGGGTGTCGTGTTCCAAACTCCCCATATCCTTTTTATGGCTTCCTTTTGTACACTAAATATAAAGGTATAGTCTGAGGCAGAGATTGCGCCATATATCACAGTGCACAACATTGCCTGGCAGCGACGAGATGCAGTCATGATCGTGTTATTGTATTCCTTAACTCAATAATCCACACAAACACTGGTGTTCAAGGCTACATTTCTTAAATTTGAATATATATATATATACATATATATATACATATATATATACATATACATATATATATACATATATATATACACACATATATATACATATACATATACACATATATATATATATATATATATATATATATATATATATATATATATATTATATATATATATCCTAAAGAGTGCAGTTTCCAGCCGACGCCCTCCACTCTTACGCTTTACATAATGACAAACTGCAGCCACAGACAAGAGCAAGTGTAGCAGATTCTTTTGCCCATCTTGTGGAGGTGACGTCAGTCAGCTGGGCTGGGGTTTTGCATTTACGTTTTATCTATTTCCATTTTAATTTGCAGCTTTATAACTTTTGGACCACTATTTGTAGAATCCTCAATTTCCCAGGGTAAATTCAGGTGCACAGCCTAAATGTTCGCAGACATTTTATTCCAGTTGCTGCATGGAATAACCTGTTTATTCATGGTCACTTTAACATACAACCCAGTGGTAATACGCAACTGTGACAGCAGCCCACAGTTTTTGTATTGGTTTGTGTATTGACCTGAATAAATAATTGCTAATTGTGATCTTTCCTGTTGATATGTAATATTCCGACATAGATAATGCAGGATTTGTCACGTACATTGAACGGGAAATATTGATATATGTATTACACCTAAAGTGCTTTGAATAAATGAGTGTTTATTTTGTTGACTCAAACGATATGCATATCCTTCTCAAAGAGTCATGTTTAAATTGTACTTCACTGCAAAGCCCTTACAATTGACTTTAAACGTCAAGGAAAGAGCTATGTACAGTATATTAAAGTCCGTGGATTACATTGGCGTGTTGCAAATATCAATATAGAGCCAGAAACTTAAAAATACGCAGAGAATTGCAGTGAAAAAAACAAAACAAAAACAACAGTACATTTGTTTCGTGCAATGATACAATGGTTGTCTCTCCTGTCATACATTGTTTTTCATTGAGGGACATATGGCGTATTCAAAATATACTGGTTGGTTGTTAACTCGACGGACTCAACTGTCTACATAAATGACGTAACTGTTTTCTTTGTTTAATCTTTATATATGAATATGTATGTAATAAATATATATGTGCATGCATATATATATATATATATATATATATATATATATATATATATATATATATATATATATATATATATATATAATAGAGCACCTGTATTGATTTATATCAATTTGATACTATGGCCATGTCAAATGCTTGAAAGCTATGAGGAAGTTATTCACTCAACATGTCAATAATTATAATTTTGGGATTTCATCTCACACAAATGTCATCGTACGAAGCATTCCATTTGGAGTAATGTCAAATATAATGCTCATCATGTATACTGGTATACTCTCTCTCTCTCTCTCTCTCTCTCTCTCTCTCTCTCTCTCACTCTCTATCTCTCTCTCTCTCTCTCTCTCTCTCTCTCTCAAGCGTTGGTTTAAACATGTTTTATTAGCAAACCACAATTGGCCGACAGGCTCACTAGCCTGTAGAAGGGCCTCTTGTGCATTTATAACAAGACAACAATGAATTTGTGAGCACCTATACACAGACGAGTCTCGCACAGGACCACAAATAGGAAGAGCAAAAGGGTGAAAGGTATGTGAGTATAAGTACAAATAGAAATAGATGTACAAGATTACCGAATTTAAATCACGTTTTAAATCTACCAGATAATTTAATATACTTATAGACGGCCTAGAAAGTTTCATCATTTTGACTTTTTGAAATTCTTCTGCCTTCTATTCCGAACAATCAGGTTTTCAATTTAATTTTCCAAGAGTTATTATTTCACATTGTAGTTCGCAAGCGTTCTAGTACACTAAACACCCCCCACCCCCCTTGGCTTTTGATTTATAAACAAAGAGAATCAACCCAACCCACTGCCTGCAATGTCAACTGCTATCATACTTATATCGCGTGGTTTTCTGTTATGTTCTTCACAAACGGCAAAGGAATGTCCTTGAATAAAATCCACGGATGCCTGATAGGGTTAAAAAGCACTGATAGACCTGCTTTCCAATATGTCAACGTTATCAGCCGCTAGTGGGTTAAAGCAGGGACCTGTTATAGACACGTCCCTGGTTAAAGCGACATGAATTTTCTCATTGAGATACATAGGGTTACAGTCAAACGCGCACAACAAGAGGAGCTGAAGGTCTGCGAAAGCGTTTACTGTTTACGTCAGTTTCTATGGTACCGAATGTGCTTCTGGCCATGGGAATCATTTTAGGTGCAAGAAGCATCATGAATACATGGGGAAACATCCCAACTCCCGCATACAAATGAACCAGTACAGGAACAGTAAACGATTTACTGTACATACATACACCTGCATTCAATATTGACTTTACTGTCACGTTTTGTCTTACTATTTTTGTCGTATTTTTCATGACATGGGGGCTTTGACGTCTTTTACGCCGTAATTGTGGAGCAAATGCTAAATGCTTGTCCAAGACGATACTAAAACATGTACACAATAACGCATATAAAACACCAACACATCTTAAATATATTTATGCAACGTACGATCGAAATATGAACGGAGAGCGTGAGCTGAGCTGAAACCGCAGTTCTCATGAACACAACATGAATAAATATTTGTGTATATTCCGTACAAAATACAACACAAGCCGTCAGCATCAAGATAATTGTAAGGATATGCTGTCGTCATGCAAAGATGACATATCAGATACTCTGTACATAAAATACACTGTCATCATCCAAAGACGTGACATATACTCTACGTGAAACAAACTATCAC
This sequence comes from Hermodice carunculata, assembly GCA_964020975.1. Taxonomy (NCBI): domain Eukaryota; kingdom Metazoa; phylum Annelida; class Polychaeta; order Eunicida; family Amphinomidae; genus Hermodice; species Hermodice carunculata. The sequence continues at coordinate 15,393,477 of OZ026629.1, forward strand.
CATCCAAATACGTGAACATAATAATAATAATAATAATAATAATAATAATAATAATAATAATAATAATGATGATGATGATGATGATGATGATGATGATGATGATAATGATAAAATGGGAAATGGTATGTACAATGATTTCACAGATGATAAAATATTTACAGCCGGTAATCAGGGTACTAAATGATGTTCAAAACAGCTTAATTTCTGAATTTACATAGGACACCGACTAAGCACGAACATGATGGGCTAAGCTAGTTGTTGATTAGGTTTTTGAATTGGTGTAAGTTTGTAGCTTCCTTAATATCGGAAGCCAAATTGTTCCATAGTTTAGCCCCTAAATAATTTAGAAAATTTCTTCCATAAGTCACTGAATTTTAAGCAGGTTGCTCTACTTTTTCATTGTCCCAAAAATCATAACTTGTATCTTTTTACGTACACATTTTTCAGGAAAGGGGGACTTTCTTTAGCAAGAATTTTGTAAGCCTCGATAGAAATTTTCCTGAGTGGAGGTTTCTTAGTGCGGTGCGGTAGATTTTTACAAGAAGCCTGAGAATCATTAAAGACAAATCGTAACGCTCTTTCTCGGAGCTTTCCATTCTGTTTGTGTCAGTGGTACTACAAAGACGCTATACTAAAGGACAGTAGATAAAGTTTGACAACATAAAAGAGTTGAAAATAAGTAGCGTTGCCTTTTCATTCAGAATTTTCGAGAAACGCCTTAAGACACTTATTTGTTTAGCAGCCTGCTTACATGTGTGAGAGAGAACAATGGCTTGAAATTTGCTAGGGTTTGCTATTATGCAATTATCTTTTAACTATTCGAGACCTATATTTGTTGCAGATTCAAGTTCCAATTTGACCTTTCGCATATCTTGATCATGAAAGGAGAGAGCGTGTTCTCATTGGCATAATTGTAAATGTGACAGTGTCCTTCCACGAAATAGAAGAAATCGTTAATGAAAAATACGTTTCAAGTTTTGTCTTTGCCTCTGAAATTAGACCTTTAAGATCGTCCACAATATCATGAATTGTGGAGTTTGAGTCGGCACAGTTATTTGAACCTGCAACTACAGCAGTTTATTGTATGTTTCATTCATTTCAGAGAGTTTTTGCGTGGTTCCCTATGCTTTTGCACCGCCACATGTCCGTACGTGAGTGTTTTCAAGATTTTTTACTCTTACATTTCTAACCCAGGACATTCCTATATGACCAGATTTTCAGTAAGTCATCTAAGTTTGACTTAAAAGGCGGCACATTCAGTTTCGTCGGAGGCCAGAAGAACGTTCATGTCTTCGTTTGCTTTGTTTGATGACAATATCAAGCTTTTTGTCGAGATTCATTAGTAGCGATGGAAGTTGCCTGCATACATTACACATCCATATGGTGCCTGAATAGTCTTCCTCCACCTAACGAGTTTTCCATACCATACACATGAAACAACGTATCAGTTCATCATAGTTTTCTTTACTAGTTGACTTTTTTTCCCTTGTCAGCCATTGCAAGAGGTAACACAACCTTTGTTTCAAATCAATAGGTACGTTTGTAAGATGGGGTCATACAAGTAAAACGTTCACATATAACCCCTTTAGCTCAAGAAAGAGCTAATAAAGTCAAATATCATATTTCTAAGGTAACAAATAGGTCTCTAACGCTTACTTCATCTGTCCGAAAGTCTTGAAATAGAAATAGAAAGTCTTGAAATAGAAATAGCTGTTGGGATCTTTGTGAAATTAAGAAAATATCTTCAGAGCCGAGGTGCGAGACAACACTTTTCATGCAACCCATGATCATCTCTGAATGATCTCTAACAAACAAACTGCATTAAGTTCGGATTCGCCAAATCTAAATGCACAGTGTTTGGAGGTCATTTTTTCCGTGATGCGCCATCTTGGAAATAAAATGACTGTACTCTAGATATGGAAGTGTCTGGTACTGTTTTTTTATGGCTCTGGCACAAGCGTCGAATGTAATTTGACAGCACGCATCGTGTTGCGGTAAAACATCTCTCTCTCTCTCTCTCTCTCTCTCTCTCTCTCTCTCTCTCTCTCTCCCTCCCTCCCTCCCTCCCTCCCTCCCTCCCTCCCTCTCTCTCTCTCTCTCTCTCTCTCTCTCTCTCTCTCTCTCTCTCTCTCTCTCTCTCTCTCTCTCTCTCTCTCTCTCATTTATGTTAAAATCTTTTCTCCTCAAAATTGCCATTATGATTTCTCCAGGAACACTTACTTTACAGTCAACGGAGTCTGGGGATTCCCATTAAAATGCCCCCCCCCCCGCCTCCTATGTTTATTGGAGTGACGGTCAGGTTGATATGTTCAGATTGGTATTTGCTGTGGTTGGCAGAACATATTCTCACTCGGCCTTCGATTTTATTTATAGCATATGATTAAATTCTTAATATTTTAATTTGTACATATTTCTGTCATGTGACAGTCTTAAGAAACAAATAAATCGATGGATGAATAGATGGATACATATCTGTTGAATAAATAAATAAAAAAAATAAATAAATAAATAAGTAAATAAATAAATAAATAAATAAATAAATAAATAAATAAATAAATAAATAAATAAATAAATAAATCAATCAATCAATAAAACTCTCATCATCTACAGACGTGAAATGTGCTCTACATAAAACACATTCTCATTTTCCAAAGACGCGATATACTCTACACCGAATAAGCTGTCATTATTTAAGGACCTGAAACATACTCCACATAAAATAAGAAGAGCAAGACCCGATGACACCTGCTTCTCAGAACATTTCAAGACACGTGTACATGTCCTGGATATCCTGCAGATTATCACACGATAGATGTTGATTATGTTTTGCTTGTCATGATTCGGGCCAGATGTCAGCTAACATACATCAAAGATAACAAGATTCCGTCACCCACGCCATGCATATATAGCCGGCAATGCTGGGGGCCAAAGCTCAGCCAAACCAAAACACCAAATTTATTTTCTTCACTTAATTCACAGGATATGACTGTTTTCGTTCCGTCTGTGAGCTTGTCTGTTCATATATTGTGGCCCGGCTATATCAAGTAAACAGAGATACATCTCAAAGAGGCCAATCCTGCCCTTTTAATACTATATGGTTTCGAGGTGAAAGAGTCAGAGTTGTCAACAAAATAAGCGTGTGAAGTTTAAGTGGCATTGCAGGCTGGTCCTTCTTCCTCATATCTTACCAGCATTCTGGCCAGGCTGGCACTTTAAAGGAGGTTAAATGTAGAGAGAAGGACGTGAGCCTTTCACCTTTGCCTATACAGTATCGTGTAAAGAGGCCTCTACATTCCCGTAGAGCATTCAAGGTTCGATAGCACGTTTGGACTTCTATCTAATTATACGTCTCTTGACTTTCCTCTTGGGGTTGCTCGCCCATATTTCTACAAGCAGCCATGAAAGCGCTTCCACGAGAAAGTCGAAGACACTCCTCACCACTCAATGTAATGGAAGCACTGCTAAATAGTTTCGAGGTAGTCCAATGGTCCCGATGCGGACATGAACATACATACTTTCTTGCTATACAAGATGATTCAGATGCGGCATAAAAGTGGTTGCCATAAAACCTAAATGTATTAGTGCCACTCCGCTAGCCTCTCGCATATTGAAAGGCAGATGTGGACAGAGAGCCATGTCGCATCCAAAATCAGTTACGGAAGACAAGTACTAGTATATAACTTATTAGCGTGTCTGGGCTGAACATCATGGAACTGTCGGCGATGTTCTCTCAAGCCTTCTTTGACGTACAGGACCAAAACGTCCAGCTCTAAATGTAGTTAATTAGCACAGCGGAGAAGACCACGAACCAGTATATCTATCAACCTCTACGTCTTCAAACAGCCCCAATGTCAATTTCTTATTTTTTTCCTGTAACACATTGAGATGAACATGTGAAGTAAAACTGCAGCTGCTTCGTGGAAATTAATTGAGTGCTTGCGATGGACGTTACATGAAATGAAGTCAGTAACCTATGACTACAGAGCCAGGGATTAATTTGCGCTTCACAAGTTATCTAAGATTCGGTTCCAGACTAGAGATAAACTTTCCCATTTATTGGGTAACATGGCACAATTTGCGCTAAATAAACTAAGACGGACCTGGAATTAGTACCGCATCTTCATGTTTTGAGGAAAACTTTCCATGAAACACGGGACATATGTATGAAAGTCACAGAGACTCACACGTTTCAGTCTTCACGCAACCGCTCCCGAAGTTGCCTCCAAAGCAGACCAAGCTCCGAATTATTTCTTTAAGTAAAGTGCAGAAAAAAATGTAGACAAATACCTGGCTCAAAAGAGATACCAAATATATCATATTCAAACAAATACTTTCGCTTTTTCGAAGGCGCTTTGCATTTTGCAATCGCACTGGTTTCCACATGGTATTGTACAGGCAGGTTTTGAGGCTCTTTGGCGTCAAGTTATATACTCTTGGACATGCATCTCCTGTTTATTCCATAATAAATATGTTCTTATCAGGGAGTACAGTCTTTATAAACTGGCCACGCAAAACACAGCTGCACGGATGGCTTCCCGATACAGTGTTTTCACGATGTGCAAAATTTCAATTTTTTTTTTTTTAATTTCAGACATTTGACAGATATTTGAATTTCACTATTTTGGGCATAATTCTTGATAAACCTACGTTTACGTACATTGTATTTCCATTTTCACGGATTTATGCCACCAGCGGAGAGAAGCGATAAGAAAAATGCATGGAAAGTAAGCGAATTGGCAGTATAACGATGCAAAAGAAAGCACAGGGGCAGTAAGCAAATGTTTCGTACCAAAAGCAAACAGAAAAACAAACAATCAAACAAAGAGCAAAAAAACCAAAAACAATACCAAAAAGCAAAAAACGAAAAAACAAAAAACAAAAACAAACAAAAAACCAAACCAAACCAAAACAAAACAAAACAAAACAAGGTGTGTCATTTAGATCAATAATTTATCAAAGACTCTCGTCTCAAATATCTTTGTTGAACTTGCCGTTTGAAACCCCTATCCAGAAATAGAATTTAAGAAAACTATAAATAGAGCCACCTGATGTCATTTGTAAATTAAACATATGTGCAGTAGATTCTATACACCCAAAGAGTATGTTTAACATTAGAAACATTGGTTACATTCAAATTTTAAATATTTTATATCAGGTATTTCACACTGAAATAATTTGTTAAGCTCTCCAACTTACCATCAAAACTAAAAAACACGTTAAAATTAATGTCAAACAAAGAAAAAAAAAACATGATGTGATACCCTTACGCTACAGCAGTACCGTAATAAAGTGTATATAAATTCACTGAATTTCGTTGTTTTCATTTTTGCTTATTTGTCCGATGGCACAAACCTGGGAATCTTTTAAAAATTGTATTGGTATTATAACACAGGTTTACCAGAAAATCAGTCTAAAATAGTAAAATTAAACGGCAGTTAAATACCTGAAATAAAAATTAAAAAACGGAAATTTATACACGTCAAAATAAATAGGTAGCCATCCTTCCCGAGCACATTTTACGGTTCAACCTTAGATTTCTTCAAGCTTCTGAGCGTACATCTTTATTTTATCACAATTGAAAATAATATTTTATACGTTATAATTATATCAATTTTTAAGATTTCGATAAAACAAAATTAGACGTCTGGTAATGGCACTAATGAACACTCTACTGGCGATAGTTAAAAGTATCATCAAACGTGTTATTTGGCCTGCTACTGTCTAATTGAAAAAAATGATCAGAACTTGTTAATACGATTATTTCTCCACAATGGAATTGTACGCTAATATTGGATTGCACTTTGTTCAGCTAAAGCGTCAACTTAAAATTAGCCAAAATGTAAATAACCGTCAGTCTCGTTTAAAATAGAATTTCTTTCCATTAGGAAACCGCACATATAAACACACACACACACACACACACACACACACACACACACAGCTACTCTACAGACCAGAAAAAAAAATTGAAACTGCCGCATTATCGATTTCTATCATAATTCCTGTAAAGAGTTGTCTTGCCGTGCGAGTATTTCCTTACAAAGGATAGCATTTCCTGAGGTGCGCTATCTGTACGTGGTGATTATGGTATCTGAGCAAGGTGATTCAATTAAAAATCAAAATTGAATTATATTGATTCTCATGTGCTTATTTTTTTCTGCAATACAGCAAACTGTGACCTACAACATACCATTTAAGCCCCAACAGCTAATTATTCATTGAAAAAAAAAAAGAAGAAGATTATGCTTTAGTCCAGGTGCATATGCACTAAATCATGACCATTTTTTGCACACGCTCAACAGCGTCAGATACGATCTATGCGAAGGGTGAGCATTGCATTTATCAGGGACGTACGTGCACGTACGTCCCTGGATATACGCGTCTTAGCACATACTGTCGCGGGGGTGAATGGACAAGTCGCCCCACATTGGGGTAATTTGCCCAACTTCCAGCAGCACATGTGCTTGCAAGAAGCGCGAGATTGATTGAAACCCTAATTTTTCGGCAAATATACGTCAAGTAAACAAAATCGACATGAGGTGCAATAGGCGACATTCATATTTAACTGCGATCCTGCTCACTTCCTGTGTTGCCAGAGCAACAGACTGATGCTTCCACCATGATCAGGGCAGATTTGTATTATATACTACATAAACATCCATAAATAACACCTTTTCAACCAAAAGAAAGCTCATTTCTAATCAATTTAGGCATCCTTTATGTTTCAAATATATATTAAAACATTTTCTGTCGATTATTCTGTGTTCGTGTTGTTTATTTTATTGAGAAAGTACTTTTGACCATGCTAAATACATGGATCTGCCTTGATGCAGGTGGCTCCCTCTTTTGCTCAACAGATGTTAGAGTAGGACCGCATTTAAATATGAATACATCCTATTATTCTAAAAGTGCACCCCTTGGCCCATCAACACTGCATCCAGTCAGCTCGTGCGGACGACAACCCCGAGCTTTCCGTCCCCTGATCATCATATTGCTACACACACATTTGTGCATCTACAATAGTGAAAGCAACTTGAACTGGTATTTAATAATAAATAAATATTACATTTATATGCAAATCACATAATACTGTTGCCTTTTTTTTCACAAAAAGTATGGGATTTGTCGTCTCGTTCCGCCAATGTTGGCATACTGTTCACCTCGGTCCATACGGTTCCCTAAGGTTCCGAACTCTATGTGTGCAGGTTGTGCATCGAGATAATAAAAGATTGGAGTGTTTCCATACGGTTACGTTGTTTTCACTTCTCTGCTCACATGTATTCCTTGTAAGTGCTCTTTGTACCACTCAACACATCTTTGGGAATAACCGTAAAAAAGTGCCAATCTTTGCTTGAACAGACCTCACAAAAATACACAAGAATATACAGAATATGTAACGTTTTCTTTTGCAAAATTGTGTACATGCGCAAACGAATGTCAGCGAACGATACCGCGAACATCAGCTAATGATAAAGTTGCAATTACATGTGTATGTTTGCAAAACAATTTCAACCCTTCAAATGCAAAAAGCCCAGTCTTTACTCGGTAAGATAAGCGAGCAATTATTACTTTCTTTTGTGAAAATGAGCAACCCTTGTCTGCGAATGAGATCTTCTGCTTCGCAGTCTAGTTCTTTCCCCTGCCCCCCCTCCCCCCCCCCCCCCCAAAAAAAGATACCATGCAATATTCAATTGACCACGCTTTCAATATTCAGTTGACCGCGCTTTCAAGACATCTCTAGCTTTCCCAGCGGCGAGATCTCCTCCATACCAAGGAGGTTACACGTGTAGGTCGTGGACCAGTAACCTAGGCCTAATGCATTTACATGTTAAAATAGCGACATTTGCTGGCTTATTTCTCCTATTTGAAATGTAAAACCACAACTTCCTTTGCATTCTACTTCAAGTTTATACCGGTAGCAGCAAGTTAAAACCAAGAAAAGGGGGGTGATGTGATTACATTTTTTTACAGGTGCATTTGCGTACCTTACCCCCACGATTGACCGTTCCGCACCAAATATGTCTCCCAAAAAGTTATCAAATGATTCAAAATATTTCTAGAGTAGCAGTGCCTTTCTAAAACTCACAGTTGATAAGTATTTTCCTATCCAAAATCACGATGGGACTTAATTGGGGATGCTCTGCTCCTGTGATATTAACATCCAATGGACACAGCAACAGTATTCAGTACTCGATCAAAAGTTCAGTTGACCCGACCTTGAGGGGTTACTGGTCCAAGACCTGTAGGCTCCTTTGTTGAGCCATGCCTCGCTGTGAGCAACAACTCGCATTGAAACCGAGGCTGCATGCTAGTACCTATAACTGTACAAGGTCAAGGTAAATTTGAAAAGAAAACGTCCAAGGACAAGTAAGGGATTAGACTCAACAAACGGTTGCGAAGCTTTGAACATCTACTGAAAGCATCTAGGAACCTACCTACCATTATCGGGATCAAGTAGTTACCCCTACCCGCCACTCCACGGCCAGATGAATCGCTCGCACAAGTACGCATGTGCAGTATAGCGAGATCCCATTCACACTGAAAGGTACCCAATCCCATTCACACTGAAAGGTACCCAGGGTTCGCGCGGAGCATCGGCGGAGCTCGCTTTAATGGCACATCCAACTTCGGAGACGCCTTGAAAGCGGGGTGCCGTGAAAGCTTACTGGCTTTTATTGGCAAAGTTTGGATCACACTGCACCCCCCCCCCCGGCCCCGCTCCCTGCTTTCCATATAAATGGGTCCTATGATCTTTCAAAGGAGATCAAGATCGCCAAAATGTTATCAGGTCAAGAAATAGTGTCAAGGTACAATTGAGTTTGATGTGGTCTGTGAACGATGGGACATTTTGTCGGCAAGGCTTCTCGTATTGCCGGACAGTCCGGCAGTCGGACAAGCTGAAAACAGTATTCTCTTCCCCCACATCCACAAATACCATATGTGACCGAATTGCCCCGCTGTCTGTCTGGTCCCCGTATATGCCGCCTTACTCTGTGTTGGTTGCACGACCACCACTTGATATTTTTTGGGGTCGTTTTTACGCTTTGTCATCCTCTGTGTCTTTTTCTCGCAAGAGAGATTAGAATTGGGTGAGCCCGTTTTTCCCAATTGTAGATTGTCCCCCTTAATATTGTTGGATTGTGGAATTATCAAATAAAACATGTTTAAGCCACGTAGAGTATGTTCAACAGGAAAGCAAAGCCTCCGACATTAACACAAGTGTGACAGATATGAAAGTTCCCTAATGCGATATGTTGCAAAACTGAGCCACGTTTGAGCATGTACAAATAACAATTGGATGAGCTTTCCTGTTTTCAATACGCGCTTAGTAAAGCCACCATTATAGCTAATATAGAAGCTAAATGTAAGGCCAGGAAATGCAACAGATATAAACATAAACCGTGTTAATATTTGAAGACTTGCCAATAAATCAATATGCGCAGTTAGCTTGAAAATTTGTATTTACCCAATACACACTTCGCATTGCTTAGGTGGCTAAACTAGGCAATCTTCTTGCAGTCAGTCTTCAATTTGAGCCAGGTGGAATGTTACAAACCAGTCACATGTTAGACATGAACGAAGGGAACACATATATTGCATGCAAGTACGCACACTCAGCGGAGTACAGCCCCTACAGGGGGGCTTGAGGGCAAACCGTACCTTTTGTGTTTCTTTACATCACAATCTTATTTCTGGCGACGTTCACGTGACATTTAACATGACATTGTTATTGAAGTAACTCATAATCCTGTTCACAGTCTCAATCGAATAATTTATTTTGCTTCACAATAATCCTGCAATTTTCAGGCCCAGGAAATGGTGCTTCAGTCAGCTCCAAAATGTCACACGGTTGCGAGATCTCATTCTCCAATCCGTGCATTAGTGCCCTGTTGGTAAGACGTCACCTGTACCTTCAATAATATGGCTGGGTGGCAGCAAGGAAATGAGAAAAATATCAGCAGATGAACCTCAACCGAGAGCGCCGGGCGCTGGGGTTGCATTAGCCATCGACTTGTCTCGGGCCCTCGGGTGATTACATAGTTAAGCACATCAAAGGTAGACTACTGTCAAGTCCCGTGTCACAGCCGAAGAAACTCGACACCCAGTCATTGTTTCCATTCCCCTAATCAATGCATATGCTTCAAGTCACAAGATCCGGCTTCGGGTTCTTATAACTCTCCGGTGAGGAACGTTACACAGGGACCGAACTGTTAAATATTTGAACTAGCCTTGGTTTGAAAGACAAAGAGGAAACTGACAAACACGGGTAATTTACCTTACATTTAATATGGTTGAGTAAGAACTGGAAGAATCCTTTGAAAATACTTTTTATGGTCTATTTCCATGCTTTTATCACAGGGAAACGTAGCACCCGGTGCCAGAGCGAACTTTGAAACCAATATGGTGCTACTGACATTGGATATAGAGAGAATGCGTAATAGATCTATGTTGGAACTAGGCGGATGGCTACTCCGTTACACCTCAACCCTTGACTGGAGAAAGAAAAATGGTTTTCTATCACATGAAAAGAGAAATAAAGGGTTACATATTGCCACAACGGTTCTTGAAACACCGGGGGATTTAACACAACACAGCTTACAATATCTGCGTTCAGGTTGATATATCCAAGATATACGGAAATGAATAAATGACGCTTTTCCTATCCTGGATTAAATTGCTGGAGCCACCCTGTATGTTATGTACAACAAGCTTACGGTTGCTGTTACTAAATAATGTTTTTCCACTTGTATTTCCTCTCTGTGATGGAAGTATCAATTAACGCCAAGGGAGACTGAGCGCTTTCCATTGTCCAACTGGCAAGCCAGTGCGCAATTCATTTTCTGGCCAAACTGCTTATTCCCGGTCCTCGATTCACAAGTTGCCAATCTCATGGCTGCTAACCATAACAACGATTGAGTATCAGCTACTTGAGATAGTGATGAGCCATTGTCCATATCTGGGAGGAAATTTGAACGAAGACTATGGGCCTGGTACATGATACAGGCCTGAATACAGCAATAAGGTGAACACTCCTCCATTGGCTGTGGAAAATGCAGCATTGCTTTGTCAAATGATTATCTACCTGCCTTACACCATCACATCTTAAACACGATTTTTTTTACGCTGGAACGTAACCTTTTTTTTCTTTTTGTTTGGTTGAGAAATACAATTCAGTATCACCTGTATTATTCTTCAATAATTTCATAATACAGGCAGTAGACAGTGACTGAAGCATATCCGATGTTTCCAAAAAGCTTTACCCATGGTCTCATATTCTGTACCATGTACCTTGTCTCTGAATGAACGCATCTAATGACGTTTTAAATCTTTTAATGCCATATTTTGCATCGAGTCAATAGAGGAAAGGTGTTGACCTGGGCAATTATATTCTACGTACCCACAGGGCATGCCGGTACTTGAACGAAAGGACTAATCACCCAGAACATGAATCTAGCCCCCGACCCCCCCCCCCCCCGTATTATAATTTAGAGCAGTTCGTTTTCAATCGTTCTACTTGGGTCGCGGTTGGCACTGAAAGAATTTTGCCGTCACACAAAACATAAACTAAGACTACGGAATGTTCAGGCAAGAGGACTACTGTCCCAGGTGAAAAGAACTAATCGGAAACTATGCTGACACACAAGGAATATGTTATAGTTTGTGAGAATTGTATAATTAGGATCAGGTGTGTCACGTCAGGTGCAATGAAAGAGAGGAAACCTGAGATGAAGATGCAAAATCAGAGAACAAGAGATAACTAGAAGAGTTGTTGTCAACAGACTGGATACATCCTCCTTGGATATACATTGGTCACTGCAATTGAAAACAAATCACATAAAGCATGTAGTCTATCACTGGAGGTACAATAACATTGGAGAGATTTGTGTCTGGGGACGGACGCACGAGCGGTAGCCAACAGAGATCACTTCACACATGACTGCGTCTACAGACGGGTCCTTTAGCCAACAAAGATTGCCTTGCAACCGGATATATCCAGTGGCATTAGATTTGCTGCCTTCATGCACATCTACCATAGGTACTCACTATGCATATTTTCAAAGATATCCGTGCCAAAGTGGGGGAGGAGTTGAGGAAACAAGATTGCGTCTGCAGACGCACCCTACAGCCAAGAACGATTGCCTTGCAATCGGAAATGTCTGGTTGCCTGTACTGCCCCTGCCACGTCCTCCCTTCACACCACATTTGCATATCATGTGTAGCTACTCTGCTAAGTTTGAAGCAAATCTGTCCAAAAGTTTGCGAAAAGTTGCTCACATACGATCTCATCTACATATGGCCGGACAGGCAAGATGGCTCCTGTGTAACCCGACCCCCACTTCATTTGTGGGGATATAAAGATGCAAGGAAACCTACAAAAGACCTGGAATAAAGATGCAGCCCAAGAAACTTAAGATATAGATACAATTAAGGAGAGGAAATCTAAGATGAATATGCCGTCAAAGAGAATAAGTCTCGGATGTTGATGTAATCAAGGAGAAGAAACCTGAAACAAATGTGCAATCAAATATAAGAACTCCGAGCTTAAGATGCAATGGAAGCACACTGAACTGAGTTAAGATGCAATCAAAGCAATCAAAGGGAAGCAACCTGAGATTAAGAATACAATCAACGAGAAAAAACCCGAGGTGAAGATGGCATCAAAGAGAAAAAAAAAAATAAAAGTTCAATCAAAGAGTAAAAACCTGACATAAAAGTGCATTCAAAGAGAACAAAACCTGGTATGAGAATGTCATCAAAGATAAGAAACATGAATAAAATCAACATTCATTCAAAAAGAAGAAACCTGGTATAAAGATGCAATCAAAACTAAGAACCTGAGATAAAGATGCAATCAAAGTACGAAATCTAACAAGAGGATGCCATAAGGAACCTAAGATAAACATTCAAAGAGAAGAAACCTGAGATAAAGATGCAATCAAATAGAAGAAACATGACACTGAGATGCATTCGAAGAAACAAAATAGGAGGTTAAAATGATTGGTCTCAGCAATGGTGTTGTCGACATGATTCACTCCGTACAGCTAGGGTTGACCGGGCGCTAACTCATTTTAAAACCAAACAACTGAAAAATCACTAACAAAAGTCACCAAACGTGGGACTTTATATTCCAAGCCTTTGAACATATCTTTATGTATATTTCGTATTCATCTTAAACCTATCTTTCTACCAATTTAAAAGAAAAATTGTACAAAATGGGTTTTACATCACCTTAAAATTTTCACTAAAACAGACAAAAAAGAAAAAAAAAAAAAAGGGGGGGGGGACCATAGACAAGAACAACAATCACTGCAATGACAACTACTAGGTATAGTATCACGTAAAGGATATCTCCACCACGTTCACAAGGAACTGGGCCTCTGGCTTCGCAGAAGAAGCTTAAGTGGGACTTGTTGACGAACCGCAGGGGGGCAGACAATGGACTAAATGCAATGTCACAAGCTAAGCCAAGCTAAAACAGCGTTTTAAATCGTATTTTAAATTCAGTATATTTTATGCCGTGCTGTCTTAAATAGAAGGTCTACCCCAATGTACATGAAGGTAAGCACTGCGCTGTAGATCCCTAGGCGTTAAAGATCAAAGTCGTATGGCTTCCCGTAAAGATTAGGTTCTTTCGTGTTGTTACTTAAATTTAATTGTGCAAAATCTCGGAGATTTCTTGGAATTCCAAGTTCAATATATGGTCATGATGGAATAATGGATGCCGGAAAGAGGGCTTTTTAAGATCGGTCTTGGATCAGAGATGTCTAGTTTTATTGCATGCCTCAGCAGGGCAGGATGTCTGTCGGTGGATGACAGTCCTCCCACATCAATTATCGGAACAAGATTTCAAGAGTATTTTATGTAATAATAACCTTCTCCCTTATGTATACAAAGACATCTGTGTGCATATATTCGCCAAATATTTGCCCCCCTCCCGCAAAAAAGAAAGAAATTCAGATGTAAATTGCATTTCTACAAACCCCTATGTGTGCACGCAGAAATGTTTGACTGCTGTCTCGTGCATTCAGCCTCCATAAGCCGTCTCACATCAGGACAAGTGCTAACCGAGTGCATACGGATATCACCCTAAATGCCAAAATGATGATGTTGATGATGATGATGATGATAATAATCAGCTAGTCACAAAAATCTGTAATTTAACTGTGGTGAGGCGTGAAGATGCATGTGCAATATAATCCATTTTTTTTTCGCAAGAGGAATTTATATAGTCTATGTCTGTTTTCCAATTGCCTTAATAAAATATGTTTAAACCAATCCAATTATTACATAATAGCCGAAGGGCGTTATCTGAATATGCATTGCGGTCTTCACATTGATCGGCCAAATTCGTGGTACCGTACCGTACTACGGTAATTCTCGGTATGAGATCTCTCCACAGTTGAAAATGTGACGACCGTTAAGTAGTATATATATATATATATATATATATATATATATATACGATTAAATGAGTCATAGGCAGTTGCAATATTTCGCCTGTATGTGTGTCAGTTCCGAAGGTTACAGTTACGTACAATTAAATTGCTGTAATTTTGCATAAATGTAAACGTTTTGCGGTTTTCCAGTTTCTTGGTTCTCATTTTTTAAATATAATATAAAATCCCCAATTTTAAATCTATTTTATATGCAAAATTTTGAAGCAACTCACGAAAACTCCAGATAATTTGAAACCAACTTGATTGCAATGGTTTTTTTATGCCGGTGTTAAGAAAAAAAATGTTGGCAGGAAAACTAAAAAGTCAGAAAGACTTAGTTGAATAACAGAATGTACGTACTGTCACGCAGTCAATATGACAACAAGACATATACCCCCTACTGCACTATGTGAGCGAACGCGTCTTGTGTATTAAGGACACCTCTACCCTTCTGCACTTTAATGATGTGCTGTACCTAAAATTATTTTCAATCAATTCACTAAAAGCTCTGACGTGACACGGACTAGAGTACTTAATGTCGACTCTCGGGAAGCTTTAAGATAAATGGAAGGTCATCCAATCTTTGGCATCCAAAAAAGCTGGTTTCGTGCTATTGTAGGGGAACACTGCTGACTTCAAACATGCTGAGAGCTTCATGTGAAAAAAGAACAATCGAGGAACAAACATGTGGCTCTTATCGTTGCTAAACGTTTGTTCCCAAGCAATCTGTAATGGATATAAATGTGGTTTCTGCATGTCATCGTCTGTTTATCCTCCTGCCTGTGCCGGAATTAGCACCCAAACAGAGTGCACTTCAACAATGAAAACGTAATCAGTAGTTTACTGCTCCTCTTTAAGACAGACACTTGCTTCGTCCACCATTAATCCGCTAATGTTGAGATGGCTTCAAGAGCTAAATGTATGCTAAAATAAGGCTACGTGCTGCCAGCAAGACCGTGCTACTGCTCCACTTCTCTCTTGGTTCTTTTATATTAATCTGTTAATAAACGATACAATTACATGCGCTGGAGTTCCGAGTGGCAAAACAAATACTTATTTTTTTTTTCTTTTTTTTTTTTGTAATCGCGAGACGGATCATATAGGCTTTGCCTTCTTCTACATCTCTATTTTGTCCAAAAAATATGTTTAAACCAAATCCTTATTACTTATAAAGCTTCAACGTTCAAAACATTTAGTTTAAACCTATCTAATTACACTGGATTACCCTACAGTACAAACATTGTACGGGTTGTTCCATTTGTTTGTGTATTATCCTACAGATTCAAGCACACGGGTACACGTACATGTGACTTTTTTGTATGCAATTATACATGATACCCAGTGGTTACGTTTGATGGAAGTGAAACATAAATAAAACGGTAGTGCCATATAAATAGCCAATGACGTGTACCTGATAGAAATTATATTTCATACGATGAAGTTGCCACAAGCAAAATATTCAAATGGAACCACAATCATTAACAGGTCAATACAAAACAAGTTTCTCGTGTGAGAAATGCCAGGAAGATCCACAAAAATATTTTCCATTACCATAATGATTTAGAATATCAAAATACTTCCCGTCCTTCGTAAATTCTCAATAAAATTCAAGCAATATGAATGTAACAAAACAGATACAAAATTATGCCCAACCATTCCCATCTTTATGATACAGCCAGAAATAAAACTGATATGAGTCCTAGAAAGTTTTCGACACTATATTCAGACTGATTTCTGAATACCGTAACATACTGTAACATGGAAACCTTCAACACGGAAAACTTCAACCTGCATGGAATCGAGCTCTAAGGCATGCAGCATCACATTACTTTTCCCCGGGGACCCACAGTATTTTCGCAAAAGACATAAAATGTAATCTGCAGACTCGGATTTTACAGAGAAAATAACAGGATGTTGTTTGGGTACAATTAATTTTACAGGAGTTACAAAAATATTTTATGAATATTATTTGTACGTTCAGTTACGACTGGAAATTTTATCAGCGTTATCGGTTCAGATAAAATGGGAGTACGATCTACATATATGTATACTCTCTCAATTACCCGTTAATTATTTTCAAGATAAATTTATCGTGTAATCGCACCTGGGAATTTACGAAATGTTAATGCTTAACGTTGCGTGAATACAATAATCAACATTGATGCTGCATTTATACGCAATTAATCTGATTATGGAAACCACTAGTGCATCTGCTTACATTTGAGCTGAGTGTCGCCAGTGTTCTACTTAGCCGTGTGATACAGTGAAATAGTATGGAAACCGATAGGTCTTTCTGAAATTTAGATTTCACTTTTAGAAATGTTTGGTAGCACTCGAGGTATGTAAAAGCTTTATGTACATAGTATATTCTCACAAAACCGCATAGTCACATGCTCCGCATCAGGAAGCATTTTCTCCCGGCTAAACTATTTCATCTGATACCATTTTTTAATGATGTGTTTCTTAAATTAATCGGATGTGTTGTCTTTGTCAAATATATATATATATATATATATATATATATATATATATATATATATATATATATATATATATATGTATATATATATATATATATGTATATAAGGCACTGTCAGGCAGGCATGTGAAGGTGACTGACAGCCGCAAAAGCAGGTTGTGGTTGTTACTGGTAGAGGACGAATATATGTGGTTATTGCTATAAGCTGTCCAGTAGAGTAAAATAGAAATATCACTGATCATTTGGATTCGTGTAGAGGAGTACGCTTACATTTGCTACACTGTAAAAGGTACTATTAACATTACACCTTTTTGTTTTCAACAGGTACACGACATTCTAACATTTGATTATACAGCGACAAATGAGGAATTTATGTAGGGTAAAGTTCTGTCACTCCGCAGTAACGTTTTGAAAATAACCGCAACCTGTTTGATTCAATTACAATTTACAGCTAGCTTTGCAACCGTCTGTATCTTCCCGCACATCCAGTAGCAGATTCTCATTGTACTTTTGGCATTTTTGTATAAAACCGTGACTGAAGTCGTTATCTTTATACGATGTACTTCGAACCAACGTTCATAGTCATACACAGATAAAGTAGTAAAGAACAGATGTTATGTTTGGTAAGTGGAATCTGCTGTTTCCCGACGGCATTTTGGACATCTTCATTGTCATTTCCATGAGACATTGCCCTCAAAGCAGACTCGTTTGCTCTTGTGTATGCGCCTTATATCAGCTTTTCGGAAACCAGCACTTGGCTTTGTAGTTGACATGTGACCCGTCTGATAGGTGTGAAACGTATGTGTACGGAGGAAATAGAGCTATCAAGGCAGCAGCCCACGCAGGGATTGTGAAGACCCGAACACACAAAAATGCACTGCCTTTTAGAATCCCCCTTCCCCATTAGCCAGTCTTTGTGGGAATCCAAGGGCTGTGTTGGCCTTGCTTTCAGACGGCTCTAGTGTAGCTGCCAATACCGCACACTAAACCGGCAAACGTTGCGAGTAATTATTATGATATGCTGCCGTTAATGGAACCTGACTGAAACTGTCGCGTGTAGAGAACTTCAAAATGATCGATGACCATTTGAAATAACTTTCAAAGAAATAGCTTTGTTCGCCAGATAATATTAAACGTTTCCAAGCAAGAAAATGGCCGCACACTACGCTCTTGCTGCCACTGACATTACCACAGAACATTTTTCTCCCGGCAAATGCTTCAATCAAAAAACAACCATTTAATGATTCTACTGCGGTGATCCGATAAACGTTCCTCTTGCGTATTCTTGTGGAAAGTCATCCATAATGAATGAATATTTCATGAAAGGAAAATTTGGCTGAGGACAAGATCTCCGTAACTCGGAATGCAAACGCCTATTCCCCGGATTAGGTTCAGATTTAACAGTACCTCTAAGATGCCGACCTGTTGAGTTAATAGATCGAATAATAGACCATTCTAGGTACAAGAGTGCTCCGTAAGATAAGAGCGGACAGGAAATTATTTGATCAAAAGCCCCTCATTAAGCCCGACACTAATAAAGACAACCGCTTGTGGTTTGGCTGCACTTAGCTTTAAAATGACTAATGAACCTGACATTATGTATAATGTTTTAGAACATTCTCATCATTGCTGTAACTCGTGCTTGCTGGTGTGCTCATGGGGGAACTTTTAAGTTCGGCTGAGTAAAGGCATACGCAAAAACTTCTTAGTACTTTTGCTGGATCAAAATTATAGGCCTATTATAGGTCTACGTCCCGAATGGCGTGGGATACGAAGCATGATATATTCCGTCAGGCTTGCGCTTGCCATGTGCCATAAATCTATCATGTAGCACCGCATGTTCCTCAAGGAAAGAAACAAACACTAAACACGTATTTACATGCCCCGTTGGGTATGTAAACTCGTGCTGACAAGATGTGAAACAAGCTCTTATCAACGCTTGCAGATGGGGTATTTCTGTACGAACGTGACAGGTTCCCCCATGCTAAGTGCCAGACTCACGGGGGGAGACTGACAGACACGAGGTCATATAGTAATATATAGGCCACACTTATGCTACACCTACGTATTTTCGGGTGTTAAACCGCGGTAATTGCCGCGCAATTTAAAAGAATTCCCCATGTAGGTTATTACGCAGAAACCCCAGGCACCTTAATCTCATCACCGCACTGGCTTGCATATGTTTTTGTGCCAGTACAAATCCTGCACTCTAACAAGACTGTCCAATTTCTTCAACACCAAGACGAAGCTATCCGAGTACTAGAAGTATAAGAACCGATATATTAAATCCGCCCGACAATGCTTGAATTTCAAGGTAGACAGTAGTGCAAAGGATCAAGAAACCGAGACTGGCAAATGATCCATTTCCATTTGAAACATAATCTTTTCCATGTGCTCCAGGAGAATTAGTCAACTTCCACTTTCCTGGTTTCTTAAAAAAAGTATTAGTATTAATGTGTATATATTAGCACGATCAAGGCCTGTGACATGTGACTACACTTATTTGACTGCATTATACAACTGTGTAATTGCTGAATATGTTATCACACTTTCTCTTCATCCGTGATCAGTCTGATTTTGAAGCACCTCTTCAAAGAACTGACTATACATGTGGCTGAACCTGCACCTTGTATTTATATGGCTTTTGTTTATACGAATACCTTTATTTTTATGCTGCAACTTTTTTTTTTATTTGGAAGCTTTCTACTTGTAAAATCGAACACTGACAAAGACAAACATTAAGACGTGATTTTAGCCACATAAATTGACAATCATTCTGTAAAAAAAAAAACACACATGAACTGAAAATAATTTCGTATAAACGTTTCGGAATTTAGTCGCATTTATGATCGATAATTTCAGTATTCGTGTACATATAACGCAATTAAGGTCTCTAATAAGAAGAACGGTCGCTTACACAAAATTATTGATCAAAGGTCAAAATATCACTGTATTCGTGGTTCATGGACCATGTCCTTTTCAAAATGTTAACTTCGTAGATGGCAATATCTACCTTTTCAATGCATCAAGCTTCAACCATACGGGACTTAGCAAGCATACAAGCGATGCCATTCCACCAGGACAGCAACCGATTCTCTTTGAGACCATCTCCACTCACTGGAGTTAAAGCTGCAGCAGCTTCTGTTCTCATATTGTATCATTCCATCATTAGCCTTAATAATTCAAAAATGACGCCCGCGAATACTGTGTACTGTGTACACTAGTGTGTCCAGTTCTAATTATTCCATACTTGCAAAGTGAATAAAAACTAAGGAATTAGGCGACGCAATGTTATATCAGAAGTGTGTTTTGTTCCGTGCACGGCAACCAGGAATGCAACAGTCAAAACGGACCTACCCTATGCTTGAAACTTTTTGCACATAATCTTCTTCAAAATGATTCGACTCAGTTTCAATTCAAAATTCTTCGTATTTTGCAGACATTTTGCAAAACATGGATTATACATTCAAGCAACAAGCGTGATGGAACTCTGGCTTGAGATTATTATAACAAACTTGTACAACACACATAGAGAGTTAATAGGATGTGTTTCGAACATTTTGACAAATCTATTCTGAGACAGAATCTGTTGATGCTAAAGGTTTACGTCTCTGATTCCAACTAATACCATGTTTTGCTTCACCGCTACCAAATTTTCTGAGATCTGGTTCGTGACTAAGCTAGGCTCTAATGTATGGCTAACGAACTTTTTTTTTGCCTCCTCCCCCCCCCCCCCCCCCAAAGATATTCTTCGACCTTTATGTCGTTTTTTTTTTCTGAATAGCAACCAGTATTGTATGCCCCTACACCCCTAGATTTAATTGTAGACAATTCGTGTCAGCTTAGTATCAATGAATTTTTCACCTGTCTTTCGATGGGTATGCTGGAAAACATCGCAACAGTCCAAAACATAAATATTGACTTGCATCGTGTACCATGAATCAACTTGACTGGTTCTTTAGATATGGTTTCACTGTGCATACAGGCACAGAAAAGACACCTTACCCCCTGATGAGAAGCCATGTGACACAATATCACAGAACATGCATGCTGAATTGTGTTATCTCGGTGGAATAAAACACTTTCCAATGCATAATTAAATATTCAGTTTCAGTGGGTCAAAATACTACAGCAAGGATAATAGTGGCTGACCAGGCACGTGGAGGTGTTTATGTTTTGGGCTGTTGCATTGTTGATCATCACGCACATCCATAGACGGGTGAAGAAAATCAGTGATTCTATAATGGCATAAATAGGCAAAGATTAAATCTGCTTGCTTAGAAATCCCGCTTTTTGTGTCTGGAGTGTAGCAGGAAACAATGTTGAATGATGTTTAAAAAAAGAAAAGACAGTAATGACGTCTGGCTTGAAAACTATTTTTTGGTAATTTTTTTCCTGGTAACAAAAGTTGGTCAGCCATACTTTAACCCATTCCTGGTCAGAGTAGACAAGCTTTTGACTTATTCAAGTTCAAATGACCTATAAATTGTAGCGAATGTAAGGGAAGCCCCAAAATGCGTATGGAATTGTATTATAGCATCGGGCATTGCAACAAGACTAATATGAAGTATTTCAGCTCTCATCAAGTCTTTTATATCTGCCATTGTTCTCTTGTGTGCACAAACTAGAAAATAAATGTTGATTTACAAAACCTCTAAAGTAGACGGAAGTTAGGAAATAAGATTGATCATAAACAGTTACACAGGCTCTATCAATCTCATCGGGAATTGAGATAAATGCCAAATTCTGTTGACATATTGACGTGTTCTACGATGCGCCTGGGGACTGATGGATCTACAGTTGATGAATTGCCCCGTAGCAGTGGCACGGGCTTTGTTGTAGCGACCTAGGAGGTGTCTATTAGCTTCACAAACCATTGTCTGCAGCATAAGAAGTCACAGACGAAGGGAGTCAGCCAGCACGGTACAGGGAAGAAGAAAAACAGGTGTGACAGCCGTGGAGGTACTCGGGCACTCGGGCAACAACAGAGATGACTGCCGCTAGCTTACAGCGCTGTGTGTGTGTTGGGGGGGGGGGGGGAGACAACGAGAAATCCTCATGATATGACCACTTCAAGCTCCCTCTTGGCTAATCCCACACCTTAATTACACGAGAGGGGGTCGGGATGAAACTCATCATTGACCAACAAGGTGCATACAACGAGGCACAAGTGACAAAGCATGAAAATTGGAACTCATCGCAAAAGCCAATATAATGTCTTTAGAGAGACTTTGCCATGATACGAGCAAAAACCGGACAAAGTGATAAGTCAACCTAATTCCCCTTGCCTATTTTCAATATTGCTTTCATTGTCTGCTGTCATATCTCATGGATACGACGGGAATCTTATTTGCTCATTCGCTATCCCTTCAAAGAACATTCTTTCCCCCATGCCCCGAGAAGCGCCAGGTTCATTTCCATTTCTAATAACTCTATATCCTTACTTCATTCTGGTGTCCTCAAAACTAATCAACTAACGACAGATGACTGTGGCCTTGGTTACACAGACTTTTTAATCATTGCGGTATTTCTTATGATCATTACGGGATGCTTCAAACTTACGCCCCTGAATGCTTTAGACCAAAAGAAGAGTCACCTATTCCCCTGTGACTTCTGTAGTATTGTCGCTCAATCATACTGGGCGTAATCTACATTTGAAATTCCATTGTTTCCTTATTTATATGGTAATCAAATAATTTGATTCAAAGGAGCAAATTAAGTATTCAAAGCCGCTAAATAATGATCTTGAGATTAGAAATTAGGAATTGAAAAGTGAAAAACAGGCTAACCCAACTCAGAGTGGAACTGGATGTTCATATACATGTAGCATCTTTTGCTATCTGATTATTTCAAAGCCCCGTAAGATATCATCAGCCTTAACAGACATCTAGCTCAAGCATATTTTGCCTCATACTGACTTGGTCTCACATATGCGTCAAGCAAGTCTAGCGTTATGCACAAGATGTTGCAATAAAGCATGATCTGTGCATAAATCCAAAGAGAATGAGAAAGTACCTTACTTCTAGTAAGTATAGTTTTGTATATGGGTTCGCTTCATCCTGCAGCTGAAAAAAAATCTTGCTTTCGCCCGAATTGTTCCGAAGAAAACTGTCACATAAAATAAAACCAATTCATTCATTTTTGTTTTTGTTTTTTACTTTGTGCTGGTCCAAAGATGAGCTAAAACGTTCAAGTAGGCATATTGAAACAGTGCCTTACCTGCTTAAAAGTTAGGGTTTGGCACTAAGGCACGTCCTACTGTCACTGACAAGTGAAATTTCAGGTAAGACAACCAGAAAAATGAGCTTACTAGACATTAAATCCACCGTCTCTTTGAATATTTTAGAAAAGAGCGCTATATAGGACAAAACAGGCGAATCCAACTCAGAGTGCAATTGCATGTTCATATACATTGTATTATCACTATTATTTCAAAGCCCCCTAAGCCCCCCCCCCCCCAAAAAAAAAAAAAAATCAAACAATGATATACTGGAGTCAACCTTTGCAATTCACGATAGCTCTTTATAATTATTATATTGAAAAATCTTCACAATCTCAAAGCATATTATTTGTAATTTATACTGTCGATATCTGATGATTGTGTAATCTCTTCATACTGTATCATTTGTCCTCATTTATGTATTGTTTGTCCTTTGTGTCTTGTGCATATTATTGTGCGTCACTCTGTGTGTAGAGAGCCAGGTTTTTAGTATGTCGATTAACTGCTTGGTAATTCAGTATAAATAAATACGTTTAAACTGATTTCCGCGTTTTCTCTCCTCTAACCGAGAGTAGTAGAGATAAAACGGACCTTGGTCTGCTTTGGAGGCAAACCAGACACCCAAAGGCCGCAGTCTATTCTTGACCAATTAAGTATACTTACATGTTGTTCAATCATGTTTTAAATGCATTGTGATGTCGGTCCTGGTGCAACCACATAAATCACTCTTGAGTCGCAGATCAAAGTATATGCACATTATGCCATATGCCAAACAACCCAGTACCTTGTTGCTTTTCCAGTACGCCATGGAGTACAGTACGGATATTTTACGATATATTTTTTATCGTTTTCATATGATAAACTTATTTAATTCTTTGTGATCACATCAACGTCAAATATACCCCTTTTTGAAACATGACTAAGCAAAGTTTACATACATGCACACGAAGACGTATATCAGTATCAAAATGGTAAATAAACTAATCACCAGCTTTATTACTATCGACAAATTTGATGCTGTTATATATTTTTTTTTATTATTATTATTATTTTTTAATCATAGTAAACACAGGCATATGTGCTGCTCGTTACAAAATTAAGTCACACCACCTTGTATTTGCCATCTACAGGTATACAAGCTTTGGGCAACCTCTGATCATTTGCAACAACCAATATAAGATGTGAAAAGAAGAGCTGGCGCCCTTGACCACGACCGTAAACGAGGTGGTACTATCGGTAGTCCAGGCAGTAGGCAAAGTCTCAGAGTATCTTAAAATAGCCGTGTTTACCGCGGAAGGAGTTCACTTCTCAACTTACAGCGAGTACGTGTGCAATGCGTGTATTATGAGTGGGCTGAGTAAAATAATATACGGCAGACCTAATGGATAACAGAAATATGGACTTAAGAGTAAAATAACTGCTTCTGTGCACCAATTCACGTATCGCCCTACCAGAGACATAAGACCTCTACCTTCTACCGTGAGTCCTTTTGGAAGACGGACAAGATTGGGAAAACCGCCAAGTGCAGATGCAGCTTTGGTTTATTGAGGCACCTGCAGTTTTATATGATGCATGGTTTGACTTTACAAGGTTGCAGAATGAGACATTGATGTGTCCTGACATCAAACCGTTACCTTAGCGAAAACAGTGCTACAGCGTATTGCAACATGCGGATGATCCTTATAGCTATGTTTCTAAATTTTGTCTCTATGTTCCTGGTTCTTTCTTATAAAAACAATAAAAAGACAAAAAAACAAACAAACAAACAAACAAAAAAAAACCACCACCACCACCACCACCACCACCACCACCACCACCACCACCATCACCCCACACACACACAAACAAAAGGCGGAAGGTACATACGAAAACCTGCACATATGTGTGTATGAACGTACGGACCTATGCATGCGCATGTGTATGTGCGCATAAATGTATGTATGTATGTATGTACGTATGTATGTATGTATGTATGTATGTATGTATGTATGTATGTATGTATGTATGTATGTATATAGCATTCATATTTGTTAGGTATCGCTTGGTTTGTATAATGCGCTAACCTTGGGATAAACACACCTTGTCTGTGGTTGCTACAATACACAATACCAAAATCGGTACTTTCCGAAGGAACCCATTTAAATAATATTCTTGGCAATGATTCCAACGATGATCCTATGATGGTAGGAAGACTACCATAAGGTAGGCCCTTCGGGTGCTCAGTGGTCTTTACTGCGCCTATGTCCAATCGCCCCTTCCTAATTGTAATGTACTATTATTCCGCATGATAGAAACGTACATTACTTAACATCATCGACGAAGCCAATAATTTGATATTAAAATCTCTCGAGTGACAAGGAGATAATCAAAGGAATCTCTGTTTGAGGAGTAATTGGATATACTTGTCCCAGTTATGTGGAGAACCCTTTTCTCCTTTGCTTCATTAGCTTCATTAATTTATTTATGTACATATGTGTGCCTGGCGGCTGATGGACAAACAGGACAAGACAATTAAGTACAGCATACATTTGATGGATTGTCGATTTCTAATCATAAATCACACTTTATATATTACTGAATCTCACAAGCACGCCGCCGATACTGAAAGTTCATAATATTTCATCATAAAAAAACGATAATAATAAAATATAATAAAAAAAATAATAACTGCGATGCACGCCACATAAACCCGAGCTGTCTGTTTATAGTGAATTATACGCGTGCAAGGCGCTGTTAACTATGTTCCATTGATGAAACATTTTCCCTGAATTTCGGATCGACATATCATATAACATGGGCTTTTTAAGCTTGTTCTGAACTGTCGCTGTGCGCCTTCCTTAAAACCGTTGACATCTGCCGGAAACGACAGAAGACAATACTGCTATAATGGAATGCATTTTATGAACATTGTTATCGCTGCCAATGAAGACGCGCTTCTTACAAATTTAATTTTCTGAAGTCGCAAGTGATTGTATGTATCAGGTTTTAAGATCAATGTACGGGTAGACGACGAACGGACGGTATTTAAATTATATCAATCTCAAAAAACACCTCAAATCCAAAGACATCTTTCCTGCAAATGCATCAATACCCTTTCCATATTGAGCAAGTCCACCACGAAACGTCGGTCAAGATTACACACCAACCACCATTAGATAGCAATTTCAGAATGAATAGTCTTTTCAAACATCTTAACACGAAGATTTGTGTAGTCAATGGACGTATTGTCAAATTTCAAGACCGGGATAAAATAGTTTTCCATTCTGGCGTACTACGATTTTTCATTTACCGTACTTGCGTACCAGTATGCAAGTACGGTAAAAGTAGACCTTTTATTCCGTGCTTCGTGTAAGCCATTGTTTCACAATGTTCCTATTTCCCGTACCTTGTACTAGGGCAAAAGTATTACCTGCACCAGTGGACTTGGACCCCTATTCCCCCCTTCTTTTTCGTGCTCATGTGCCCTGGTGCAAGAAAACAAAGACTGAACAATCTGGCGGAACTTTCTCAAGCAATTCTGGGTATGCAGAAGTTAATTTGTGGCACCTAACCAAACAAAACATAGCATAAATTGAGATCGACATCAATCACAATTTTCAGTACTACTACTCACAGCGTAATCGTGTTACTACTAAAATTCAATTTTCATTTGGAATACTTGATATAAATACCTAAAACACTAAAGAGACTATTGTTTAAACGTTAAAATTTTAAACATTTTGTAATTTTTCATGTGTATTTGTACCCATCACAATATATGGATCAGTTGATTGAAAGGACATCTGTATTCATCGGGGAGACTGGGGAAAGTAGTCTGTCTTTTAGTGTGTTTAAAGAAACTAACTCCTCAGTGCCAATCAAAACAAAAGTTATGCTCATCGGTGTAGCAATTCCAATTCAAAAATTCCTCATAACAAAGACCGTTCAGTCAAGTGTCAGCATGTCTACATTTCTAGGAGTCTTCTAGCGAAAGTCAGCATGTCTATATTTCTGGCGAAGAGAAGAACGGTCAAAGTTAATGGTTTTTGATTTTTACCATTTTAATCAAAAGTTTATTTCCAGAAATGTTTCAGCGTATGGAAGTGCATAACATAGAATTAAATATTGGTTAGTGTCATTTCCCTCTGTTTGTACAGGTGGTCTAGCTGTAACTGTTTATTTTATAATCACTGGGACTGAATATAATGCCCAAGGTTGTTTCTACTTCAGTATTATACTGGCAGGTGATTTCAAAAAGATAAGCTATCCAGCTAGAAAGGGTACATACTGATTCAGGGTTAAGTTAAATTGTTCTTATCGGAACTCGTATTATACAAATTAAGCAATTATATTTGGTTTGACAGGTATTCTTTTTTCATAGTGAAGCTCTGCATTTATAAGCAAAACTTCACTTACTTAGCTAATTTATCATTTGCTATGCTCATGTTTATTCATTATTATGTGGGCTATTTTTGCTGAATATTTAGCTAAGACAAGGAGCCGCTACTCAGAGAGACATGTATGGGTACAGGCTCCGAAACATTGTGAGTAGTGACCCGCTGATGACCGTTTAGTTTCTTAAAGGCTAATACAGCCTAAGTCAAAATTCTATAGAAGAACGTGGCAGTATGGACAACAGTACGTCCATATTAATATAGGTTAGATAGTGACAGGTTAGCTTATGGGGTGTAAAGAGTTCGGACTGCGAAATAAGATAATGACCACCAGGAAGTGGTTCTGGACAAAAAGGCACAAATACAATATATATATATATATATATATATATTCATTGTAACCACGACGTCATCTGAATGGTCAAACATGTTTAAAGTACACTTGTCGCGGAAACTATTCAATGACTCTCTCCCCCAACCCTAAAATATTATAACTCCAGGCAAGTGTTATTCTGATTCATAAAGTAAATTTGTTTCCTCTACCACGTAGAGGCAAGCTTGGTCACTCTTCATTTGTAATCTTCCGGGGCACACCTATTGCCAAATACAGCCAGACCACCATAGAGACTAATAGATTCATAGGTCTTGGCATCTGTCTGTCTGTCTGTCTGTCTGTCTGTCTGTCTCTCTCTCTCTCTCTCTCTCTCTCTCTCTCTCTCTCTCTCTCTTTTATTTATTATTATTATTTTTTTTTGCCGCAGTGTAGTAAAAGCCCAAGAGGCTATGTTCCCAGGCATACAATTTTATGTAGTTATCCCCAATCCCGTACGCTGGAGCATTGGTACCGTGTAGTGAAAACCAGGTCTAAATAATTTGGATTGAGGGAGGTACACAAAAGCTTTGTTTGCAAAACGATGCATGAAACTGGTTATTTCATTTACATCTGCCTTTGACCAGATAGATATTTGGTCAAGCCAAACATGCGAGTTCCCTGTGCTGATCAGCCAATCCACGACTGCTGCACGATCCTCTTTGACTGCCGACAAACCGTTGTGCGGGGAATCTCTCCCCTGTACGTGCACACTGGAACAGTGTTGCGTGAAACAGAATCTTAATGTGATTAAATTGTGGAAAGATAGACACGCAAACGGTGTTTGACAGTAGCTAGACTGTGGGACTTGATAGGAGATAAGATCTTATCAGAGTAAACTTTGGTATCTAATGAACACATTTGCAACACAAACACGAGATTGAGGCCAACTCAGGACGACAATAGTGATCATGGAATTTGGCCTCTTGTGTTAATCGCAGTGTGTAATGTCTTGACCATTCCATTGGAACACACAAGCGCTTAAACTCCTTATTAGCTATTACAACTGACCGGAAAGAACTACAAATTAGTAATCAATTCATCGATTACACTACACATCATCCAGGAGATGTCTAGTCAATGAATAGATGACCACACACATTTTCCACTTGACTGAGTACCAAGCAAAGTAAATACTCTCTAAGGTGTACCCTTCAAGTATTACTTCTGTCAATTGCAAGAAATCATGGTCTACTCTGACCTTTTGCTTCTAGTGTTTACGCAATACCATTCAAAGCAATTAAAGTATAAATTGTACATAATTGCTCTTGGTCAACATATTGAGTAACTGCGCGTCGTTTGATAGTAGACTCGCAAATAACAACCCCTTTCTCCGGAGGTGGTGAGGGAAGTCGAGTAGAGTGGAACATAATGGAACTGCCAGGTAACATTATTGCATGTCATACTTGCACAGTGCTTAGACTTACTTCTGAAGGCACAAAAAAGAAAAAAGACAGACTGGTTTATAGCTTGCCACCCGATCATAATGTACTGATCACGGTCAATGGCAGGGGGGTCTGCTCATATTATGAAGTATCAACTCTTGAATTCACATCCTCTACTCCGTCTGTAAAATGTAATGGCTCCATATTTTGTCTGTGTGTTTATCAACTATTATCTACCATTAGCTACTGTTATTTATCATTGGCAGATACTTATTAACTCTGGGGTCGTAAGCACAATGATGCATAATTTTATGTGTCATCATAGTTTTTGTCGTTGCAGTCTGTTTATCTTAAAGCACACAGATTAACACTCGAATTTATGATGCATAGTGGTTTCTTCTTACAAAGTGTACTCTATCAAAGAGACTTAAGACAAAAACAAGCAAGATTTCCATCGAACCTCCCATAACACACCTGTTGACACTCAAGGCAAATATTTGACCTACAATGATCACTGTGAGATAAGGGGGTGAAGGACTGCCCTGTAC
The DNA here is from genome assembly GCA_964020975.1 of Hermodice carunculata. Lineage (NCBI taxonomy): Eukaryota > Metazoa > Annelida > Polychaeta > Eunicida > Amphinomidae > Hermodice > Hermodice carunculata. Next base: position 15,423,290 of record OZ026629.1, read on the forward strand.
CGGCATAACGGACAGTTTTATGTGCCGTACTGACTTACCGGAAACCCCTTTATTTTCTATACTTAGTACTTCGTACAAAACCTCATTTGTAGATCTTTTCATTTTCCTTACTTTCTACCCAGGGCAAAATTATCATATGTGCCAGCATACTGGAAACCCTTCGCAACCCCGTCCCACGACATTTTGTTTGATGGTTTGAAAGTGACCCCCTTGTTGATTGTCAAGAGAGGGTGCAGTTTGTATAACCACTAGAAAACTGCGAAACGATGGTCCTAAGAAATAACTCAGCATATAAGCATACACATACCTACAGCCCCCCCCCCCTCCTTGTACTTGTCGTGTTGTAACATATATGTGTACTTTTGTGTATATATAGGTCAGTTTTTTGCCTATATGAAATGTCCTCGTATGGTATACAAACAATTGAAGTACAAGTGGTCTGACGCATTTACATGGACTTGACAACCATGTGAGGAAAGAACTCGTCGACAGAAGGAAACATAGGCCACGAAGACAAAAAATAATGAAAAACTTTCCGCTGAGTGGATTCAACTGTGCAAAGTTAATAATTTGATTTCGATCATATACTTAGTATATGGATGTATTTGTCCCCGTTTTGTCTAGGAAATTATGATAAATGACAAATCATTACACAGGGCAATGGTACATTATCAGTTGGAATTTTACATTCATAAAGGAAAAAAAAGCACATGCTTACTTCTGGCCTTTGGTTTGATTTCCTTCTCCAGTATGTTGGTAAAATTGGATTTGTAGAGTCTAGCTCTGACCCGTGCTTTGCCAAAATCATGGTAAAAGGGATTCTTCCTTACTGCCATTCGTACCTTTAAAAACACTGACTCCATAGCGAAGTAGCAGTCGCTTTTTGAATTACCCTTTAATCCATTGTAAAGCATCCCTACAGTGGTCCAGTTAAAATTTGTAAAAATGCTGGCAAAGAAATCCCCAAGCTTTCCGTACGATCCGGATATCCGAGTTAATAGTTTATATTGTGTTTTATTGCTGAAAGCATGAACAAGGGCTCCCGCGCTTATTATTGGAATATTCCAAAACGGAGAGAACCGGGCGATTGGCGCAACGCTAAAATCACATGCTGGTCCCAGGAACATATGAGCCGTCCTTTTCAGGTACATATCAATGGCAACCAGCGGTCCATTGGTATCCGAACAGTCTGAATCTCCCTGGTTCACAACCAGCTGATGGCCCATGAGAAGATCAGTTCTGTTGTTGATAGTTTCCACTGCATAGTCAATAGCGGGACGGGTTTTAGGAATACTAAACGGATAGCGGCCACGCAGCGGAAGTATTAGCCCCAGAGTAATTTCGCGCCCATGTACCGAGGGCAAGGGCCGGGAAAAGCAGCTGATAGTCACAATGCACAGGTAGATAATCGCGGTTGGCCCCATCTCCCCGGGCCAATAACCGACATGCCCGTCTCGGGTATCGGCTGCTTTCCGAAGGTACAAAGCCAGCTCCGGCTGTTGTTCAATTTTATGAACTTTTATTTGGCAGCACGTTAATCCTCAGCGAAACATCATACAAGTTGACCATAAACTTCGTTCATTGTGTCTGTCTCAGCTTCTGTGCACACAGAGAACTTGACACATTGCTATTGTATTTGAAATCCGCTGGTAAATGTCATGGCATACTACTGGTGTACGGGAAGTTCAGGGCCGGAGATGAGTGGTAGATCTGAGCATTATCACTGTGTTGAGACCTGACGGCCAATATTTCTTGGCAAGCTGGCTCTTCACTTCACTTTCATTACTCACCCCGTGTTGGCAACTTGGCTCTTTGACTATAGTTTGTACCTTTGGGCAGGTAATCCAACCAACTCACAAATAAAATCTGAGTCAAGGTAGAAATGTACCAGTGCTGTATGTGTGTGTGTATAGGCGACACTGATACCGTACTGTCAGCTGTGGCAGTATACGACCTTACTCTTCAACTGAATCGTATCGGTCTATTGGGTATGCCAAGCATAGCTGCAAAACTTGACGCATGCGTGTTGTGCACCATAGTTTCACAGTCTTCCGAGCACTGTCATGTTACAGTGAGACCCCAGGCAAGTCGGAATCATCGCGATGTTTTCTATATTCCCCCATCAGGCGATGAAATCTGGGTACGCGCAATCCTATTAGTACAGTCATGGGGGACGTATTGAACTCACTATTCAAGACGAAATCAAAACAAGACGGACACAATCAATCACAGAATATTCAATTTGTATCTGCGAAAACATTTTTGATATTGACTTCTGTAATTGTTTAGGTTCCAGCCTTCACTAAATTAACAAATACTGTTAATTGCGTATGTGTTCTTATTAACGGTGAACATGCAACATAACGTCCCATTATCAAAGGGAGAAAAGCATGCTTATCATTAATGTGGACAGTAAACAATGTATTTGTCAGAGACTCACACACGCAGGGTGGAATATTGAGTCTGAACAAAGTATGTGAAGGTCGGATGTGGGTATATATGGCGTCAATAACCTAGATATATAAGAAAAGAAACTATCATTTACATTTTTGTCTGCTTTGTTTGGATATTTAAGAATCAAATATGTGCATTACAAAGGGATATAATGTTATTTCTAAAATAGTCCATACAACAATATATATATATATATATATATATATATATATATATATATATATATATATATATATATATATATATATATATATAGTGGATGCAAAAAGAAAAAAAATCAATTCTAGGAAGGTCCTAGCAACCTAGTAACTATGCCTGCAGCTACTACAGACTTCTTACAACTCTGTTAGATCAATAAATGTTTCTTTTAACTTCTGTAATCATTGGCCATCTTGACTTTTGAAAGCACCAGTGCCTGATTGGCTTCATTCGGTGACCTGTAAATTATTGTTACTGATTTTAGCATGTGCAGACTTCAGATCTTCACCATTCATGGCAGATCAGCCGTGTTGCTGGTGATTCAATTCACCGGTGTGTAATTCTCATTGGTTTGCTACAGGACAAAGGTAATTTAGACATCGCTTTTGCGCAGGCATTGAGTAATGGCATTTGGACACTTTTTGTCCTTGCGAGTGTATTCTGTTGCCTATTTGAAACAGATCGGCGTAAAAAATGAGCTTTTCGTAAACGTGGTTAATCATACGCACTTGGGCCGATCATACCACTTTAATATTTCCATATACTTTGATAACATTACACTACGGTCATAATGATTTGCAAACATGCATTTCGCAATGCACCATACTGCTGCCATTTTTGGAGCACTTACACGTAATTACCTGTGCCAACCATGAGTTTTACTTGGAAAAGAAAACATATTATTTTAGCTAAATTCAAGCGCTCAATTGCCTCCCTTCAGAGTCCTAGTGAGTAGGCTCAAAAGAAATTACAATTGTTCACCGATGATTGAACCACACTGTTTTCGCAATTATTCATTATTTTCACTGCGGTTTCACTTAACAAATGAACTTTTTAAGTGTTTGTTGTGACCTTTTAAACCAAATAATATACCGCTGGCAGCGGTGCTTGCTACTAAATATATTGCTTGTGACCTGTTGGATGGAATCATCCAACCGTATCAACTGGCGAAAGTAGTTCACAAAAAAAAAAAAAAAAAAAAATGGACTCCATCACAACTGAGCCCCGCTTTTCACATTTGAGCGCGTTGCCCAGTTCTTACGATACCAACGCCATCTTTCGTAAACACGTATAGGTAACGAAAAACCGCACTGAGTGTCGTCATGAGTACAATCAAAGTTCGTTCACCACAGAATGAAAGACTAATTATAACTAGCTTCAGACGGAAGACATTATATAAAGATATATGTTCTATTGATCTTTCAGCAAATAAATGCCAGTGATTACACACACAAACATGCATGTCCACTCCTATTATGTTGCCACACTGACATCCAACAAGGTTCTGTGTGAGCTGTCGGGGAGCCTTGACGCTGGCAGTGCGTCCGGTCATGGAGGAATCATTCAGTTAATACCTCAATGGTCCAGTCCAGAAAAGCGCATGCTCAGTGTGCAGTGAACCTCGAGTATCTGATACTTTCGGCACATCATCAGAAGGACAAATGCATTAGAAGCTAATTATTCTGGATTAAATGGCTATTTTGAGAAAATACCTAATGGCAAGATACTAAGAGCTACCTGCTTCAGCGGCATTTACAGCGATTGAAGTTGTCTTTGTGACTAAAAGCACTAAAGGAAAAAAGATAAGCCACAACGTGTTATCCTTGATGGAACATCAGTCAACAGCGAGACAAACCTATCCGTCACGTAAGCTATTGAGAGGTCAGCCGTCTACTTACAAGCGGTTGGGGCGTCAAGTTGATTTAATACTGAGTCCTCGTAAAACAATGACTGTACTTCCGCATATTGTTCATTTGCACCAAGGACCCCGGAAAATACAGCTCTTATTCCTGATAAACAGATGCCGTCCTTACAACAACTAGTACAAAATAAAAAACAAATACACAAAAATTGGGCATATAATTTTAAATTAATTGATGACATATGTGCTTAGATATCTAGATATGATCTTTCGGAAATAGTCACCTTAACTGTGAGCTTGTCTTAAAGGTTAATCTGGCAATTTGATAGATGGCAAAATACGCGAGAAAACATCTTGATAAAAACTTGTAGAGTGAGAGATATTACTCCACTATGGATAATAGGCTTCTTTCCAATGGTTTTGGTTTGCTTAATAATTATACTGCGCTCCAGTAGGTTCATTCTTACGTATTCATGGCAAAAGTACATTATTGTATGGCCCCGTCACATATGATCGTAATTAGATGTATTATAAGCCAAACTGACATTTATGGACTGATGGTACAGCTCTAAAAATGCTCTCATGATTAAAAGGCAAGGGCTCCACAGCTTTAACCCCCAACGTATCGACGTAGGCACTAACCGTTTCACAGTGTAACAGCTGAAACGGCCTCTGAGAAGAGTTATGTACAAATTTGTCAAAGGGGGAAAGCAATAAAATATTAAAAAAAAGACATTTCAGATAAATTGAGACTTCCGTGAATATAATCTTGAAACAGGTGTCCTGATAAATGGAGCCTACTCATTATTCTACTATGCTGTATATTTTATATTGTAGTCACATTCTTGTATCATGTATTTTTATTGGACCATCGCAGGTCTGGTGAGAAATCAGATCTGGCCTCGGTGTATATTGGTGAGGACAGGTCGACAGACCCATGTATAGACCTCATCCAAAGACTATCATTGTGTATTATTACTATCAAATTTCACTCTCGTAAATGATAATTCACCTTCAAACATAAATACATTACTTTACACAAACTGAAGCACACGGTTTAATGCCTACATTTTATAATTCATAACACATTGACCAGTTATTTGTGTTAGTTGTCATTTATAAACCACTGTTGGTTTTTGTTTTGTTTTGTTTTGAGAGGTTAGCTATACAGTGAATCGTATTTCCCACACGGAATCCAAACAGATAGAAACCGACAGCCTTTTTATATCAGTGCATCATGAATGAAAAAAAAAAAAAAAATCAACGACATATTATGTAGGCTACCTTGCTGATCACCAGTCTGCAGGTTGAGTTGTTCACGTTTTCATTGATTATTTGCACGCAATTGAAATTGTAACATTAATACATATAGTCATACTGAATGGCCGACAAACGCTCATCCGTTGCAACGCACGTAATCCTGACGTTCTGCGCAGGTGCATGTGATACAAAAATCGTCCACATAAAGCCTCACTTTGGTTCTAGCACTGTTGCTGGCAAATACAAGTTTCCTGAGGTATTTCTAGCAACTGAGTTCCACTTTTAAAATGTGTTTTGCTGTGACCATTCTTAACTTTTTGTGAAAACACACGATTTGAGTAAATTTATAAAGGAGCACATCCAACTCCTGTGAAAAATGAGTACCAGACCCCCAAATCCGGCTTAATAATTACAGTGCTGACCATGGATATCATGGAGAAGTGTAATGAAGAAGGCCTGTCAGAGCTTTAGAAGTTTGGAGTTGTGGGTAATGACACCAAATAGTTTGAATGGTTAAGTTAAAAACCCTTTCCGCCAATCGTAACTTTAAATTAGCATAACAAGTAGATCCGCCAATAATGGCCAATTATCTGGATATGGATTCAACTTTTAATTACGACTCCCCCCATGTCCACTTTGAAGACCTACAGTTATGTCGACTTTCGGCACGATCGAAGACAAACAAACACATTCCAAGTTATTATCGTTTTGTTTTGTCTTTGTTTTTATATGGGGGGGGGGGGAGGAGGAGGTCACGCATTCGGTGCCCCCCTCCCCCGTAAATCCGCACCTGAGCACGTTTGTCCCATTACAAATTTATTAATGCTTTAGTCAGAATAAAGTTTTGCGACACTCCCCTCCAAAATGTCCATGTACATGTATATCAAGTTTCCAGGTTGTATGTTTTTTTTTTTTTATTATTCATGTTATTATTTTGGTTTGTTATCATTTTCATTATTACTACTGTATATTTTTGACAATCAAAATAGTTTTTGAGTGTGTTAAAATAAACAATGTTTGTCAAATACTTCATTTTTTATGCACATTCAGTTCGCTTAATTCTAAACATGAAACCAAAGAAGGGTTTGATTGGTTTATGTCAAATGATTTCAGACTACACTATTATATTTTTTTCGTCTATTTGTTAGTACAGGACTATTGGATCACAATACACATTGTGTCTTAGTAAGTTACGGGGGGTCGGAGAGGATCTATTGCAATCCGTCTCCCCTTCACCACATTTGCTTGCTGCAGGCAAATATGCGTGTGGAAATTTGGAGCAAGAAAAAAAATGGCAATACAAATTTGTTCCATCATACTTTAAAGTTATAAGGGGACTGTGACAGTCCTGTGCTGAGCTGACCTTGCTAACAGCGACCAGCACTTGCCTTCCAATGTGCTGCGCGAGGCCTGAGCATTATTGTTATCACCTACAAATAGTTGCACGCATGAACGATAGTTCTGCGCGAGTATCTGGGTGTCTCTGTCGCGTGTGTGTCTGTGTGTCTGAGGGCCTGTATATAATGCAATGACGGAGGCCTCGATCGACCATTTATCGCTGTGATCAACGCAAAGAAAGATTCTCGAGTGGGCCATTTTCTCTGCAGGATTCCCGGGGTACGACAGACGCCCGATTCAAATTCTCTGGTGTTGCCCTCTGTCCTTGGGCGTTAAATCAGGGTGACCCGCATGCAAACGTAATCCGGCCTCTACACAGGGCGATCATCAAGTGCAATACCGAAATCCCAGGTCAAAAAGTTTGCGAGATAAAACTCAGCATAGTTGCCCCGTTAGTTCCTGAAGGCCGACTGTATAGAGGCCCATCACATATCCAAATGTGGTGTATTATTTACTCTTGTCCAAGCACGTTTACATTTGATTAGTAACGCCCTTAGATGAGAACAACTGGCTTCCTCATCCGTATCTCAAGATACATTGCAAATACATGTATTGAGTGTCAGGTTCTGGTGTCGTACAGCGGGTCTTTCTTCTCTTCTCTTAAGAGCCTATGTTTCCAAAAGAGCTTTTTTCCCCCTCTTGCTTAATGGCCAAAGAAGCCGCCAGCTTTCATCAGGCGAATAAATCCATCCAAGGAACGACCTCTGCATTGAACGAACCAACAATTTTCGACAGTCCAAGATCGTATCGTTCAAACCTGTCGATTTATGTCCACATGTATTAGTTATCGTGTTTTAGGAATCCCACGAGACACAGCTTCTCACAAATAAGACGTGTATCCTGACACAGCTGATGGGAAGTTTAAAACACGAGCCACTGCCTGCCTTATTCAAAGAGAGAGAGGCTTCTTTCCTCTGCTCAAGTCTTACGAGCAAGCAGGCGGTTCACAAGTTCAGTTGCTCATCATATGGCTGTGTGCGTTAAGCAAAGTCCTGTGTTCACTTTTTAATGTCATATAATGGGATTAATGCAGGATTATGCCCTAAGGCTTAGGCTGATTCATAATGCAAAAACTATTGTATTGTTTTTAATTAAGGACGTTTACATCAAGAAGTGGCCAGCATGTATGAAAACGAAGCCAAACATCATACCAAGGTCTCGGGGGTGCTAACAAACTGATTAATAAAGGGGCACAATCAACCCCACCACCAAAGAAAAAAAAAATAGTTCTTGCATCACTGCCATGTAAAGTCTAGCTGGCATACAAGTATCACTTATGTGTTGTATTTCCCACAAACAACCCTTAAACTTTGCCAACTGATTTGCAGCGAAGTTGGTTATTAAAATATATATATATATATATATATATATATATATATATATATATATATATATATATATATATATATATATATATATATATATATATATATATATATTTGTATATGCATAACCGTTTTCACACATAATATAAACAACATTTTCTTAGACATTATTTCTGTCTCCGACCTCACGGTCTTTATACTGGACACAGATAACACGTGAGCTGACGTCACATCAAAAACGTAATACGTACCTGGTTTAAAAGCATAAATATTTATATCAACCCCAACGGTCCTAAATAAATAGAAAGTAATGGTAACATACGTAAACCGCACATACATATACAGTATGGATCTCCACCAACTTACAGCCCTGATTTTTGTTTTCCCAAGTGAAAATATACCCCTAAAAAGACTACTCCACCATTAAAAGCACATTTTTCAGTCGCGAAGGTGGTCTACAAAGGGAGATAAAATATATGTCTCTGAAAACACTCCCTGGAGTCTTAAATAAAATATTTGACTGCAACGTTATATGAGCAAAATGACTTGGTGTGGAACTTTCAGGCTTCATGTTGTCACCTGCGTTGCGCATTTTTTACAGTTTTTCAGTGCCTGTCATTATATTTGCCAAAATGAATGACATATGGCACATTAAAAATATCTGTGGTCAGGGTGTAGCATACTCTGACGTAACAGCCTTTAATACACGGCCCCCGTCTACAGTGTTGGACGAGTGGTTCTCGGTGAGGTGACTGACTGGTTAAGCAAAGCCTTCTATTGGGCTTAAATGGTTGCATAAGGATCTTGCTTGTTTATTCACAGCAAAATCCTTCAATCGCTGCGAATAAACGTACAATTACAGTTCATTGACTTTGACACCACATGCTGGCCCTGGCATCCCCCCCCCCCCTGGTCGCGAACATAAGAGACTGTTAAAGCTAATCAACTGTACATTTTATTCCTGACCATGTAAACCTTCCCCTACAGAAGTCCGCCACTGTGCTGGAACTATATAAAGTACTGTAGAATCTCCAATGAAGACCACCTCCGTCACGAACAGACCACTTCCCTGTTAAGACCACCAAATTACACTCCCCTTTTTTGCTTTTCCCTACTTAAAATAATATCCCTATCAAGACCACCATTAATACCACATTTTTAGCCACGCAGGTGGTCTTAATAGGAAATTGGACAGTATTTACAAAGAAAGAATTTTCTTGATTAGTAAGAAAAAACAAGATGTCCGTCCATGGTACAATTAAAATGAAAAATACCACCCTCTTAGTTAATTGGATAATGTCAATCTGTCTGTCTGTCTGTCTGTCCCTCTCTCTCTCCGTCTCTCTCTCTCTATATTCTTTCTCTTTCTCTCTGTGTGTCTCTGTCTGTCTGTCTGTCTGTCTGTCTGTCTCTCTCTCTCTCTCTCTCTCTGCGTTTATGTCTGTGTGAACTTTTCCCACGAGACTAAAGCTGTGCGTTTATCGCATTATTAATCCCCCTTTCACCAGCATTATTAAAACATTTCTGGTTTATATTTCCATGTCAATTTACATCGTTATGTAGTATTTTTCAGGTGCTATTTAACTGGTCCATAACTAAAAGTAATAATGTAAGAATATGACCATTAAAGGTGAATAATAACGGTGGCATAGAAAAATCAGACAAAGAACCAGAAAAGTGACTGTTGGCAGCGGTCATTACCATTACTGTTTATATTTACGTACCAGGTCCGCATAGTGTATTTTTTCGGCACCTGAATAATACACACCGGTACAGGTAGTTCTATATTTAAGGATATAAAGAGCACCGATATAAGCGTGTTTATGCATGTCTAACGAACAACGGCAACATAAGTACTCACAATTGTGCTTATACAGACGCATAAAAAACTGACTTTGCGAGTATGTTTCCGCTGTTTTTTTTTTCAGAAAGCCCTTTTGAATAAAATGTTCGGTTTACAAATAGTTGTATCTCCATTGTTTGTACACAGTGACTGCAATCTTAACAACCCTTGCAGTTATCAATTACATGGAGTGGGATACGATTTTCCAAAAGAACAAAAGTCTTCAACAAAATGTGCACAAAATAAGAAAAATATGCTCCAGTGTTTTTTTTTTTTTTTTGAAAGTCGCACATTCATTCTGTTTATGAATGAATCCCTAAAGGCGTAACATCTTTAATAGGAAGCGATTCATTGCCAACGTTATCTCTTCGAAGTGGAAACAAAGTGAGCTTTGAAAAAGTTCTTTCTTCCGCAGAAAAGGTGCTTTACTCTAGCTAAACGTGCAATTTTCTTTTCTGGATATCGGCCAACGAAAGCAAACGAATTCGACTCATGCAACACTCTTTGTACAGTAGTTTATTTTTAAGTCGTTCAATATGTTTAACATTTCGTTTCTGCAAACTGAAACTATATGCACACGTTGAGTCAGAAATACATCTTTTAGTCAATATTTTTTCTCCATGATCCGTGTACTGTTGCCCCATGTATATACTAAATATTGGCTGACCAAAAACGAACTATTTCAACAATGCGTTTCGGAGTTGACCAAATAATGCACAGTTTAACCATGCGGTCAAAAAATCGCTGAGAATATTGCCCATTTGACGCAAGTTTTCCCCCTTAAGCTGATTAAACTCCGTGTCTTTAGTTTCTTATTGCTCTCTATTTTAAGTGGAGAACACGTGGGACTTACTCTATTTAGCAAGCAAATGTCGTCTGTATGGTAATCAAATGAAGTGTAACATTTTGTTCAAATCATGCATTAGGCTGCTGCAAGATGTTCAAACTTTCCATTAGAAATGGTTAAATCTATTCGCTATAACGTTCACAAAATGAGCTGTTCATAGGGTCATACGCGCAAGAGTTAATAAGACCACAGCCAAGCCGCGAGAGGAGGGGTGGGGGTGGAGGGTTGGACATGAATGTCTTGCCAGCATTCGTCAGCAACGTAATTGTAAGACCAAAACATTATAATGGTGTTTAATATAGATGTAGAATATATGAAATGAGTCTCGATATATTCACTGAGAATATGCCACTTTTTCACCAAAATGACCAAAAAAGTATATAACGTGATCATACCAATCACACTTTGACATATCACTTTCAAGCTGAGCAGTCAGATAAGCACACAATCACAGACACACTTCCGTACACACGCACACACACACACACACACACACACACACACACACTTATCTTTTGAAAGAGGAATAAGAATTGATAAATATCAAAGAGAATACTATTGAAGTGTAATATTTCATCGCAAAGTACTGAAGGCATGATTAAATATAAAAGGAAGATATTGTGGAAAGCACTTAATACCTCTCGGCAAACATGGTTTCGTATGTTCAGTGACCTAAGTTTGACCTTTGAAAGACACCTAAGTATAGTACATGGGTTCTTTGCTATTCATGTTCAGTAGTAACCAGGGACCTATGATCAGCCATACTCAAGATCTGCACGAAAAAGGGATTTTCTGAGTCGAAAGATTAAAAAAAAATATATGTCAAGGTCAGCCACTTTCAACCGACTTCTCACATTTTGTAAGATGCATGGCTGGTAAAAATTTGGTAAACTAGGTTTGGATCTTGGCCATGAATATTATTTTACATGCGAAAATGAAATGTATATGACCTTCAAAGTGGGTCAAACTAAGGTCAAGGTCATGCACATACAATAGGATTCTGGAACCTCCTACGAAGTACAGATGGTGTAAATTTGATTCATTTGGCTTGAATCTGTCAAGAATCAGAGTGGTAACACCGTTTTTTTTCACACTTATAAATTCTCTTTAAAATGGTTTGCAAGCTTTTCAAGCCTCTAAAGAGCATAGGTGGAATATTTTTTGAGAAAAAGAGTCAAGAGTTGTAGCGAGGACAGAGTTTGGACGGCCAGACGGACGGACGGACGGCGATGGTCGGGAAAATAGGTATAACGGCCAAGATTTTTAAATGTTCAGATGTTCAGAGCTCCAGATATATTTGAATGCTTATCCTATTTTTGAGACCAACATGATTAAAATCGGATGAAAATAAACCTTGGCCTATTTCAGATGGTAACTGACCTTAACCTTTGCTCTTTAGAATCGGATAAAAATTGACCTTGACCTATCTCAGATGAGCAAATGGCCTTGACCTTGCACTTTTGAGGTCACATGTAAATTACAAAGATCAGTTTTGTTACACTTCCTATAGTTTTAGTTCAACACTGTTAAAATCGGGCGAGTTACGGCTTCATGAATATTTCCGACAGGCAAAAGACCTTGACCTTTGACTTTGAAAATTATAAAGATATGCATTTTACAAGTCCCATAATTTGAGTCTAACATGATCAAAACCTGATAAAATTAGCGCGAAGTCTGACCAGATGAACATTTGAAATTTCCAAGTCAGCTTGACCTTTGACCTTTAGAGGTCACATGTAATTTACAAAAAATACCTCATAATGCTGCTGATGATTGCTATGAACCATACTACCCAATATCAAAGCCCTACTGTGTCAAGTTTAAGAGAAAACACCAACCCAATGTTCTTCAATAGTAATTCAAGCATGATCATTGAAGAGCAAACGTGGTGGCAAATATTTCTAGTGACGATCACTATAAATCTTCGGCCCAAGTATGAAAGCCCTACCTAGTGAGTGAAATAATGCCACCCCGAAGTTTTAGGTGAGCGCCTTTCTTTCTTTCTTTCTTTCTTTCTTTCTTTCTTTCTTTCTTTCTTTCTTTCTTTCTTTCTTTCTTTCTTTCTTTCTTTCTTTCTTCTTTCTTTCTTTCTTTCTTTCTTTCTTTCTTTCTTTCTTTCTTTCTTTCTTTCTTTCTTTCTTTCTTTCTTTCTTTCTTCTTTCTTCTTTCTTTCTTTCTTTCTTTCTTTCTTTCTTTCTTTCTTTCTTTCTTTCTTTCTTTCTTTCTTTCTTTCTTTCTTTCTTTCTTTCTTCTTTCTTTCTTTCTCTTTCTTTCTTTCTTTCTTTCCTTCCTTCCTTCCTTCCTTCCTTCCTTCCTTCCTTCCTTCCTTCCTTCCTTCCTTCTTTCTTTCTTTCTTTTCTTTCTTTCTTTCTTTCTTTCTTTCCTTTCTTTCCTTTCTTTCTTTCTTTCTTTCTTTCTTTTAGATAATAGGACGCAGCGCACACCTCAACACACTTGGAAGTTTTGCAAAAGGTCTGTTTGGATTTTGGCAGCATGCTTCATAAATCTTATGGCAGATAGACTTACATTTGTAACTGCTTTTACATAGGGGCAGCGTACATCGCGCCTTCGCATGCTTCTGAATCCTGCATGCCAGAATGATTCCAGGCACAAGCAACAGCAGCATATCATGTAATGCCTGAATGGTTTGCCAGCGCATCAGTCAGCCCACAGATATTGCTGCCCTCTAGTGCCCAAATCTGCCATAACTTGCGCAGGCAAAACCCCGCCACCTTCATGAGGTCTCCCTGTTAAAACCACATAAGAGACTTTAGGAAGTGGTCTTAATAGAGAATATGATTCAATTCAGGATAATTAAAACGGGACTGCAATTTTGTGGTGTTAGTATTGGAGGTGGTCTGAAGTGGGAGATTCTGACGTACATCATTTCGCCGTCCACTTCCGACGGAGTCGTGTCTGTGCTTTAGCAGATAAAACTGAAATTCCAAGGCGATGATTTCGGACCATGCGCGGGTAGCACTGTATGCTTGTACGAGGGGGATAACGTCAGGCCGTACCTGGTATACTTAATTTTTTCATCCACAAACAGAACCATCAAAGATGATAAAATTTGGCTCTTATAACTACGTTATGGCCTTTTCATTTTTTTTCCTGCGTTCCTCTCGAGAATGAATAAATCTGCTTACAGTGCTTTTATCCGTTCGATTGATCACAGCATTAAACCGTACACAGACCACTTGAAACCTGTATTCATATACACAAACTATTCCAATTAAGTACAGGACAATTGGCAATTGAACGTGCACACACATACTATAAACGTATTTATATGCCCGGCCAGGAAACTGGGTTGCATTAAGGAATTTTGACCCTACATTAAGCATAATCAAGCAGCTTTGATTTTTCAGTTAGAATCAAGATGAGTAGCATTCTGCATTCACTTACGTTTAGAGGTGAAGGTGTACTGAAATGCGTTAAAGTACGAATAGGTTATTACTTTGCCAAGAAAAACAAGTTCCAACTTTGTATATGTACGCGCACTCCTTTACATTTGAGAAATAAAGTTTAACCGTGAGAGAAGTAGGATATAAACTTACTGAAACTTGCAGATATTTATACATAAAGGTTTCCCAGTTCTTGTCATTGGTTCTTCTGACCCATTTGGTTGGTAAATGGCAGATAAAGTCCACACATCCATAAATAAATAAATAAATAAATAAATAAATAAATAAATAAATGAATAAATGAATAAATGAATAAATGAATAGATAGATAGACAAATAAACAAATAAACAAACAAACAAATAAATAAATAAATAAATAGATGAATGATGAATAAATAAATAAATAAATAAATAAATAAATAAATAAATAAATAAATAAAATAAATAAATAAATAAATAAATATATAAAAACAATGTTATCTGTAGCTAACTAAAAGACTGAATGACTGACAAACTGATGAACCAGCCAGCCTACCATTTTACAAGTGGAATATCTAATATAAATACTCATAACATCCACTTAGTCAGGGTCTGAGTCATTTTACACTCAAGTCCAGGATTTTCATGTTTTCAGTCAGAGAACTAGACTGCAGGAACTGCTTACTTAAAGGACACGCGAAAATTTCTGTAGCAAGGAAACCTTTCAGCAATTTGGGATGTCTGCCAATCGAACGGTGCCTAGAATGGCTTAAAAGATTAATCAATTAAATATTCTGGGGGGTTCCACAATACTCCTAGAGTGATCTGGATTATACAAAATGCGTCGTGTATCAAGGGATTAACAATATCGCGTGTTAAAAAGTGTGGGTCCATTAAGTGTTTTCGCCTTATATTTCCTCATCGGCCTTTCAGCCACCGGGATATTGTTATGTCTGTGCGTCTGTCCGCTAGACTTGCGGATACAACTTTTGAAGAAACTGAGCTACTACTATAGAACCTGTACTGTAGGAGCATCTCATTAAGCACTTGGCTGAACTGGACATTCAGCGACCTTAACATATAGTCAAAGTTATAAGGGGTCATCATATTTTTACCCTTGCGGACACAACAAATTGTACACATATTGAGCTTCTACCATGCAACTTGTACTTCAGACGCGTCTCATTGAAAGCTTGGCTAAGTTCGGCATTCAGCAACCTTGAGCTGTGTTTAATGTCACCAGGGCTCTTCCGATTTTTACCTTGGCGAACGCAAATTGAGTTATTATCATGATACTTACACTGTGGAAACATCTCATTGGAAGCATGGGTGAGTTTGGCAATCAGCGAACTTGGCCTATTTTTAAAGGTCAGTAGAGACCGTCTGATTTTTACCCTTGCACACACAAGAACTTTTGAACAAGTTGAGCTACTATTTGTTGTATAAAAGCATCTCATTGGAAGTCCCTCTCACTCAGGTGTATGACACAAAATCACCAGCTTCGACAGCAGTGTGAACTCCGAATGATGTAAGCAAGCACAAGCCATAATACCCACCAGGAAGACTGCAGCGCCACCTGTTACGCTAATTAAGAACTAGGGGTTCACAGAGGTGTTCCAGTGCGAAGCAACTGGCTGGCAGAATGAAAAGTTTTTTTTCTTTCTTCTATCTTTCTCTGTCTGTCTGTCTCTCCTTCTCCAAAATGAACATTTAAAACTAAACATACTTTCAACGCAAAGAGTTGACTGAAGGGGTCCGCCATTTCCTCAAATTAGGTCATGGTGACACCAAAATCTAATCAGTTTATCTTACCAGGTAAGACAAGCATATTGCCAAATTTGAGCAAAATACATGGAGGGATTCTGCAGATAAAACTCGAAAACATACCCCCCATGGGGCGGATCCTTAAAAATTACGAAGAAACCATTACCTATTGCACCTAGTAGAGAGTCATCATTTATTAAGATAACCTTACAGATTTGTATACTTACGTATACACAGAAGAGGAAAACCTGAAAATGGAAAACTTACCAGAAATATGATGCAAAATATATTCAAAATTTCACGGAAAACCACACTTTACCTCAATTTCTGTGTTTATACAACAAATCTGAATCTTAAGTTGTTCGCGTGAAGCCACCACTTCAAAGCTAATTACGTTTCTCCAAACCGTTGCTGTCAAGAGTATATGGTTTTATTATAGTAGGATTGTGTACTTTTATCATACAATTTGGACTACAAGTATCCAAATGAATTTTTGTCGGTTGAGGGCTACAATATGCCAATCCGCAAAGACAGAATCACAGATCGATCTCGAGGGTCTGTGGCTATTTTTGCGAAGGAAAGCGCACATTAGAAATGACTTGGCGTCTGATAATTGTGAAATTGGATTGAAATTCCCCTAAAAAGTGGTTCACTATTTACAAAGTACTTATTTTAGACCTGCTGGCCAAATAGATGCCGATAGAGACATTTTTATTAGTGACTTTGAACAGTCTATCACTGGCGCCATCGAGTCAAATCGCAAAGTGCTTATGTTAACTGGTGACTTCAATGACAGATATCACCCCTGGAATGGAGACCACTCCCAATGTGAATTGGGTCATCGTTTCGTTGAGTATCATCATGCAAAAATAATCGGTTCCAATTAATGTCACACACCAACTCGTATAAATGATACCGTGAGCGTCTTATTGATTTAATAATTACAGATCTCCTGGCATATATCCTAAATTATATATTATATATTATATATATACTATATATCCTAAATATCCTAAATTCTGGCAATCTTTCCCTGATATTAACTTCTGACCATACTGTCATATTTTGCTCTATCTCCTCATCCCGCCAAACAGGTGAATCATTTAAACGGACAGTTTCGAATTTTTACAATGCTGATTTTGACGCATTAAACCAAGCAGTGATTCAGACTCCATTTATCACAACATTTAATGTTTTTGACGATATTAATGACATGGTTCATTACTTGACTGAATTGTTCACTGATTTATGCAAACAATATCACCATTTTCGCGTACTGTTATGATTAGACCAAAAGGATAAACCATGGCTCACTTGCAAAAATTAAAATACTTAGGGAACGAAATGGGGATTTAACGCGATTAAAGTATAGACACATTTGTTTTACATGGATTGTGAAAGAAGTCAAGCATTGACTTATCGAGTCACTCTCCATGGCACAGATGTTGGCGTATACTTCCTACCTTGTCTAAGGTGGAGGAAACCGAAGAACTCGGCGAAAACCACCGTGTACGGTTAAAGTGGAAGGAACTTTTTGCACATGCTGCCCAGGACGAGAATCGAACCCGGGTCGCAGAGATTAAAGGCGAGCGTCTTACCGCTCAGCAAACCGTGCAGCACTACAGCTGCAAAGCATCCCCTTTTACATCAGCGGGAACTCTTAAATTATAACATTTTTGGGCTATTATAAACGTTCAAGTCAGGTTGTGTTTTGCTAAATTTTCCAATGAATTGATACTGGTGATACCTACCCTAAAAATGGTGGAATTGAAGCAAAAGTATCATTGGTTTGAAAAGTAATCATGCCATTCCGCCTCTTTTAGATGATGGCAGCCTTACCACAAGCAATGTTCAAAAGTGGGAAAATTTTTAACAAATATTGAAATTGAAGATCAGTACAAACTTCCTCAAAAGGACAATGTTATGCCTCTCCACGAAGTCTCCTACCGTACGGAAGCTCGACTTAGCTCATTCATTGTCGACGAAAAAAAGTGTTAAAAAGATACTTCGATCTCTCAAGACATCGTCTGCGTCCGACCCGGACAGTATCGGCAACCTTATACTTAAAATACGTCCTCTAGTATTTGCGGATCACTTACTAAATTATTTAACTCTTCTGTTGCTTTGTCCACGTGTCCCGATTGTTGGAAAATTTCGAATACTTGTCATGTCTTTAAAAAATACCGCTCAAAGAACGTAGTACCCTTCGGCCGCCTTCAATCTCTTTTACTGTGAGTGAATAGGAATAGTGTCCCATAGTATCAGGTATAGTTACCTACACAAATACTACTATTGTACACGGGACCTTTTGACCACAAAAACATTAGGTCAAATATAGAGGTATAACCTTGACTTTCAATAGCCTTCTAGATCACCCTATCTTGCTTCTTTTGTTTTAAGATTTAGATTTCTAGATGCACAATGTCACTCAGCAAACTTGTGACCTGTGTGTGACCTTGAAAATTAGGTCAAGGTCAATTATGGTTGCAGTGGTGTATTATCATATGCAATTTGAAAGTCCTGTCTCAAAAATTTCTGAAGTTATAGTAGTAAACAAAATTTCAATGAAAAGGTCACTGTGACCCAGATACTCGACCTAGTGACCTACTTTTGATTCATGACACATTTTTTGGTTGTGATACATGTGTGTATAAAATTTCATGTAACTGACTTAAAAACTTCCTTACTTATACCAATACCACCATTGTGCACTTGACCTTTGACCTCAAAAAGTACGTCAAATATAAAGCTATGACCTCGATTTTCAATAGACTTTTAGATCACTCTATGAAGCTTCTTGTGTGTAAGATTTAGATTGCTGGATGCAGGCTTTCAACAGTTAGAGCGGTAAAGTTGCTTAGCACATGTGACCACTGTGTGACCTTGAGAATTAAGTCAAGGTCAACTATGCTTGCACACAAAGTAGGCCATATAGAAGTGTACTATCATGTGCAATTTGAAAGTCCTGTCTTAAAAATTTCTGAAGTTATGGTGGTAAAACCATGGGACGGACGGACAGACAGACGGACGGCGCCGGGTACGACAATACCCGTCGGCCTCATAAGGCCGAAGGGTAAAAACTGATAAGCAACTCAAGAGTAATCACCGTCCTATTTCTCTTTTTTTTATAGTGTTTCTGAACTTTTTGAAAGACTTTTGAAAGATTTTGAATGTCCTGTATGATATTTTCATGTTTCATGGACCTTTGACTGCAAAGAATTCTGGATTTTGACCGAATGACTTAACGATTTATCAACTTGTTTGAAGACTTTTGACAGATTTTTATCGCTTGTATGATTTTTTTAATATATTTCATGAACCTTTGACAGCCAATAATTCTGGATTTTGACCGAATAACTTACTTATAACTTACTTATCAAATTAGTCCATTATATTTATAACGGTAACGAACTAATTAAAGAGACCAGGGTGGTCTTAGATGTAAGCAAGGCTTTCGATCGTGTATAGCATGAGGGCCTCATCTTCAAACTTCAACAACTCGGTGTTGGTGGTCCCCTTTTAAGTTGAATCAACAGTTACTTGACAAATGACTTTCAACGCGTAATTACAGATGGACAGTCTTTTTCTTTACTCCCCGTTGAAGCAGGGTCCCCCAAGGTTCTATCCTTGGCCCCCTTGCTGTTTGGGGTTTATATTAATGATATCATTGATAACATAGTCTCCAATATAAAACTCTACGCAGATGACACTAGTTTCCTTGAAATACTATACCTCTTCTCTCTACTGGACCTTTTAATAATGACCTTAGGAAGACATCCGTGTGGGACAAACAGCGAAAAGTTACGTTTAACGCATTGCAGTATATTATCTAGCTTATCTTCTAATAAACGAAACATACCTAGTCCTGCTCTTTGTCTTGGTGGTTCTGTAAATTCCGGAAGGCACTACCCACATACATTATGAAATGGGCCATACATATCACTAGAAATATTGATAAAAGCAAGAAACGCTTCTTACTATTGTCTAGACTCAAATTTAGACTTCAAGAAATACACTTCACAAACTTTACTTTACAAATCTATGAAACGCCTTATTTTGAACATGGATGTGTAATATTTGACAATCGTACCGATGCTCTAGTCATGCAACTTGTTGGAATCAAGGCAGCTCGAAGCAGCTCGAATATGTATTGGTGCTAGGAGGCATACTGTGCGTAATTTGTTTTTAAGTGAAATAGGCTGAAAAAAAAGGCTGGCCTACCTTGGCAATGCGTAGACGGTATTTCAAATTGATTTTGTTTTTCAAGATGGCCAACAGAATAACTAAAACTTATACCGAGTTAAATGAAACCTCGTATTGGTGCGCAGACCACAGTGAATGTAAGAAATCACCGCTGTCTTCCTGAAATCAAATCTAAACCCAACGATTTGGCAAATCTTTTATTCTCTCTACAATAAAACTTTTGAATAATTTACCGTTAGATATAATATAGTCATTAATAGTAGACTAATTTAAGCCTCGACTCAAAAGAACACTTTTATCTGTTGACTATATACCCGAATATTATTCTCATGACAAAAGATCCGCTGGTATTGTAAACGCACTGTAGACTTAGCGTGTCTAATCTGAACTTATTTACATACAATCGATGTGGTCGAATCACCAGCATGTTCATGTTCTCTTTAAGAAATAATCTTTCACTATTTTTGGAATGCCTTATTTATAATAAACCTAGAAGTGACTTGTTGCGCAAAAATTGTAATATTTTGGCACAAGGTGTCAACCCTTCTCCACTAGTTCATGCTGTTGGTGACGAACTAACATCTTACATAACTCATGGTAACGACAGTATTTCTTTGGAAGAAAATGTTGAAATTGTTCTCGCGGTGCATAAATTTATCTTTATGACTAGAAGATTTCGATCTTAGTTAATGGCTATCAAACTTTTTTTCATAATGTATGGAACCTGTACATTTGCAAACATGCATTGTATAAATGATCTGTATTGATTCCTGTTTATATTGTTGTGTTTGTCCTGTGCGTCATGCATAATTACAACGTCTCAATTTATGTGTCAAGAGAGCCTTTACAATTTAGTATTTCATGTACTATCAGGTGACCTTGAATACAGAAATATGTTTAAATTGAATACGTTAACTTCGTTATTGTGATGAACGTGCAAATTAGACGCCCATTTGTTTAAAAAAAAAAAAAAAAAAAGTCGTGGTCCACGGAGACACAGCCAGTGCGAGTCACAGGGCCACATGTCACAAGGTCTCCAAGGAATCTGCAAGGTTCAAAACGTGCTGACGATAACGAACTGTCAATAGAATTGATAAAACACAAGAATTGCATGTGAGAAAGCTCCTGTACGTGCACATTTCAATTGTGTCAGCCGAATTTCCGCATGGTTCACTTGGTTGTTTCACAGAATTCGAAATCGATGTTACGATTACTTTCGAGCAACTCACAAGAAACAGCTCGTTGCAAGCATGTATCTAATATATATGTACGCATTGCAAAGGTCTTACGGTCAAAAGAAACGACAGGAACAACAAAAGACTGCATATTGCTTCTTGGCGGTAGTCATAAAATCTAGCAGATTATTAAAAGGAAAATCAACCTCACAGTGTTCGAAACACGAATTATTTCACATTCGACATCAAAGAGAACAAAGCGGCATTCATCTCAAATGTGGCCAACCACCAATATTTGACATCTTGAGAACATAATGTTTCTTATACTCCCGCGAGCCCACAATTTCTTTTATCTTTTTTAGGATGAGTTAAGTTTTCATAGATCCTGTCTAGTCTGGAGTATATTTGAAATCCCAGCGGAACTAAGACTACTTCTGTCTACATTTTTAAGGTGGACAAGCTCGGGACCCTGAATTGTGTCTACCCGAGTCCAGCCTCCTATGCTTTGCGCCGCCCGCTCTGCTACGTCCAGTGCTTTTTTAAAATTTCTCTTTATCGTCACATGTCTATTTTCACCAATATTGAATGGGGACAGTGAGCGTAACAGGTTAAATGTCATTGGCGCTACGTTATCCCTGTTTTGCCCAATTTAGTTCTTTACACGTTTATATAGTTTTCATAGTGTATAACATCGGAATATAAGTGCGCTGCTCTCCTTTGAGCCAATGTATGAAAA
Organism: Hermodice carunculata; assembly: GCA_964020975.1. Taxonomy (NCBI): domain Eukaryota; kingdom Metazoa; phylum Annelida; class Polychaeta; order Eunicida; family Amphinomidae; genus Hermodice; species Hermodice carunculata. The sequence continues at coordinate 15,445,518 of OZ026629.1, forward strand.
ACAGACATCAAGCCTTTGGCCCGGTGACATTTTTCCCTGCATTTGGCACTGAGATAAAACAAAGAGATAAAACCATCCAATACATGATATAAACCAAGTCGTAAGTACTGGAGGAGGGTGATAGTACTCCCTTGCTGTGCATTTCCTTTGTGTTGATCTTGAAAATACATACAAGTTTGTACGAAGGTAAAGAGCTCCATTGACAGTTTTAATTTTATAGGTCGTTTTTACTTAGTGTTCTGTTCGTGTGGATTTAGTTACCCGTAGTCTTAGTATCAACACTTTTGGATTTATATAATTTTAATTACTGTTTAATTACATATGTAATACTAGCTTCCTTTTTCACCTAGCTGTATGCTGGTTCCCTTGAAAGAACATCGCTAACTAACTAACTGACTGACTGACTGACTGACTGACTGACTGACTAACTAACTAACTAACTAAACAAACAAACAAACAAACAAACAAACAAACAAACAAACAAACAAACAAACAAACAAACAAACAAACAAACAAACAAACAAACAAACAAACAAACAAACAAACAAACAAACAAACAAACAAACAAACACACAAACAAACAAACAAACAAACAAACAAACAAACAAATAAATAAATAAATAAATAAATATGAATGATTGAATGAATGAATGAATAATAAATAAATAGCTCTGTGCTCCTTGCAGAGTGACATTTGGATAATTTGTCAATAAATAAATAAATAAATAAATAAATAAATAAATAAATAAATAAATAAATAAATAAATAAATAAATAAATAAATAAATAAATGCTCCTTGCAGAGCAACATTTACATAATTTGTCTTTGTACACGCAAAGTAAGCAGATATGCAATGATTTTCAAAGGCCCATGTATTGTGTAGTCAAGATTCTTTTTTATTTAGAGTTGAATGATGCAAATTGTAGTTCAACAACGTGCATTTTGTGATTCAGCTGTCTGGGTTAGTGGACGTGAATATAATGGACATACAGGACAGTTTATAAAGAGATGCAAAAAATCATGACAAGTTCACAAAGACTATGATTAAAACACCTCAGCTTTGACAGACAACACAAACATAAATATATTGCAGATTCTCAGGTGGACGTCATGGGCAATACGCCTAACGATTGTTTACAAACATTTTCTCACTGTTCCCTTATCATCACGTGGCAAGGCGTGCGACTTCCCGACGGGAAGCTTTAAATGCAATCTATAATGCATGTACCGACGGATTAGAGCAAACTTACGGCGTCAATTTCCAGACAAGCAATGCAAAAAAGCTCTTTAAGACCACAAGGTTCTGTCGTTCCTACAAGTTGTTCGAGGAGCACTAACCCTCCTCCACCCACCCCCACCCCCACATTCATGCACGCTAATGAGTTCTACCTTATGCCCCCTTTTCTTTTTGGTCTTTATTAGCGGCTCAGTTGATAACCTTATTATTTGTAATGTCAGGCTTTTCGCTGGCGACACCTGACTCCTTGAAATCATTAAAAAAAACAAAACAAAACAAAAACAAACAAAAAAAAAAAAAAAAAAAACAAAAAAAAAACCAAACCCCAAGTCAAATCCGGTTGCCACTTAATCACTGAATTAATGCTTTCTAAATTCATTATTGGGACAAATTATGCTGTGTCATATTTAATGCCCCCAAATCACTATTTGTCGTATTTCCTTCAACATGTGACAAGCCACATCGACCTCAAATCTTCCTTGGGGATTCCGAGATACGCGAAATGAGATGCTCACACTTACCTACGTATAAGTAACTGTATCCACCTATCTCAGCGTGCCCACACCAGTCCTATCAGCACGTCAATGGATTCTGCTGTTTCGTAGGTTCAAATATAAACTATCCCACAAAACCCTGTTGTCAAGACTATTTGACTTGAATACGGTCGTATTCTTTTCGGCAGCTACGGCAAATGCCTTTTAAATCTGCTGGAGTCTGTACAGAATGAGACCGCAAAATCTGCACAGATGTTCTTGGACATAATCTTACGTTAACATTCTCCATGAACTCGAACGGAAAACCCGGGAGAAATAGACGAAAATATTCTAAACTTATTTTCTCCTACAAAATATTCTGATTATACGTCGCACCTTCTGTAGCTGCAATACACGTATACCACATGTCAGTCACACAAGCCGCCCTAGATGCTGAACTAGTAGCCCTGAAACTTTCTACGTATACGACTCTATCAAATAGTGGAATACCCTTCTAATTGACATCAGGGCCGTAATCTCTAGCAGAAGGCCCAGTCCCTGAATTTTTTTCTCTTTGGCCACAGTTTACAAACATATATGTCATAAATAATTGCGTCTTGTTTTTTGTTTTTTGTTTTTAATTTAGTGTGAGCTCTTTAAGGTTGATATCCTGCCACACACCGCGTGTGTCTGTAGAGGACGAAGACGCAAAACATTTTCTTCCCTTCTGGCTCCTTGTTGCACAAGAAGGGAATCAACTTTACGCTCCCTGTTTCACAACAATGAAACAAACTCGTTTGACAATATAACCATCATGTGTCCCATGGAGTCCCTCAAAATCGAACTATTTATGAAGCCACCAATACATTGACTTATTTTTATATGGTATCAAGGAATTGCCATACGGCTGAAAGGAATTTTATATTTATATACGGCTGAAAGGAATTATATATTTATATCAAGGAATTGCCATACGGCTTAAAGGAATTTTATATTTGGAATTGTTCAAACTTTTATAACTTGATATAGATGTTTAATTCATCAAGTGAGTCATGTAATAGTTGTTTGAATCTTCTCTTGAAACTGGTTTTTTTTCAGAGAGTCTTACCGTTTGTGTTATGTGTAACAAGTGTATTTTCTACATTGTGCCTACCACTCATAATAGTACTGTGGATGTAAACCTTGTAACACGATACGCTATTGTCCAGTGTTTTTTCTACATACTTGCGTGTCTCTCCACGTCTGGGGACCCCACGTCAGTCGTCTGTTGCCCTGTAGGGCAATCCATTTTTGAAATGAATATATTCATAATCATGAATAGCATAGGGAACACAAAAACATGATTAGGTGACTAGAAGTAGGCGATAATCATATGATTCTGAAATGCAATGACAACTTAACCTCCCTATCAGAACCATTACATCTGAATTGAAGTGTGCATTTGAAGAATTTGATAAAAGACTTTCAGGACGGGGCGAGATGATACGTTCTAAAATACAACGACAACTTAACCTCCCTATCAGAACCATTACATCTGAATTGAGGTGTGCATTTGAAGAATTTGACAAAAGACGTTCAGGATGGGGCGAGATGATACATGTCAGGGATTATTATTAACACATAAATCAAAACCCGCGGTCCCCAAACACGCTAGAATTTGAACTGACCCGGTAGGCATGTTGAAACCGTGCACATATTCCTTGCAATAGAAAGTAAGAACAGACAATTTACTTTTAGATTAAATGCGTTTGCAGTGTAGGAAGCGAATAAACTATGCACTCCGAGGAGCGAGTTTTTCCTCACTTCCCATGACTGCTGTTACGCTGTCTGTCTCCAGTGCTTTCAACACCCTCATCCTGCACATAAGAAATGCCCCCTTCCTTAAGCTTGTTTAAGAAACGGCTTAAGCTGTATTCATTTCCCCCGAGGCTCGGACAGACAACGCTCGGACCCAGAATGTCAAATATATTAATCGATTGTCTTAGAGAGCTGATTTTGGTGCTCCCGGTGTCCGTCTGTTTATACGTCGTCTGTGTGGACACACATCCTGCAGATACGGCTCTACCTCCGAAATAACTATTCATTATTTACTTCAGAACATTACTCGGCGAACTTTTGGCCAGGCTTTGTGGCTGAAAATTCAGAAATCCACTGAAATGAATCAAGAAATACAGAAAAAAAAATGTTATTATTATTTTGTCAGATGTAGAGTGTCTTACGACGGTGACTGTTGATAGATATGTTTATGAGATTTATTGTCATCAAAGAGATTAAAAAAACACACACACACACACACACACACACACACACACACACACACACACAAAACAAAACGACAATCTGTTGATACCTATAGTGAGTAAACTAGAACACATTTATATAAATGTCCTCTGTAGTTATGATGTACCTTAACTTATTTTCGGGATATTCTTTTGTCTGATATGTTCAGCCCAATCCGCCCCTATTTTGCTGTGTATATACACGAGGAGTCGTTTTTATGAGCCCCGGGCTATATTCCCAATCCTCTTTGAAAAAAAGTGTAGTACTCTGAGTTTTGTTTTCTCGTTACCGACTGAATCACAGCCAAAGTTTAACAAACCTAATCACATTTTTTCGAAAAACGAGACAATCTTGTGTAAATTATCAGTCAATTGCACCCTCTAACATACGTGGACACATTGCTTGGCTGCAACAATTTAGAATTCGGAGTCAATGAAATAAGCTCGGGAGAAAAAGACCATAAATGTCTGACACGATTTTCTATGCTGGCTCCTGGCATTTTGTTTGGTGATCGATAATAATTTCCATGCAAAACAGCGTTTCTTAGATTAAACGGCCTAAACGTGTAGGAAAAAGAGGAACGCGGACATTTAATATACATGCAGTAGCTCATTGTTTAATTACATTGATAATAACCTAAATGGCATGGTCTCATTACGATCGTGGAAATCTATACATGATCGTCTAATTACGTTGTGCTCAATCCGAAAATCCATTTTTGCCATAAATGTCACAAACTGCAGCAAACGACTTTCTGTTTAACCCATTCGTGGTTCCAATAAGAGTTGAGGTAACAGCCTTCCTTGACGCGGGTGGCTTCATTGCCTATACCATGCCAAAAAAATGTTGACCCGGGATGTATTTGAGGCAGACGACATTTCTAATCCGGGCGCTTTTGGCCGATTTCAGCGGGAGTGCATTATTATTATTATTATTATTATTATTATTATTATTATTATTATTATTATTATTATTATTATTATTATTATTATTATTATATTGTTGTTGTTGTTGTTGTTATTATTATTATTATTATTATTATCATTATCATTATTATTATTATATTTTTATGAAGCATCAATAGTAGAATGGGATGTTACATGCCTTACATTCTCACTTGTTGTAATACCATGTCACACAAAGTTAGCGTCCTTTGTAAAAACTGCTAACTAGTACATCTTCGATTGTATGGCAAAGTAGAGTCAATAACAACCAAAACGCACTCGTTCCTTGGTTGTTAATCGAGATAAATCCATTAAATATATTCTTTCACACAATCAACACCTCTGTCGGTTTTTCAATACGTTTTTCAGTATCAACAAAAGCAATTGAACAGTCGCTGAATACAAACGCCCCCCAAATAAATATTATACAATACTATACAAACTATACAATGTGGTATGTGTAGGTACATATATAGTCCTTTCAATGAGAGTGAACACTGTCAGAGTGGTTTTAGCGATACGACTTGCGGCAAGGTAGCAATGCCTACAGTCTTGACCTTAAAATGTATCGATCTCATCCCTGTATGCAACTGATATGCGACAAGTCATTTGCGAAACGCCATAAACGTCGGCTCTACCTGAAGCACACATGGCAGACGGGTATAAAGTTCGCTACTCTGCCTCTGTTTTTGTATCTTAACCCGTAACATTTTACATTTTTCCTTCCTTTTCTCTTGCATGTAATACTAAAGATTGTCAGAGCAATTTTGTGAAACGCAAGAGGCATTTCAGCCAAGGGATCTGACTCTCGCTTTTAGTTGAGACAGGGTTAAAATAAGTCTTCGAAACAAAAAAGCATGACAATTTGACAAATAATACTTTATACATAGCTGCAGAAACCTAATATTTCGTATTTCAACAAAAGAATGATTTCTATCATAGGGATATTTTCACTGTGGCAGAAGAAACTATTCCTTTTTTTTTTTTTTTGGTTTCAAAGCATCACTTGATTTTGAAAAATTAGAAAAACAAAACGTCGGGGTTCTGTCCCGTATTCTTATCTATTCATTCGTTTTAATTTTGACAAAAAATCCTTCCATATTCGGTTTTCGGCTTAGATCTTTCAAAAATGAATAAGTCTGTTAAACTGATTCTGAGACATTCGCATTAAAAATACTGATAATTCACTTAGTTTCGTGATACTTCAATTTTTCACTTATTTCGCCGATGTCACACACGCAAAAAAACAATAAGAAGCCACCCCCCAAAAAAAACAAACAAACAAACAAACAAACAAACAAACAAACAAACAAACAAACAAACAAACAAACAAACGGATATATGTGGATTTCAATGGATTATCAGTGTGATATACCTGTAAAATATAGTTCTGGTAATTGGCATACCAAAACTTTAATTGAAGACATATTCCAACATGGGCCTAATAGAGACGATGTGGAGGACACTTTTTTTAGGTTCATTGTGTTTGGAACAAAAGAGCAACATTTTTAGAACTTCAGATTGGATTTTACTGAGAATTATATCAATTTAAAATACTATCCTACTATATCTAGGTCTTTTATGTTGGAATATTTACTCAATTAGCACAATATTCCGTTGATCTGTATGTGCGCCAACTGATACAGCAAGACTATGCAACTTCAACACTGCATACTTTCATTAAACTACACCATTTTTATAAAGCAGCAAAAAACGTACATTCGTATCTCGATACCTTAAGTTACTTAGGAACTTGAATTTTGACTTTCAGAAGTCTATCTGGGAGTATATGCAGTACTCTTAAAATCATTAGATCTTTGTAGTTTCTTTCTAGTTTGGTTTTATTGGCTTTATGGGGTTTGACTGCTGGGGACAGTACAAGGAATATAAGATACAATATTTTTTTTCAGTCTTAAAGATGTTTGTATCCACTGCCATTTTAAGTTTAAGAAACAGAACTCTCCAAAATATACTTTACACTGTACAGATTTGAATGTTGTGAACGCAAATATATATATATATATATATATATATATATATATATATATACATATACATATATCTCGCAGTCACAATAAATGTGCCCACCGGGTGGAGTGGGGGTAGACTAGGGCCAGTAGAAATTTTGAAGCACTGGCCCTGCCATCCTGCAAAAAGTTCGGGACTTAATTCACCGTGTATACCATACACATTTAACTTTCTCTAATATTATAATATATGCATATATTGTAGGACCATATTTATGTATTTTATGTAATGTCTTCTACGGACTCTTGTAGTCTGAAGTAAATCTTCTCTTACCATGCAATGGAAGGAAATATGAAAGCTAACGGGAAAGCCCAGTTTAGTGAATTCTGTGTGTATCAGATATCATATTGTCAATGAGGAAATAGTCTCCAATGCCAGGAAAACGCGTCTGAGAGAACGGATTTTTCAAAATTTTCCGGGGGAGGCCCCCCGCACTCCCCACTGTAAGCTTCGTGCCTTGGGTACTCACTTTTCAAATCCCCAGTTTAGAAAGTCTGGATCCGCCCCTGCTTTATGGTAATATTGGTATTCTGTTTCTAGTTTATCAAAATCTATCAGGAATACTGCCCAGTATTTTATCCCTTTGAACACAGGAATTTCAGTGCACAAATCCTATCTTGGTTAAACAGATGGTGGCTGACTTTGATGGTGTTTAATGTTCCATGCACGTGGCAAGAGATTGTTGCCTGGTAAGCACATTCTAGCCCCCTCTGGTGGACTGCACCTGCACCATGTAAGGCTGCAATGGACGCCTGTTGTGATGGCTGCCGTTACCACTTGCATTGATGCTATTTAACACAATCGCGCATGTTACCTGCAGGTGGCACTAAATGTTAAGTCCCCCCTTCCGGAGGTGGAAACTGCTGAGGTATAAACCAAACCTGCTCCATTCTTCTGTTTAAAATGTCACGTGACACAGGAAACAGGTGCTGCCACCATGCAGTACCTTATCCGCTTTATTAAAATCGGGTCTTGCCTGAAGTGCCAGGAGAACAGGAGTCCCTCGAGGTTCCATCCATGGCCCCTGCTTTTCCCAGTTTTTATCAATGACATTACTGAACATATTATTCGCGATATCAAACGCTTTGCAGATGACACAAGTTTTCTAGGGATAATATATGATCCCTTTGTTGCTGCACAGCGTTTAAATACTGACCTTGGAAGAATTCCCATTTGGGGAAAACAGGAAAAGTCACCATTATCGCTATTAAATCTCTAGCTCTCCTTGTTTCCACTACACGCGACAAACTTAATCATCTTGCTCCGTATCTTGGTGATTCTGTTATAACGCAAGGCACTACTCATGCCCATTTTGGCTGAACTCTGTCCCATATAATTTGAACTGGAAAGCTCATATCACAAGAATTATTTGCCTCCTTAGCAGACTTTCTCTGGTCCCCAGCGAAACCAACAGTCTATCGCCCTCCAGAAAGGCTGTTTAGGCAAAAGAATTATTGAAAAGGCTAGAAAACGCCTGTCCTTATTGTACAGGCTTAAATACAAACTCTCACGTCATACACTCTCCCGACTATTTAAATACACGATAAGCCCTATCCTGGAATATGGCTGTGTCATTTTAGATAACTGTTCAGATGCCCTAGCCAATTCACTGGAATCAGTACAGTTTGATGCATCTCGTACAGGCATTGGTGCCAGGAAACACAGTTCCTAGTTACCTCCTCTTAACTGAAATTGGCTGGCTTACCTTGGCCACCGAAGAGAATACTCCAAACTGATTTTGTTTTTCAAAATGATCAGTGGATTTACCCCAGGTTAATTATCTGATCTGATACCTCATACTGATACTAATGCATAACCTAACCATAACCTTAGATATTACCGATGCATCCGTCAAATCAAACTAACAACTCAGCGTTTTGGCAAATCATTCACCCCATCTTCTATTAAACTCTGTAATGATATACTTCTTGATATAATACAATCTACATACAAGCTACAACAGCTGACCAATTCCAGCTTCGTCTCAAAATATACTTTTATCTGTGGATTATTCGTTCACTTATTATTCTTATGGTATGCAATCCCTAAATATTTTACATGCCCAGTTGAGACTTGATATATCAGGTTTGAATTCTCATCTCTACAAAATTAATGTGAACAAATCCGCTATTTGTCAATGTTTTTTTCCCAATGAAACTACCTATCATTACTTTTTGAAATGCCCTGATTTTGTAATTCCCAGAAAGAATTTGTTGCGTTCATTTTGTCGTATTTTAGCACCGGGAGTTAACCCCCCCTCAATTGTTCAAATTGCTTGTGATACTCTTTGTACTTATATAATACATGGGAACGAGAGTATCTCTGAACAGCACAACAATGAAATAGTGGATGCTGTTCAAAAGTACATCTCGGAGACCAGAAGATTTGTCTGTAAAGCCTGACATTATTCCTGTATTACCTCCCCCTTTTTTCTTTTATTTTTTCTCTTTCCCTCTGCCGTTACCTTACTGGTAACGTAATGCTACACTATATATATATATATATATATATATATATATATATATATATATATATATATATATATATATATATATATATATATATATATATATATTGGGCCTATTCAGTAGTATGATGACATCTTTTTCTACTTGTTCTTTATTTTCCGTACAGTGTATGTATTCGGAGTTTGTTTTATTCTGTGCTTCTTGTATATACTGCTTTTGTCTCTTCGTGTCAGGGGAGCCTCTAGTTTAGTGTATTTAGATACACTATTAGGTGATCCTGAATATGTTAAAATTAAGAGTTAAAAAAAACAACAAACAAACAAACAAACAAACAAACAAAAACAAAAAAACAAAAAAAAAACCAGCGCGAACCTTAAAGAAGGCCATAGTCCAAAATCGATTCGAATGTACTAGAGATAACACGGAACTCAATCTGTTTTTGGAGGCAATGAAGGCAGCAGAGAACCTCCAGATTAGTGCCCACTGCATACAAATCACACAACCCATTAAAAACCAGAGCCATGCCCGGGGAGCAGGAATCTCTTGCCAGCATAATTCAAGCTATTCCGAAGGTTTTTCTACAATGCTCATTGAAGCATGATGTAACCAATGAAGTGTGACAGCGATGGTTCAAATCTGCAGTGGCCATCACTATCAATCATTTACCGAAGTATGAAAGCCCGACTCAGTGCAGTTAGTGAAATAATGCCACTCCGAAGTTTTTTGTCAACAGCTTATGCTGGCGAGACAATAATGACAATGGCAGTGCCAATGTCAATAACAGTGATGGTGATATCATCCGACAAGGTATAAGGCACCCAATAATATAAATTATGATCAAAATATAAATTTTGTATACTTTCCTCTTTGATATAGGTGAGGTGCTGGGTCAATTGAAGTGACAATCATCTTTCTAATAAAACATCACTGGCCTTGATTTCCGAATCCTTTTGGTATATTTATGCGTTCTCATTGCCACACGGCAGGTTTGCAGGCATTGTACGATGAAGCAGTTCCACTCAACAGAATCTCAGTCAAACCGATCTATAAGGACCGATAATTTAAATGTCGTCTGCTTCATCCATTTTTTTTTTCTCCAAAATATTTCAAAGAAAATTCCAGGGAAGACTTAACAGGATGACATGGCAACATTCAACTGTTTTCCTGGAACGCAACCTGGGCGCTTTCGGGTGCGCCAAGGGAAAGCTGTTGACTCAGTCCAGTGATGTGACCTTTTTAAGGGTTACTCACAGCTGTTCATATTTCAGCACGAACCTAACAACAGAACGAGCTTCCTACATCGGAGATTGTCCTTGTGAGATCATCATGTAAAGCAAATGATCAGCTGAATACCTCCTGGAAGTCCACTTAACAACCACACAAAGCCTAACAGACCACACCTGGTGTCCTACATTGCTCTCCATGAAGAATTCCACTAGCTACTGCACAGCAGCCTTGATAATAAACTTCGTCCTGATAGGAAAGCAAACTGAAAATCGTTTCTATATCCAACCATAAAAATACACAAAATAGTTTTAAAGGGATCATAAATTAGACCATAAAGTGTCGTTGAAATGTCTGGTGATTTAATGACAGATAAATGCATTCCCCCGTGGCAGTTATAATGTTAATGGAGGGCTGCAAAGGGTAGTGTGCCGGAGAAAGGACATCTTGTCGTTCCGAAATGAGTTTGTCAGTCGTGAAGACTGATATCTGTTGTTTTTCCTGCACACACAGTTTGAACATTATTTAGAAACATGGTACTCCCCCCCCCCCCAAAAAAAAAAATCCTACAAAAGACAATACACGTATCATAGCCAACCTATTCACTGTCAATTTTTAAACGGAAACCTTGATCAATCTATCTAGTGAAAGATACTATTGTCATTATTATTATTGTATTGCCTTGTGTGTCTTGTCCGTGCTTACTGTGTGTCTCCATGTTCTGGAGAACCCATGTCCAATGTATTAGTCATCTCGATGTACTATAGGGATATCCAGATTAAACAAATGCGATTAAACAAAACAAATCACGTTATATGCAAACATTTTGAAATTTCGAAGATTCAACAGCCATATTCACAAGAACTTCGAGTCTGGCACCAGAGACCTTAGATGATTAATCTGTCAAATGCTCTGTTCTGGATCCTGTATATTTTCCGATATTTGTACGCTAATCACTTCCACCCTTCTCATATTAACAGGCCATCTAGTGAAAGATACTACTGTCATTATGGATTCTTATTAACTGAGCATAAGACTCCAGGAAATAGGAGACATACATACATATATACATACATACATACATACATACATACATACATACATACATACATACATACAAATTTTCGTCATTCTGTTGTCTGTAACAAAAAGAAACACACTAGCTTCGAAGTGAATATCACCGAGATGTGATTGTACACAGACGAAAAAATGTAGATAGAGCTTTTTATGATAGAGGTAAATAGCCACCTAATCAAGATGTTTGGCACACAGCGGTTGCTGCTACACGTTATGGAATGGCTGTGGCCTGTCGATAAATGCACAAAATAATAAGGTAACAAAAATGGCCACTTCTTTTCAAGAACTGGAAGCCGAAAGGTGATCAAAAGGCAACGCAAGGATTATCACAGAAAGAAGAGACACAAGTCATGTAGGACGCAGTTGTGCGTGTGCAACGTGTATAGCTTGACACATGCCCTTGGTTGAAACTAAATAAACATGATGCTGCTCTGTATGTTTTCAAGGCCGACCGCTTCCTGGAACAGCCCAACCTGGACTGATTTTTTTATGGCTTGTGTGTTGTTTTCGTTCACATTATAAGGACAGCCCTTTATCTACGTATACACAGGCACAACAGTGTTGTCTACAAAGTGTCCTATTTACGTTGAAACCTGACATTTGATATAAATTGGGTCACCCTCGTGAAAATCCTATTTGAGGAAGCTTGAGATACTTTTCTTCAAATCTTTCTGGTCGTAGATACCTATCTATTTGAACAGGCAGCAACTTGTTGATTCATCTATACAGTCTTTGAAGCAGGTTAAACAGTAATAATGGCCTAGCAACACATGCTTAACCGTATCCCAGAAAAGTCGACACAACAAGAAACATTTGTGGAACATTCTCATAATCAGGCATGCAAGCATTCACGTATTGTTTGCCCGGGCTTGGTTTCTGGGAATGCAGGTGTCCTGTCGCATCAGTCGTGAATTATACTCTGCACTGGCATCATCCAGTAAATTGCATGCAATTTGCAATCATTGAAGCAGATAGTATTTTTACAATTCATTCAGTGGAAATATTACATACATATAATATATATATAATTGTACAAAATAAAGGTTTCTTAACATACTTTAATATATACATATATTTATATTCGAATATGTCGTCAATCTTTTATTTTCACCTGTAACCCAGTTCCCGAAACAACCTTGGAGATATAAAGACACTTTAATTGAATACAAAATGTTGCCGATTGAGAGACTTCGCATTGTATTTATAACAGCTTCCAAAGAGAAAGATTGTACACATGGCATTTCTGTCGCTTTCATGCCTAATCTGTCACACCTTCTCTAAATCCTTCAAATAAGAATGTCGGTTCATCACGTGAGATGCAAAAAGCAGACTGAATTCATGTACCTACAAACTGAACGTATTTCCCGTATACAAAAGTCAAACTCTTATAAATTATTTACTATTTAGCAAACACGGATAAATGGAATCGGACCATGGACCATAAGAAGATCGAACAGATTGAGTTGGACGATTCGAATGGAAAATAAAATCATTTATCTCACCCCAAAAGATACATATGTATGAGATTTTCGGAAACAAAAAACGTTTAAATACATTTTAATACACATTTTTTTGGGGGGAGGGTTTTTTTGTTTTGTTTTTGTTTTTGCTTTGTTTTTAATGCAACTGCCTTATGAATGTTCCATTCAAGACATCATAAGCAAATCATCATCAGTTGCAATTATAGCCACCAAGCAACGACTATAAGTGCAACATAACACATACACTTTAATTTCCCGCCAAAAATGTATTGTACTGTCGCTAAGCAACAGCCATAAGCAACCATTATGATGAGAGAATACTGATGGTTACCCAAACGGTGGTACCATTATTTCTGGACATAAAGAATACATATTTTCAACAAGGTGATGAGTTTAAGTTCATTGGTTGTTTAGAGACTTAGATTATCGTTTTTTTGTTTTGTTTTTTTGTTTTGTTTTTTTTGCAAAGTAATCCAAGCGCCTGATATATGCAATTAAAAGCATTGCATTCGGTCCTGTCTGAATCGGGGATTTGGCAGCATATACCGGAAGTACCTTGTTGAGCCTCACCGGTCAGAGAAGCCTCGCAGCTAATATGGATGTATCGTAAAATATTACAGTGTAGCAGCCCGGTCATACTGGTTTTGGTAACGCGCTTTTTAAAAGAGCGAGTTTTTCATTATTATGTAAGAAGCCGTACATAGCAAGTGTATCAAAACCGCACTCCAGTTCATGCAGTTTCCAATATAATCTAGTTTCAGAAATGCCAGCACGAACAGCCAATGAGAGGACAATCCAAAACGTGTACTCTCGTGCCTCGTGATGTCACATCGTACGGTCCACAAGATGTCGTTTTATTTGAAATTCATCACAGTTCATGCAGGAAAAGATAAGTAACAATGTGCGCGCGTCGCTGGATTATTTTGTTTTGGGCTTCCCCCAGTGAATACCGAGAATGACCAAGATTCTAGTGTAATGCAGATAGCTAACTCACTCTCCAAATGTGGCCCGACCGTAAGAAAGAGTTGAATAGTTTGCAAACGAAAAACAAATACGAAGGCAAGCAGAAACTATGTTTGGCTTGGGCAAAGAGCGGCAGGTTTCGGGTGTTATGCTCCTTAACCATTTATTTCTTGTATTAACAGCAAACCATGGCGCGTTTTGGGGTTTTCCTGCCAAGTAAAGCTGTTAATTCAGGTTATACCACTTTCCTAAATTTCCCTAACAATTGTGACTTGAGTACATTGATGTGGAAACTTTCACTAGGATGAGCAAAAAACAGACGCGATTTGGCAAATGGGTGCCATTTGCCCATTCATTGTGGGGGGAAGGGGGAAGGTTAAAACTCTTTGGTAAGGACACAGTGATGAATTTCCATATCTTTTTCCATTTGCGCAAATGTTGACAGTCCTCACTGTAAACACGCACAGGCAATACTCATAAAAATATTACCAAATGGGATGATGTTACGTTTACATAGTAACAATGAAAAAAGAAATCCTTTATAGGGGAGTCGACCAGCGTTGCAAGCACTGTTCCTTCTTTTTCCCCCTTTTCTTTTAACTTTTCTTTTTTCCCTTCTTTTGTGTGTGCGGTGGTGGTGGTGGGGGGGGGGCGGTCAAGTCATGGTACAGATACAGAGACGTCCGTGTCGTCTGTATGGGTGAAGAGCTACTGGCCAATGCAGAAGCTATTACAACTTTAAAAGCCATAGATAGTAGGCCTACGTTTATACTTTCTAATTCAACCCCGCCACGTGAGTCACGGAAAGAACAACACAGTTACCTGCCCTGCACGCAACGCAAGAGGCTTCCTGCAAGACTCTTTCCGACGTTTGGCTTGACCGAATCTTTAAATAAATAAAATAAAATATAAATAAAGGAATGGAAATTTGGAGCGAAGAAACTGACTTCGGGAAAGGCCATGAACCTGACGGGGAGGCTAACAACCCATTAGTAAGACGACAGGTAATGTAAGCGTCGCCCTACGTGATCACGAAAGGACCCTCCCCCTTTCCGACTGCAGTCCATTCAATCCGTCCCTAGTTAATTAAGACTGGTTCAACCGATTTCCGTGGCGTGGGTTGGACGCTTAGTGCCCAACCTTCTCCAAGAAAATCCCTCTACAATTGTCACACAGAATATGTTCCATCAACAAAGAATTAATGTAAAAAAAAAAAAAAAGTAACAATAATAAAATAGATATCTGGGCACCTTAGGGCGAGTTAATCAAAAAGAGAGCAAAGTAATAATGCCATGGGTCTGGCAGCAAGGGAGAGTGGCTCTGAGGTACCTGTACTCGTGTATTCAGACCAGCCACACCCGTTTAGTGATGTATCTCCAGTCACAGCCATTCAGCGAAAATAAGTCCTAAGGGTCATCAAATGTTACCTCTTGTTTCAAAATTTGATCAGTTCGTAGGTAGGAAGAATATTGTGAACTCTGACCTCAGTTTGATCCATAACTGTATTTTGAAATAATGATGACTTTTTTAAACAGAACATATTCTATTGCCAAAGACGTGGGTAGGCCTATACTGCGGATAACATGAACTGGTATTACAAAAAATAAAAAAACAAAAACCAAAAAAAAAAAAACAAAAAAAAAAAAAACAAAAAAAAAAACGAGAAGCGGTGTTTGGAGTGCTCATAAATAAAAACGTAGTCATTACACACTCGCATTTCTTATCAAAAATACAAAATTGTGCGCCTCTTTAATTTGTTACTTTTCATCCTTAAATTTAACAATACCACTAAACTATATCTATTTTGTTGTCTTCACAGATGACTAAATTAATTAAGAGAAATATATAACCACCAACTACAAACTGAAATTTAAATTATGCGTTTCCCGTCTGAATTCATTTGTGTGGAGTGCAAACTACTAATGGGTTGGAAGTGGTCTCGGGCGAGTCTCAACCGCCAGGGTTATCAGACATGTCAAACTCAAAATAATGACACAATTAAAACGCAATATTAATTTCTACTGATTGGTGTATATCAATATAATTTGATAAAAACAAAACGGAATACGTATACAGACGCAACCAACCAATCAAAATTTCCGCTCTCTAAATACTATTGTGCATTCCTAGACATGCGCTTCAATGTACACCGTAATATTTTATGTACATATCATTCAAGCTAGTGTTCCTATGGTCTCAGCAAAATCTGAGTGACAATTTTGGAGAAGTCGAAAATAGTGAAAACACATAAACAGATCTTACAAAATCACAGCGTCACCCGTTGAGCAAAGTAAGGTTTAGGGGGCCCCAGAAGTGTCCCTGTGCAATTTCAAGACAATCGGCTTGGTGGTTCTGGAGAAGATTTTTTAAGTTTTGTCCAAAAAATATTAGCAAAAAGTCATTAAAATGAAAAAAAATCACTGAAACATGATGCTTTGAACAAATTTTGTAGAGACCCATCCACGGTAAAACTCCACCAAGTTTGAAGTGGATCTGACAGACGGTTTAGAAGAAATAGTCTAAAATGGACAATGTGGACACCGAAAGACGGCCGGCCGGCCAGACGAACAAACCGACAGACGGACGACGGATCAATACCACCCATCGCATAAGCTCAATGACTGACAAGTAATCTGGGCTAAAATAAAAAAAAGGAAAAGAAAAAAAGGCGGAAAAGAACAAGAAATGTTCAATTGCCGCAACACGCCGCACTGAAAGAGTAAATGCAAAAAGTGTAACATAAGAGCTATTTACTAAACGCATCATTAAAATAATAAATAGTGCCGCATAGTTCTTCATTGTACCTGTGATATTGATGGTATGTCAGGTCCGCCTGTATAGAGCGGAATGTTCGTGAAGCAATCAGAGTGAAAGTTGCAACAGTCGGTTTTTTTTCTCCTTCTTGTACGATAGATCCAGAAGAAGAATGCACGGCAAACTTACACGAGATGCCATGTATACTTAAGGTAGACTTTTGATGACATGCCGTATCGTTAGTTTTGCAACAACCAGCAACATTTTAAACAGCCAGCATGGGAAGAATGTATGCGTACTATAGTGCATCACAGCCGAAAAAATAAATGAGGCTTTATGCTTTAAAACATTTTTAACAGCCAGCAGGGACAAACTGCACGCGTAATACATTGCATCACAGCAGAAGAAATAAACGAGGCTTTATATTTTAAATTATTTTAACAGCCCACATGGAAAAACTGCACACGTAATACATTGCATCACAGCAGAAGGAATAGATGAGGCTTTGTATTTCACAGCATTTTTAACAGCCAGCATGGAAAAACTGCACGCGTGATACATTGCATCACAGCAGAACAAATAAATATGGCTTTACATTTTACAATATTTTAATAGCCAGCATGGAAAAACCGCATGCGTAATACACTGTTCACATCAGAACAAATACACGAGGCTCTCTATTTTATTGAGAAGGGCAATTCACAAGCCGGATGCAGATGGTCGCTTTGCAGCAACATTTAATAGAAAAGAACACCAGACCACCGTACATTCAAATTTTCTTGTCATTATAGCATTGTCACAATTTTAACAAAGGACATACACTACACGTCGTAGCCTTATGTCGCTCCATTAAATTATTAAGAAACAGATTCTACTGTTTCGAGAAATGTAAATTCATTTAATTTCACTGTATTTTTATTTTTGCCTATTTCGTTGACGGCACACCAAACCATAACAATAAAAATGCAATAGTGTTTAAACATTTGGTTTAATTGGAGCTATGTCCAAAACCCATTAATTAAAATCTAGTCATTAAAGTGCAACTGGATTAATTTGATGAATGGAATGATCGAATACATAATTATGTTGCAAGCCTCTGTCATGCCAAATATAATATAATACACAGAATCCGCAATATTTGGAAGTGATAGCTGCATTTTGAAAAATATGTATACCATTCTCATATACACTTAATAATGACAGGCCAATGCCAATTTTTGGCTACATTTTCTAATACCTCAATTAAAAATTCCCAAACAAAACTATTATTTTCAGTGAAAAGTGCTTTAAAAGAAAGGTGTTTTTTAAAGATCAAGCTACACATTCCTACCAAAAATTTGAGGGATATACCCCCCTCCCCTTCCAGATACATATCATAGCAACATTGGCCGACGGTGAACAGATTCCACGTGACATCGATTTTTGTTTCTATTTTTAAGCAACGTATAATTAGGGCGGGGTTAAATATGGATAATTGCTCTTTGCTTCCTGTTCACAAATCAATCTGACCTACTCAATTTAGGACCCAAATGGACGGCGTTGCTCTTTTTGGCGACTGTACTGGGCCAGAACCATGTCGGCGTGGCCAGCAAAACATGCAAAGTATGCGTAAATGTACGCGCCGAGGGGCACAGATGAGAAAACATTGTTTTTCACTTTGAGATGTTCAATTTGTTTCAAATAATAAAACATAGGTATATTTATTCATGTAATATGAACGTACTATTAATGCTAATTGTTGTGTTTTAAACACTTCTATTTATTCTGGCTTACACAAAAGCATAGAAGTATCATGTTATAGCTCAATGATAAAAGTTAAAATCAGAGAATATAGAGTTTTTATAGTCCAACACGGGGACAGTTCTTTATCGTTTAGTGTTTTTTAAGCGGCAAGCTTAATTTGGGTACATTGATTTCGATACAAATCATGAGTCCACGAGGATGTAATTGATTCCGTCATCCACTACGCTGTCAGAACCCACACACTGGTTACAAAAAGCAATTGCAATGTAAAATGTAAAATGTGACTGCACCTATAGCAGCATAACAATGACGATATGCATGTTCTGCTCCTTTTGCATGACAATACCATAAATTCTCTGCTTTTCGCTGCTTATATTTTCACTTGCGGCACAAACCGTGGAAAAAAATGAAATGGCATTTTAACACAGGTGTAATAGGAACAGTATCCAAATTAGTGAAATTAAAACTTCAATTAAATGTCTGAATTGCAAATTTTAAAGTGAAAGTGAAATATATTTGAAATTTCACGGTGGAGTTGTGAATAACTGTGTAACGGAATTCCGACCCTTTTCAAATTGAATATTTGATAATCTAACGAGAGGATGGCTGGGGTCCTAGGTCAAATGCCAGCGTACAGCGTAGAAAAATACTTCTCACCCCCCCCCCACACACACACACTCAAACAAAGTCAAATGCACAAATTGTCACCGATGTACATTGTAATTTTCATCAAATAATCATCAACGCTGTTGAAGGTGACGCACTAAAGAACTAAACTCATTAAATGTATTAAGCCGACTCTTAATGATACGTAGTGACAGGAACAGGTACGGGCCTGTCGGGGTTTTTTTATGTTATAAGTGAAATGCAGGTATCGGTGTTGCTAAACCTCTGCAAAATACATTAATTTTGGAGACTGTATATATTTCATTAGATATGAAAGGTATGGCCAACAAAGATCCATGTCTATCTTATTGTGCACCAAAGTTGTAGGCTTTCAATTTATGCAAATTAGGTTTTATGCTAAATTTAAATCTTGAATTGCTTCAGAACTATTATGGATAGAGGTGTCATTCCTACTTCAATTTATGAGTTTGTATTTGTCCAGAACAACTTACTTGTAACACTTCAAACTGTTTTCATTTTCAAGGTACCCAGACAGATTTGCTGTGAAGCAAAAATTTTTTTTTTTAAATTCAATTTATTTTTTGGGTCGGCTTCAGCCGACTCCTTATGTCTTTGGTTTAACGTGGGAATGTCAAAGATTCCTGGAAACTTCATTGCGCTTGCCACTGCTGAAGTTTCGTTCTAAGTAGCTTTCTACAATTTCTCGTCACGCCAAGGCCAAAGTTTCTATAAAACTTCGATGCGCATGCAACTGCTGAAGTCTCGTTCTACAGTTTCTCGTCACGTCAAATATCACATGATCCCATTATGACATCGCACTGACAGCATGGTCACACAACGTTACTTATCGTCACCCCAAACGTGCTCCACTCCTCTATGACGTAACTATGAATATTAAGTAGAGTCGCTTTCCCTGCAAGCTGCACGAAGCCATAGCATGTCTCGGCAGTCATCAGCGACAATCACCATTTGGCATCATTGTTTACAAACTTCTTATGGTACATCTACATTCCTCATTTTTGAAGTTTGCCTACTAATCTCCACGACCACTTTTCTTTTCTTTTCTTTTTTTTTTTTTAACAAGACTTGTCTCACACAACAGCAATTTGGCAAAATATACAAATTTACTGATATGACTGGGCAAACTGAGCAAACTTGAATAATGTGGGAATGCAAAGACCGTGATATTCGTATCATTCCGTTTAGTGCATTGCTATTTGGCAATTACATCCATAATTTGTTGTGGACTTGCAGGCACTGACATTCTGACTTGGTAGAGACATTACTTTTAACATCTCCTTTGTTGACCCATGTGTATTTGCAAATGGTCAAGGTCAAGGGAAATCAATTTATCCAAGGTCGTCTGGGCCCAGGGAGCCAACTCATCAAAGGTCGCCTGGAACCCAAATAGGGGATTCTCGCCATCGACTGCGCATGCTCTATTTCTTAGGCGTTACTTCCGTTTCATAGTTCTCTGAGTCTGCTTCTGTATTGAATATGTGGAGCAAATTAAGAAGGAAAATTAAGTAAATGTTGCAATTTTATTTGCAGACAGCTTCTGATCAATATACAAAATAAATACATGCACGCTCACATTACAATGCTTAAGCACAATACAGTAAGTTTAAGGGGGGTTTCAAATCTATATCTTCAGGGGAAAGAGACCATACAATTACCTGAAAAAACGTTGGCCTAGGCATGTGTGGGGCTTATTAAAGTATACAATTATATAATCGTACCAACCCATGTAAACAACTTATTTTAAAAACGATCTCTTACAAATGCTACACGATCTCTTACAAATATGAGATGTAGATTTAGATAACGACACGCTAATGATGGAAATGTTACGTATAAAAAAAAGCTAATATCAAAGTGTACCCTTGAGTCAGCGAGCAAGATTGCGTCAAAAAATTTCCTAGAATTTCGGGAACCACGGAAACATCAAACATGTATTTATTCTTGTTACTCGTATTTTCGGGCCAAAATCTTACGGAAAACTGTCTTTTACGTGCATAGTCATGTGTTATATAGTTTTTTTTCTCCGTGCATATCTTGGAAACGAATCTGTTCATTTATGTACCGCCATGGACGTTGTTCATGTTGCTGACAGATACAATAATTTTGAAAGTCACAATTTTGTATATTTTACCTCTATGAGAGATGAATTTCGTTGAATAATGTTTACAACATTGAGAGCCTGTTTTCCTTGATGTATAACATACCGGTATACTGCACTCACATATACTGTAGGCTGGGGATGGTGTCGACCTGACTGATATACTTTACATTGACCATCATTTAGTTTTCCTTTATAATATCTCACTCATTTATAAAAATCTAAAATCACTTAGAATGAGACAATACATTATATCTAGTAAAGTTTTAAAGCCCACAGAAATGATATAATGTACCAAAAATAAAGGTTTTATCACCAACCTTGGATCAGAGAACATTGCAAAGAGACAGCATAAGCACATTTTATTATAATGGGCCTTGGCTATGTTGGTTTAAACTTATTTTATTTCAAAACAAAAACAAAACAAAACAAAAACAAAAAAAAAAAAAACAAACAAACAAAAAAAAAAAAAAAAAAAAAAAAACAACAAAAAAAAAAAAAAAAAAAAAAAACAAAGAAACAAAAAAAAAAAAAAAAAAAAATAATAATAATAAAATAAACACCCCCCCCCCAAAAAAACACAAATACAATTGGTCGACAGGTACATTGCCTATATGAAGACCTCTTGTAAACGCAGTGACGATCCAGACATGAAACTGTTGAACTGCAAGATAACTGATAGTTGGCACATCACATCACGTACAGATATGAGAAAAGGAGGGGGGAAAAAGAGAAGACTATTGAGAGAGTACATAAACGAAGATTAATCTACCACACCTTATTCTCGCAAAGGATATACAATCACGCTGAGCTGTGTTGATCTGAGCCAATTATGACAGACATCATTTTATGGATAGATTCAGTTATTTTTCCAGTCATAAGTAAGAATATAAATGTTAACTCGATTTGAAAATATTTTTTTTCAGGGAAATACTACTTTTTCAGCAAGAAAGTGTATATTTCTTGTCTTCTTTAGATAAAAGAAATACTTTAGTCAGTGGTTTGAAAAAAAAAAGATGTGTTAGTCCTTGCTGGTCGGTTGCAAATCTATAAAATTAATAGACTTTGTCCCAGGCAGTATTATGAAAACACCCTGGCACATAAAACCTATATCGTTGCATTTTACAGGGGATTTTAACCTAGCCTAAGTCACAATATGCCATAGTTTTAAATGTGCTGACTGTAAATATGGTGGTCGAGAATTACCATGATCCCATGAGCCCTCATTCAATGTGGCGACTGGTGAGAACACGTGTTCAATATTACATTGAGACAGAAAGAAGCACTGTGCAGCACGAAGTTTTCCTTATAAGATGATTGTGATGAAGACATCCGATGGTCGGGTCTCGATAAGGTGAGCAATTAATGCGTTTACAAACAGACGCACGAACTGACGCATGGATGCACAGACATGGTGACAACAATATCTCATCAGCTTATAGAACCAAGGAGGTCAAGAAGGATGTGTTTTTGGTTTTACTTTTAACTTTGACTCACCAAAATACAACAGAATTCTATTCATGGATGTACTCGCGCGCTTGAGTGTCGGACACACACAAGCCAAAACTGCGAACTGACCACAAGAGTATGTTGCCCAACCACGTAGACACAAACCATCAATAATCAAGAGGGAATCACGCGAAGTACATTGCCAATATAGACACTAACCATCGAAGAGCAAAATGAAGGACAATGTTGAATCATAATGCATTACATATATATATATGTATATATATATATATATAAAGGAAATCACGCGGAGCACTGAATAACATAGTTTTTATCGACCATCAGCGATAGAGCAAACTTCAAATTTGGAAATTGATTCTTTATGTTTTGCGGTTTGTTCAAAAAATGTTTATATTTCATATCAGTTACAGACTTCAAAGAAATTAAATTTGTTGCGATTTTCCGTTCATATTAGTGTGCAGCTGCACGCGCTGAAGAAAAATATTCTGAAACTGTACAAAATTATCTGGTACCACACGAAGTCACTTCAATAGTCAGTGTCCATGTAAATTCGTCATTCCTTCCGGCACCCAAAATGGGTCAAATAATCTACAAATAGAGAGAGAATAGCTGAGTTCAACACGAACGTTCTTCTTATTGACTTATGAAGCTACCCCGCAGTTACCAGACGTACATCGAACAGTTAAATTGTACCTGACAAATGATTTTTTCCTTTACTTATGGATTATTTCAGCTTTTCCTTTCTGATAATTCTTGCCTAAATGTGATATAAAACCCAACAGTGCCAACCAATCCAAAGTAACCTTTTCCTGTTGCCAAAGGCACGCTTCATAACATAACAAGTGGCCGTTGAATTACGGTATAAATCATGGTTTGTCGGGGGATGGGGGTGGGTGACTGGGCTGATGGTATACAGCTTGACTACACTAACTGCTGCATCCATACTGCATGTTCTGCTATGTTTTCTCAATGTTGTACTCTTTTTCAAGTCCTCCAGTTTCTCAGATCCCTTGTGATAATGTTGATCCCAATAGTTATCATAGTCAGACCTGGAGATCCACCATAGCTAATAAGAAACATTTAAAGGTTAAAAAGAAAAAGAAATACAGCCCATAAGAAAGCTAAATTGACAAACAACCCAAAGCATTGGTTGAAATGAAGAAAAAGTAGGAACAGAGTAGTAACTCTTGTGAGAACTGCCAAGGCAAACAAAAAGAATGAAACAGAAGAAAACATCCAGTCTTGTACTTCAAGTAACAATAAACTATGGTGGAAACTAGTAAAAGAAATACTAGGTGCGGGTAAATCATCAACACCTGTACTTCCACCCCTAAAAGATGGTGATATATCTGTTACTGATAACAAAAACAAAGCAGAGTTATTTCATAGATATTTTTCGGAACAACGTACCTCAAATGACCTTGATACTGAATTTGATACCGAGCCTCCAAATTTGACCGACAATTTTGAATCTACATTGGGACATATAAGAATTGGTGAAAATTTGGTAAGAGATTGCTTAAGTTTGTTGAACGTTTCTAAAGCAAGTGGCCCAGACAACTTAAGCTCCAAACTTCTTAAAAACTGTGCTGACTCCATTACGAAACCCCTTTGTTTAATTTTGTTTAACGTCTCTAAAGCAAGTGGAACAGACAACCAAAGCCCTAAACTTCTTGAAACCCCTTTGCTTTATTTTCAATACTTATCTGCAAGAAACTATATTTCCCGACAGGTGGAAAGCGGCAAATGTTACCTCCATACACAAGAAGGACTCGAAACAGCTACCAAGTAATTATCGTCCTGTATCCTTGATAAGCTGTGTGGGGAAGTTATTCGAAAAGTGTATCTTCGAGTCAGTTTTCAATCATTTTATCGATAAAAATATTCTTGTCAAATTTCAGTCAGCCTACCCAGAAAACAATTCATCTGTTTGTCAACTATTAGAAATAAATGACATAGTGTAAGAGGCTATGGTTGAAGGTAAAATAGTTAACTTTGTGTTTTCGATGTTTCACGTGCATTCGACAGAGTCTGGCACCCAGGTATGAAAAAAAACCCTACATGCTTCGGGAGTATAGTATAGACCCATATTGCGAAGCACGCCAAGCATATATTAATCACTCTCCATGGCACAGATGTTGGCGTATACTTTCTATCCAATTATTTGCAGGAGGAAACCGAAGGACTCGGAGAAAACCACCGTGCACAGTCAGAGTGGCAGAGGCTCTTTCCACTTGCATCCCCGGTTCGTGTATCGAAACCGGGCCGCAGAGGTGAAAGGCGAGCGTGTTGCAGCTCCGCCAGCCCCGTTGCTTCAGGAGTGAGCGGGACATTACTGGATTGGTTTGATGGTTTTCTCACAAATAGGACGCAAAGAGTGATAATAAATGGATAAACTTAATTATGGAGCACCATTTGTGCCGGTGTTAATCAAGGATCAATCTTAGGTCTACTTTTATTCATACTACACATAAATGACATTGCAAGTATAGCTGAATCTAATGTTGGGCTGTTTGCAGCTCACACCTCACTCTTTTTCATCTCTGGCAAAAACGATTTCGACTTACAAACGGTAACAATCAATGGAAATTTGTCTCCTATATCAATTTGGGCTAACCAGTAGTTTACGTCACTGAACGAAGCAAAAATAAAATCCATGTTATGTAGTCGAACAAAAGTTCAGAACAAAATTATTCTTTTTCTTAAAAACAAATCTGTTGGTGAGGTGTCATCTCATAAGCATCTTGGTCTCACGCTTTCAAGCGATGGATCATGGTCAAACCATTTTGAAGATATTTATGTTCGTGCAATGAAACGGGTCGACTGCTTACGGAGCATGAAATATAAGTTAGATAGCAAATACCTTGAAAAACTGCACTTTACCACTTTATTTACATTAGACCAAATCTAGAGCATGCTAATGTCATATTGGATAATGCAGTCAAGCATGAAAGAGAAAGCTGGAGAGTCCGCAACACAAAGTGTTAGCTTAGATCTTCTATGTCGGGAACCTGAATGGGAGTCTCTGAGCGATAGAAGAAAAAAGCATAAGTTAGTCTTAATGTATAAAATCCAAAACGGTTCAGCTCCTTCATATTCACTTGATAGAACACCCCCCTCCCCCCCCCCCCCCCCAATTCATGACTCCGGTATTCAGACTAGACACGATCAAGATTTCACTCCCATAATATGCAGTTCAGAGCAAAGGCAAAAGTTTTTTTTTCATCTACTGTTATTTCATGGCCAAGTTTAGACTTCCAAACAAGAAATTCAAACTTAATATCTGCTTTTAAAAGAATTTTGAAACAAAATGCTGCACGCTCCCCAGCTTCTTTATTCTAAAGGAAATCGAATAGCACAAATACAACATGCACGAATGCGTATGAAATATACTACTTTCAACAGCCATATGTGCAGACATAATTTGATCCACTCACCCAAATGCACTTGCGGATTTGAAAATGAAACAGTGTATCACCACCTTTCAGAGGGTCCAAATTATGCTATCTTTAGACTTAGATATTTCGGATCACTATCTACAAGTTGTAAAATTACACATATTATTATTTGGTGACCTCGAAAAAGATCATACTTGGAACAGAAACTTGTTTAATTTTATTTTGGAATCTAAACGCTTTTGATACATTCTTGACTTCACAAACAAAATACTAATGTATACAAATGTACTTTTTATAGCTTGAACAACTGATGGAATATCAAATTAACAAACTATATGCATCATTACTGAAGCATACACCAAGATGACAAATATATCTTGGTGTACAAATTGCAAATACTTCATGCATATGAGTAAGCCATCTGTACAGTCCTAGCAATGGAGCTATGTTAATAACTCTGTTATATTCAGTTGTATATTTGTGCAACAGGTGAGGAAGTAGTGTAAGTCTTGTGCTTGTTTTCCGATTCTTTTCGAGTTTTGTGAAATAAAATACGTTTAAACCAAACCAGATCGCTTGCTGGGATTCGACCGGAGACGTCCGGTAGCATTAGGCAACAATATGGTTGGCAATAGGAGATATGCATATTAAGTTCCCGCCCCAATTGCACACCTGATTGCCTAGTCTCGTTTGGTGAGATATGGCGAGATACGGGTCAGTACCTGTGGGGACCAGTGGGATATTACTTATATTTTGAAAATACAGACTACTTATTAAAGACATGGAAATTTTTCTTATATATGGCCCGGGAAGTACTAAAAGAATACCAGTTTGGCATTTGGAAACTTAAATTTCTCAAAAAAATGCTTATTTTGCGAGAAATGAGCATATGCTCTGTCTGTGACAGTCATGCAACCCGCACGTTCCCCGTGATCGCCAGGCGTCAAACCAGTGCTTTGTGGCGGGAAATTAATATGCATACTGCGTATTGTGCTATGGTTACTGCTAAGGATACTGGGGGGGGGGAATGCTTGGGTGACTGTCCGGCGTTATGCAATGTACACACTTTTTGGGACCACCCAGGCGTGTATTTAGGATGTCGCTGCATACTTGTTGCAAATATTTTTTTTGGACAGCAATAATGAGTGCGGGTCCAACTGAAGGAGCGCCCAATGCCATGTTCTGCCAGTGAATGTCACCATGTACGTAGAGGAACGAATACGAAATGAGATACAACATGAGACAAAAAGCTTTTGTGGGAACATCAGACGGGGAGACACGTCACTTTTGGTGAAGGCCGCTGTAACATGTTGAGTTAATTTCGTAGTTTCCGTTAGACAACTCTTCGATGGGTGTCTTGCGTGTATCTCTTATCTCCAAGAAAACTGGACGTATTAGCCTGTGGTGACAACAGCTCCAAACACACGATCACGACACAGCCACTAACGCGGTGTCACAATATATTGCGCCTCAAATCACACGGAAAATGCCCAGGGTATACTGCTGCCGTGATTGACCAAGCTTGCCTTACTACAAACTCAAATGCAATCAACATATAATCTGTGCACATGTCACAGTTATTTCAATTTTCAGCATCTACCAAAACTGGTACTTGTCAACAGTGCGGCAAGGAACAAAATAGGCTTCCAGCTTTACCGTGTGGTTACTACTCAAGAGGTTTTTGTCTTAGTCATTCGAGCAAGAGTATGGCATTTCGACAATCCTCGTGAGATGACATCTACTGACTGATAATCAGATCTTGTGTGTGTTTTGTTAAAAAAGGGACACAGGGTGAACAATGTGAACAATTATGGGTATCGGGGTATTCATGAGATTTTTCCTGAGAGTAGAAGAGTGGACAAAATAGAATGAAATCTTTCGCGTTTTCAGTGGAGTAGGAACATGAACAATCGGAATATGGAATAATATTGACTTGAAGTTTGTTGTCATAGTTTAGCTTAGAGAAGCCTAGACCCATTTGGGTGTGGCAGATGCTGAAGAAGCAGTCACTAGTAGGATAGAAGTTAGACGCATTACCAACAGCACGCACAGTAGCTTTGAGTCTGGATTTGAATATTTGAAGAGAAATAGAATCTGTGATGCAGTGTTGCCAACCCTCCCGAATCATTCGGGAATCTCCCGAAAATTCAGGCATAGTGCTGTCTGCCACCCCACCCCCACCCCAACCCCCACTCCCGAATTACCGCGAGAATCTCATAAATTTTAACCAATCTGCTTTTCACAGTGATATTTTCAAGGCAGATTAAGCTGCTGTGCGTCGCGTGGCGTGTTTAGCGCTCATTCCACCACTCAAACTTGAATCCAAGTGCCCTCAAATGTCACGAAAAGAAATATTTTGATGTCTATTTTGGAAATAGAACAGTAAAATATGCCTACGCCGCTCCCCATTTCACAATCTTCCCCCAAAATATACCTCCACCAGGTTGGCAACACTGCTGATGTCAGAGGGCATGTTATTCCATAGCTTGATAGTATCGAGGAGAAAAGAAATACTATATCAATGAGCTCTATATGCAGGAGGTCGAACGGAAGTAGAAAGGCGTAGGTACTGACTTTTTAACATCAGTGTTGTGTTATATTATCATATACCTAAAGCATTTTACCCAGAGGCCGATTTCAATCTCAGACCCCCGCTGTATTATTGCACAGACGATAACATTGCTCCCTTTCCACATGAGGCAGCTTTGAAAGGTGTGACTTGTGTCGTGGGGGTGGCCAATTATGTTTCATAGGGACCACGGCTGTCCAACTGGAGCATTGTAGCAAAATTTTGCTTCACAGTTCTTGAAAAATGATACAGAATTTATCCAAAATATTTGTTTCTCATGTAAAGAAGATGAGGCAATGTTCCAGGGAATCTAAATTTTGCGACAGAAATTTCCAGTTGGACCTTTTTCCACCAGTAATGCTGTATCTACATTTTCCACAAGCAGAATGTGACACACGAGAGATATGGGTGTAATTTAAGAAACACTTACAATTATCACTTTATCGAGGGATAGTGAAACTGCCAGCATTGTGGACATATTGCAAAGCTATCTGGACATATGAGCAAAGTCACTGTAAAGCACAATACATACTCTTGCTCAATTATTTCGTAACGCTGAATGTGGATTTTAATGTATACTTTCTTTGTATCTTGTTTTTCGTGAAATGTTCAATGTGGACTTTTTGTTCTTTCTCTTTATATTGTATGTACTAATATATTGCTACATCATGTTTATACTGTAGTCAATAAAATTTCATTTCAACGGCAAATCCGGTGCAGCACAATTACATTCACATTGCAAGCTGACAAATTTAAAATCGACATCATAGTGACAAAGGTTAGTGCTTGCCTTCCCGTCAATAAACAACAGAAACTAATTATGGAATACTAATATTTGTGTTTGGTAATTACTTGTGGGCCGACATTGATTTTTTATTTTCTCTGTTATACATTCTCTGGAAGACATGTCGCTTGCTCACTGCGGAAATAATTCATGCAACGGTTGTGACCAAACTTAAATTTGCCTTGCTTTGTACCATAAATGTAATTATTTTTACTTGTTATAATTTTCCATGTTTTTTTTTTCTTTATTTAAGGCGTTTAAATGAAGTTTTATTTTTCAGACATACATTGTTCTGATTCAATGATAACTTAAACTGAAAATAGATTTACATTTCCATTGCGTTTAGATTTTTACTGCTTTTGCGTCCTCAGCAAAATAAACGAAAATAAAATACAGCAGAATGTACAGTAACGTTGGTGGTGTGTGTATAACGTCAACTTTTGAACGACAGTTCTTATAATTGTGTTCATGCCCAAAATCACCCAAATCTAATTCCTCTCGAAAATAATGGACATGTGGTCATTGAAATTAACACATTGAGAAAATTGTGCCCTTCTCATCATAAACTAATTTTGCAAAGGACAAAATTATTCTTATTCGAGTCAGAGCAGTACATCGTACTGCCGGCACACATGAACATTTGATTAATGTGATTTGTACATGTCTTTGCAACTCAGAATACTAAAACTGGAACTGAAGGGTAATACATTTTCCAAAATATGTGTCAAAGTGGGCAAATAATGCACAATACTGCACAAATAATTCTTTTTCTATATGCTAATAGTTTTCACTTTGGCACACTTTTGGGTTCGAATGCCCACGGTAATTACACCCATTGCATCTTACAGTGAGAAGTCACGTTTGTCACTGCCCGCAAACAGTAAGTGTGGGCAACGCCTTTATGAGCGGACGCTGCGTTATCCGGCAAATTATGCTCCAGAGCCGGCCCTTGGGTCATCCAGAGGATGACTTGCAGAGCATTTCGAAAAATACTCAAGTCTGTCTGTATCGTTATCTGAATGAGTTCTTTGTGTCAGGAATTTGACAATGTGATATTCGACACATAACTATAAATATACAACAACGAGACGAATGTGGACAACAAAACGAATGTTTAAAACAAGGTGCGTGTTGCATTTTACACAAATCATGAAAGTATAAAACTCATGCACATCATAATATTTAATTCTCACAACCATTCCAGTTGAGGTGTATGTGAGACGTAAAAATAAATGACAAGAGCAGTAAGTAGCATGGCATGTAAAACATGTGAATGCTTTTCCCTTAAGAGACTCAACAGGACACGACAGTTCGCTGACGGCAACGCATGCACCAAATGCAGTACAGGGGACAGAGCTTATGCCATAATTTCCGAAGAATAGATGTCTTCCAACAATGACATTTCAGTCAGTGCATGGAGAGGTTTAAACGACGGAGAAAGAAATAATTTCTGGCAAGATATTGCGAAGTGACAGAAGAAGCCACTCCATTGGTGGCGGTGATTCTCAGAGATACGCATGTAGTTAGACCCTGAACCAGCTGAGACCTACAATAAAAGCGTAGGAGTTACGAGGTGAAGTCAGCATCTGGTATTATATTGGATTTGCTAAGGGCTAATTGAAACAGCTACCACAAACTACCATAACTATAAATAGGAAAGCTAACCAGTCCCACAATGGGAGTAAATTTCAACATTTTGTTCCACGCAATGGCGTGTTTACTAATTGAACTATACACTAGAGTGCGCAATTTATCGTAAGCAGTATTGCATATATGCTCATCGAATCTTTTGAGGGTAACGCCCCCAGTTCACTGTCGGGGCCGCCGAAATGGCGGCATACAAGGATGCTATTCCTTCCATTTTCATAGAACAATGTCAGAAACACATTTATATGCAATGTTCCATGTGTTCTTGCCCCTAGGCGGTTTCTATCCGGTTTTTCATGGAAATGTTTTAATTATACGGTGATAATATTGAACCACAGAAGAAACGACACGGTACGGCAGGGTTAAACTTTATGGCCTTAACAAAAATACTGTCTGCCTGGCATTGCAGATTAAAGGTTGTATCGCTCTTGCGCAAAGCCAGAAACTCTTGTCAAAAGATAACAATGAAGGTAATGATACGTTACACGTGCTTCAGATCTAAACAAACCACAGCGCGGATGCTGTCAGCTCCCTGCCATTAGCAACTGCCATATACCGGTACCGTATTGTATGTGATATATATATATATATATATATATATATATATATATATATATAGATACAGTGATACCTGTCTATTGTGAACACCTCTGGGGCTGGAACAAAGTGTCCACAGTTGGCAGGTGTCCACTATAGACAGGTGTTTTTAACAAGGAAATTGACCTTTCGGTCCTGGACATAAGTGTCCACTTTATACAGGTGTTGTCATTATAGAGGTGTCCACAAGGACAGGTTGTACTATATATATATGATGTGATATTCCATTTAAATACAATCAGCAGGAGGTCGCACTTCACGGACAGAGATTCGATATCACTAACAGCATTTACTTGCCTGTAAGACGTCCTTCCCTTGATGTCGAAATCAACAAAATACACTATATTTTGTGTGTGTTATATGACAATTAGATATAATTTCAAACAAAATGGGTCATTCTGTTTGAAACACCGCCATGTGTGTTGGCGCAAGTCCAGCTAAGAAATGCCTGAGGAATTTCAATCACATTGCTGACACCAGAGAATGTCGTTTTTACTAAAAATGCGGGAAACAAATCTAATTGCAAATTCACTCAATTTTGCTGTACATTTATTTTCGCTTATTTCGCCGATGGCACAATACCGTTAAAATAAAAAGGGACAACGAAATATTCGTTAAACGTAAATTCTATTAGAATAATGTCCAAAATAGTGAAACCGAAACTTCAGTTAAATGCCTGACATGCACCTCCCCACAACAAGTGAAAATTTATAGGCGTGAAAATAAGTACACTAATGTTTTGATGAAGCAATTACCAAAGAAATTTGAATCTGAACTGTGTCCGTTCTGACACCATACAACAGGGAGTTTTGGCTATGGTGTAAGTTCCACGATTCCTATAGTAATAAATCATCGAATGAGCATCTAGTGCTCTTGATCAAACCTTAAGTTGATACTGAACTGAAAAAAAGTGCATCAACGTCGGTATTTGTTCAGTAATCTTGCAACCTGACAAAGCTCTGTACTTGAAACAGAACAAGTGGCACTTCCACGTAATGTTTTGGTGCTCTTGTATCTTACTTGCATGGAGAAGACATGTTAGGAGAAGCGAAATAGAAAAATTGTCGCTATGCTTGTCATGAGGAAAATATGTCAATCGAGCAGGTTTTTTTTTTGTTTGTTTGTTTGTTTGTTTGTTTTTGGTCTGGTGAAGTATGCTTGGGCTCGCAGGCATCGATTGCATCACTGGTCACAGTGCTTCGGACAAGGGCTACATTGCATTGAAACATATTTTAAGTGTTTGGCCTTCAGGATAGCAACTACACAAATAGATTGGTGCGACATTGTACCTGCTTGGAATTCTTTTCCAGGTTACACACAACAGAGCTTTGCGATATATGTTGGGAGAGATAGGTGCACCGAATGGTTAGTTATTCTATAGAATATACCATCCATCTTTTGTGTTTTAGTGTCAGTTAATTGATGCAATGTAGCTGCCTATTGGTCAATGTCATTACGTCACCCCTTTCCCACCCGCCTGTCAGCCAACCTTCTATCTGGAAATGAGATATGTTTTTTTGTTCTGCATATTTCACTGCAACAACAGCCACAGTTTTCGAGCTTTGTGGACAGAACCGCGAATCCCTTCATTTTGACCACGTGCTCCCAAATTATGTCAGGACACGACACGAACGTTGACGAGGTATCAACATCACCGGCCAATGTCTATAAATGATGCAGACTGCATAAAGCATTATCAGCAATTTTAACCTTATAAATATAAACCTAACCAGAGGACAGCCCCCCCCCCCCCCCCCGTGGTGGTAGTCAAAGAAATCTAGTTTCATTGACTGGTTAAACTCCGTCATGAAACAAGACCTAAGTGCTGCTAAAAGAAGCCGTGTACTGTACTAGTGCTGTCGACATGTCGTGATCCCCCTTTTGGCACATTTATTAATAAATTATCCTGCAAGAGAGATACACTAAAACAAGTTTATACCAAGTCTGAAAGTCGTTTTGTACTACAGAACACCTGGGTCTCACTCGGATCTACATCCAGAGAATTTAGCATGTGGTAGGTAACACGGAAGACACAACTGCAAAAGGATGACGTCAACTCGCAATGATAATGCTACTGTTTGGGGAAAATATAACTACGACATGTGCCTCCTACAGCGACCGCATTTTTTTTTACCCTTATCAAAAAAAAAAAAAAAAAAAAAAAAAAAAAAGGTGATTGACTGACTCAGACTGCAAATAAGGTGTCGGTAACACAGCACCTTTAACCCTCTTGGGCTGAAAATCGTGGCGTCACCTGTCGCTTTCCAGGTGCACACGTAACACATAACGCGTTGTTTAGACACGAAAAGTTGGGACTTGAGTATATATATATATATATATATATATATATATATATATATATATATATATATATATATATATATATATATATATTGCTTTACATTTAATTGCATTCACAGTAAACGTTTAGGAGTTCTGTATGGTAATATGAGATGAATAAGTCATTCCAGTAATTGTGGGGGTATTCGTGCACAATACCACAGTACATATATTTCAGTTACAGTTCTGTCTGTATATTGGCACACATTTTTCGTTTTCTTGTCGAAGAGACCATGTTGATTGCTGATACTTTTTGTGCAGCTTTGGATTCCAAGCTCATGTATGCATGCATTATATACGCACGTGCGTATGTAAGTATGCATGATCATCATAATTGTTAATTTCTGGGGCTACATAATCTTATATTACGAGGTCTTCATTTTTTTTTAACAATTATACTACTCAGTTTATCTTGTAATACCATCATGGTTTTAATAATGGTGTTATATTTGTTTACTTTATTTTTTCACTTTATATTGATACTTTAGTCGAGTTGATCTCTATTTCAGTCGACCAAACAGATACATTTTTATATCATTCAATTATTCATTTTTTTTCACCCATCATACGTGTACCATTTTGCCATACAGGGCCAGGCGCAAACCCCAAACATGTTTCAGAATAGGGGTCATCCCTGTGGCGCCTCTATACCTATCATTATTAAGCTAGTACCCACGGAAGGGTTACGAAATGATCCACAAGATAGTAGGATGATTCTCTCAGGTTGATACATGATGCAATACAAGTAGACATTTGTACACCCCACCGATTTTTGGTCAAAAGGCGCATGAGTTGGCCTGTGTGAACACAACACTGTCATAGTTAAAAATTAAGACACGGAATATCTCTGTAATTCCTGGTATAAGATTAAAACACACTGTACCATTTACACTTGGCTGTCCAACGTCGTATTCGACGGTAAGTAACCGCCGGGGGCCGACAGACAATCACCCTCCAACAAATTCTGCTTAGCAAGCAACATTTTCACCTATTGTCAACAGTGACTAAGAAATGGAGAAAGAGGAAAGGAAAGAAAGAAAAAAGAAAGAAAGAGAAAGAAAGGGAGAAGTGGGAAAAAAGAGAAAGACAGAAAGAAAGAAAGAAAGAAAGAAAGAAAGAAAGAAAGAAAGAAAGAAAGAAAGAAAGAAAGAAAGAAAGAAAGAAAGAACAAACCAGCCTCAATCAATATTTGTACCAGACCAAGCTAAAAAATGTCGCTGTATGCTCAAAGTTCAACACAGCAATTTCTTGTATGTCTCATACCAGCAAAGTTGCAGAAATTAGATTTAAAATGATTTAATATTACTCGCATTTACGGTACTTGTACACTTCTAGTATGTTCCCAGTAATTTATTTTAAGTTTCTGGGACTTTGAGATGGATTCCCAGAAACTAACCTCTTAGTTCCTGGGACTTTTGTTATTTTCCTAGGAATTGTAAACTTGTATTTCTGGGACCTTAGATATCTTCCCAGGAACCAAACCACTCTGTTCCTGAGACTTCTTCTAAATTTGCAGGACTGGCCTTATGTTCCCAGAAACTCGCTTATACTCCCAAGAATTCGCCTAAATTCCCAGAAATTTGTCTACTACTGGCAATTTATTAATATTCATACTGCCATAACTCAGTCATGAATACAGTAATATCTGTAAGATTTTGCATATGTACAACTCGTCTTGTGACACTGTCCAAATTTCGTGCTTGTATCTTCGGTAAAACTGATGATATGAGTACTGACCAAAAATTGCCCGAATGGAATAGACAATCTAATTTGGAACGACTTCATACTCGGAGCTAAATCACGTCTGGGTGTCATCGCATGTATCTACAAGGTAAGATACTTAGATGTTAACTACCCTTGTTTCCTCAACCAGTTACTGAGTGGTTTTCTTTCAAGACAAAATGAATGAAGAACTATGTACATTGTAACCTGTAAACTAAGACGTAACCTGTGAACTAAGATTGTACTTCTTCCTGAGAAGTGAGGAGACGGAGCGGGTCTGCAGTCAATATGGTTAAATATGAATACCTCTAAGTAAACTGACAGGGAGACGTTCCGTGTATATAGTATGTGTGTCATCCTGACCATGATAGGCATAATACGTGTATTCTACCCTTGAACATTAACGTAGGTGTCCAAATTATTGCAATTTTGGGGGTTATTAACTGGATACTGGATAACAAATAGCGGTTACTCTTAGTGATGGGCATCAGTAGCCCACTATTAAATTAGTTAGCATGCTTTGTCTACGGATTTTCTGTGCCGCCTGTGTGTCTCGCTATATACAAACACACACTAATTATTTAATATACAAATATATTCACGTCTATATATAGGGTGCCACTGTTCATCAGATGTCAGCACCTTCTGATTTCTGTGTGTGTGTTCTACTTATCTGAAGCCCAGCGGTAACACATTTTGGTCCAGCAGGCTTGGCGCTTTAGTGTTGGCCATTATCATAGTAACTGAGGGGTCTATCTTTGAATGCTTGCTTTCACGGACATCTCAAGATGACCGTAGACATCAACGGTTTCTTTACGATTTCCCTTTCTAATTTTTAATGAAACTGAAAAAAAATGGGTTCAATTTATTCCTCCACATTTAGCATCGCTTGAATCACGTACAGCACTTTTAATATTTGCTCATGACACGCTTTTGTGAGCACCGATTCTATAGCTACGTAGCAATTCCATCAGTACCACGGGCTCAGACTGTAAATTTTGTAGTGGCCCCTCGCTGTGTAAAATTTACACATGTTCATGAAAATATTTGAGATTTTGATTTTGAAGTTATGTCGGCATGACTGAATTACTGTTCTAATTCAAGGTGTGTGTCTGAAGAGCGTGACTATGTCTAATGAGTTATTCTTTTTTTTTTTTTAACCATGTTTCCAGTTTTGGCATGAACAACACATTTTGTCATGTTTGATAAAAAGATCTTTCCGCACACGCAGACATTTCCTTGTTGAAAGATACGGGCCAAAGTAGCACCAGAGCTGATATGAATGCTCCAT
Source organism: Hermodice carunculata (assembly GCA_964020975.1). Taxonomy (NCBI): domain Eukaryota; kingdom Metazoa; phylum Annelida; class Polychaeta; order Eunicida; family Amphinomidae; genus Hermodice; species Hermodice carunculata. The sequence goes on from OZ026629.1 coordinate 15,482,754, forward strand.
ATTGTAACTTTATCCAGACGCCAAGATGTGGTTTAATGTCCCTAATTGCTCTATTGCTAGGACAAATCATGGCCTCTTCAGAGCTTTTTATTGTCTGCTTCCGATCTCAGGCAATATCGACCATAGGGAATGAATCCAAATTTATCCATTTATGCCATATTACGCTAACAAATCCACAATTTACTGAAGCACCATTCAGTTTTTTTTTCTTTTTTCACATGCGACCACAGCAAAACATCTTTCGTGTTTCTTAGTGGAAAGACGAACGTGCCATTGAAAGCATTCATCATTCACTATTTGCTAATACTTTTTTTTTTCAAAACGGGGCTTGTCAAAAGCATTTCTAGAAGCCAATTCAAAGGTTCAACCAAATTACTTGTAATAAATGTGAATAGACTGTCATCAAGTATAGTTTTTAAACACCGCATAATTGTCAGTCGGCTGGGTCTATCTATGAGGCTCCGTCCGTCGTTGTTCGTCCATCAACAATTGAACATTTACAACTTCCCAAAAAGCGTCGAGTCGATTCCTCTTCAAACTTTGGATCTACCCTTCGTCATTCTCTGCAACTTTCTTACAAATTTCCATGTGCCAGTGATGTTTAGATTTCTAATATTTTTTATCCTTGCAAAAAACAAAAACAAATATTATTATTATTTTTTTTGGGGGGGGGGGAGATCTATAAAATCTCTAAAACCACTTAGCAAATTGCTTTGAAATTCCACTGAAACACGGCCATTTTCCCCAAGCGTGGCATAAATTTGAATACTAGCGCACATGTATGTTTATGTGATTTTCATGAAAATTGAATACCGGATCCGCTTCAAACTTGATGGGAATATCCTTTGGTAGGATCTTGGTAAACTAGGTCATCAGGTAGAGTATCTGAGTCACTCATATCCATACACTTCAATTCAAAGTTTAGCTAGGATCAGCTCATCAGATCTTAGCTTTTCTCAAACAGTAGCTGAACGTCAAATCAACTCAGCTCAGCTCAGCTCAGTTCAGTTCAGGTTGTCATTTATTCAGTGGTGAATATAGCTAGGTTAGCGGAGTATGGGATGTTCACCAAACCCACTTGTTTGCATTTGAAGAAGTTTTGCAGCTGCGGTAATGTTCAGTGCGAAGCGTGCTCAGCATACCACTTCATGAAACCAGTTCGGCAGACCACTTCACGAAATGTACACAACACACCACTTCAAGAAATCTGCACAGCACACCACTTCACGCAATCAGCTCAGAACCCATCTTCACAATGCATGTGCTACACATAACTTCATGAAACCTGTTGAGCACATCGCGCCATGAAACATGCTCAGCACATACCTCACGAAACATGCTCGGCACATTGCACCATAGATCATGCTAAGCACACCGTTAGATAGAGCTTGTTAAGCACCTAACTTGTGCTGAGTGAAGCTGTCACGCATGCACTGCATACAAATCTCTACCAATATTAAACCACAAAAATAGGAAGTAAGCATTTGCATGTGGAATTGCAATGATCTAACAACGGAACTGAGAGTGTGTAACAATTTATTCCCCGTGTTTCAAAATAGGTATGTGATGCTGTTTTATGCATTTCACATCATTTATGATAGGAAGACAGGGTTCTCTGGGCGCCAGCAGAGTTCTCCTCAGCAGTGCCGTTTTTTCGTGAAGGATTTGTGAAATATGAGCTACAAAATGACAGTGATAGGAAACTCCATATTCCCACAACCAAAAAAAAAAAACTTTCAAAAAATTCATAAAAAATGAGATATCCCATCGAAAACTATTTCCGCCTTTTTGTATAAACTATAACGAGAAGGATGTATTTGTTGACAGATTTTTTATTTTGTTTTGTTTTTGTGTGTTTGCTTTTCTTGGTCTGTTTTTGTTTTCTTTTCCATGAAAGGGGAACTTATGATTTATGTATGAACTATAAGCAGGATGTTTTCCTACCAGATGAGTTATGGACATATACATATACTATTGACAAGGCATAAGAGTTCAAAAGTGAGAAAGGTAAGCCATGATAAAGAAATTTCACTACAGGAAAACAAAATGATTCTAGCCTGGTTATATTAAGTGATATCATTCTTTCATGTTGAATGTTTTCTGCTGTCCCAACCACACCAGTTTACAGCCGCCGGGTATTTCAAGGTCGTCTGCTTCACCAATTTCACTGAAATATTGTCCTTTCTCAAAATAACTTCAATGTAAATTGAAGATAAGAAGGACCAGTAAACATGCAAATACTCGACAGCTTTCCTCGGTGTACTCTGGGCGCTACGTCGACGTAATCTGTTGAATGAATCCAAGGATACAACTCTTAAAGGGTTAAATATATAAATCAATCATTTCAGTTATATTCATAAGCTTCACAGATTTTGAGGTCTAGAACATGTTTATTTTACAGAACAAGTTCTGACCTGTTGCCTCTTTAACTCTTGCATAAAATAGCGGCACTTTTCACTATTTTTAACTTCACTTGATAGCTGATAATATGACAGAAACTCGTCAAAGCTGCATCATTCAGGCATTCACCTACCTGCTAATACGCATGTCAGAAGGCTAATAGTAAGCTTCTAGGGCAACACTTTATATATATATATATATATATATATATATATATATATATGTATATATATATATATATATATATATATATAGATAGATAGATAGATAGATAGATAGATAGAGAGAGAGAGAGAGAGAGAGAGAGGGAGGGAGGGAGAGAGAGAGAGTAAATGAAGTCTTGACTGAATATCCTTGAGGACTTGACGAAGTCCTACATTGGTTCATATTACGTTTAATCTACATTGTGTTTCGGCTAATCCAACAGAGGGTATCAGGAATTACATAAACGACAGACGCACTCATAGAATATGAGACCATGACGCCCATTCGCTCAAATATAAAGCTTCTGGTCTTTGATTATCTGGATAACCCCACAACCGCTCGTCCCCCCTGCCACCCACCCACCCACCCACCCACACGCACACATCCAGAATAAACAGACTGCCGAAATGAAGTCATTACAAGCCTGCTGCGCATGGGTTAAATCGTAGTTTCGAACGGCCTATAAAAAGCTGTTTCAACACACTAATATACAACAATCTCCATCGTAATTCTGTATAGACGTATCGTATAATTTCAGCATTAATTTTGTGAAAACACTCCATCTCCTGCCCTGTGCATCCTGTACCTCAATAACACAGAGCATTAAATAAATAGTGAGATTACCAAAATGACCGAGTTCCCTGCTACGAAACAGGTTCGGAGAGATAGTTACCCGCTGAAGACTCGTTGTAATATATTTCAGGCCGATGTGGTCTTTAAAAAATCACGATTGAACGTGATGTGGTAAAAAATAAAAATAGAAGTAGAATTTTCAATTCCTTTGTTTATATTTTAAACGCAGACAATGACTGGAAAAGCATGTATGTTCTCGAACTTGTCTAAGGTATTATTTCGGTTATTGACGGGACGGACATTGTTGCAGGACATTTGGATTTTTGACATAAATAGTCACAGTTTTTATCGAGGCAGATGATGCCCTGTTAAAATTATTCATGTGACCTGACTTCGTGAAGCATATTGACCATTAGCCACGACTGCTTTTCGGTCAGTGATTTCACAGTACTCTTATCTATTTATCGTGCTGTTATTAGGTACACACAAGGAACAAAACGATTTCCATAGCAAGTGCCATATTTATTTTCCGTGGTAGGGAAGCACGAAACCCTAATGTGACTTTACTATCTGTGTTGTAAAATGTGATGTGAATCTTCTAGATGCCCGTTTTTACTGATGCATTGTCCTGTAACACGTCCAGTATTTTTACATTTTTCTTTTCTTTTCTTTTTTTTTTTTCACGAGAGGGGTTCATATGGGCGTTGCCTGCTCCCCAATCGTTTTTTCTTTCAAGAAATGAAATAAGTTTAATACTTTTATCCGAAGCGTACCCGGGTATGTGTTTATGATACGACGATTCGTAAACAGACAGTTTCAAACAAAAATCAGTCTAGCAAATGAGAACTGCATTATCTAAGTTTCACCCGCAAGCATAAGACTATTTTAGCTATGTTATATTTAATAAAAATGATAATAATACCATGATTATGTCACAAAGACATATACCTTTGCTGCTCATACCCCATAAAATGTAAAAATAGATAAATAAAAAAAATGTAAGCGTTCTTTAATTAATGCGCCCGCAGTTTGCAGATGAGGACAACGTATTACAGCATCTCTTTTTATTTCTGAAACACCCTTCTGAGACAACTTTATGCATCACGTACAACTTGTGTAGCGGTCAAAATGTTATTGAATACCTGTAGTAACGTACATGGGTGACCTGTTGGTATCACCTTCACGTGGTAGTAATTGCACGAATTAGGTTTGCAGTGATTGTCATATAATAAGCCTTGCATGCATGAAACAGTACCGATTTGTCATTATTTTTATATAGCTACTGTGTGTCTCTCCCCCCCCCCCCCATCCTTCATGGCTCTATAACGCTACCCCATCTAGAACGTTGGATAATTCTGCCCAAAAACGAAAATGCTGCTTGTCTCCTCTGTGTTGATACAGATAGCAATTTTCCGGCCGGGATCAAGATGTTTTTATTTTTTAAAGGTCTCGTTGACACGCCTGTTTGATTCCCATTATCTTGTGCAACCAGTCAGTCGTGTTCATGGTGCACATAGCCAGTGAGAGATCCCTTCGGCAAAATGCTTCAATTGTGCAGCAATAATGACTTTATCTAATTTAATCTCCAGCGCTGAGGAAGCTATAACGCATCAAATTATATACACGTCGAATGAGAAATCATATTCCACTTCATCGAGTATCAAGCGGTTTCGCGCATATCCCGCATGTACAATGTCAGTTATTATTTCTACTTTACTCTACTACTGCTGCTGCTACTACTACTACTACTACTACTACTACTACTACTACTACTACTACTACTACTACTACTACTACTACTACTACTACTACTACTACTACTACTTAACACCAGTGCTGCTGCTTATATTTGTAATTAACACAGTGCTCACACATATACATACATACATACATACATACATACATACATACATACATACATACATACATACATACATACATACATACATACATACAGTGAAGGCAATTTTATCGAGCTCAGTGATATGCAACACCTTGCAACCAGATATAACCAAATTCGACAGTCCAGCATTTTCGGCACTCTGTCAGTGTGGTTTTATACATTTGTCACAGCGGTCCCCTATGTTGCATTTCTATAATATATATATATATATATATCATTTGAAACTTAATCCTTGATAACGTATTGAAAATACAATTGAGGTACAATATGGATGCAGAAACCGCAGGCCCAAGGCAAAGTGTTTCAGATGAAAAGATTTGGACCTAACTTCACCAACATCGTATATACATATATATATATATATATATATATATATATATATATATATATATATATATATATATATATATATATATATATATATATATATATATGCAGAGGGATAACAGCATCTTGAGGCTATGGGTCAGCGGGCCTTAATATGTTGTTTATAAGCATGTATTCAGACAGCGTGGCACCTATAACCAGAAGAGTACCTTTTAACCGGAAGTTCCGTTATACGATATAATATTGTGGGCTATATTGACCAAGGATGACAAATTTATGACCCAACTGCTAAACAGCGTCGGCTTCACAAACCTGTTCGCCATGTTTGCGCAGACCGACAGGTGTACATACGACAGGCGCAATTTGGTCACCATCCGCCTTATTTTCACACTCGCTTCATGTGGTTTTTACCGCTCTACACGCTCAATTGCGTGTTTCCAAAACTTTGGTGACACTCCCATTTGGAGCTTGGACCCCCTCCCTCCTGTCCGATGGTTTCTCGGAATTTTGGAAGGGTTTTATTTATACATGATCCCTAAGCTACTTCCCGGGTAACGATGGCGTCGACTGTTGTCAGGGAGACTGCTGAATCTCTGCTGGAGCATTTGGCATCCGGTGAGGCACAACTTATTGAAGTAGGCCTTAACAATGATCGTTTCAAACATGAGATAAACAGATCACAGCATGGTTTGTTGTCGATACGAAGAATATTAACTCGCACTGGGTACCATATAGCAGAAGTCGTTCGACTTCTACATGGCATCCAGCACTCGTTGATATTCTTCTTATAAATGGACAAAAAAAACATATAATCTACAACATACATATATTATACATATGTTTTCGTAACTTAGCACGCAAAATCCACCCATCTATCGATATGTTGATACAAAATTGTGAAAGTATGTGACTTCCATTTTTCGTTTTGCAACTGTGTAAGGACTTGAAAATGATTGCTGGTTGCAAATCCTTTAATTAGCATTGCTCTGTTGCAGTGAATTGTGGTGATGATTGCAGCAAAAAATGTCAAGGACATATGATTTACGCCAGCGGTAATTGGGGTGATAATTGTTTAAACAAGTATAAAATGCAATTCATGTCATTTGGGCCACTTTATAATCTCACAATACATGATTAACCGTTTCCCTTCCAACACTCTCCGAAGCACCCGGATGTTCAAATGTCTTCGGCTTAGCCATTACATATATATATATATATATATATATATATATATATATATATAATATATATATATATATATATATATATATATATATATTAAATTATGTGTGTGGGGGGGGGGGGTCTGATCTGTCACAATGTGTATGAAAAAAAGGTTGCACGAAATTTTCTCAAGAATGACACGTCCTCGACCAGCAGCTCTCTTTGGCGCACTCAGGTCGCGATGCGCCCAGCGCGCGCCAGGAAAAGCTACGGACTCGGTCTTAGCTGATCAGGAAAGGGTTACTTTTAAAAATTTTTACTTCGTAAATCCATTTGCAAACAAAAATGGTAAACTCACTGCGAGATTTGTTCCTTATTGATGTCAGTATGGCTTTCCAATCAAATTTCTCTGCCGATCTTTCATCAAACACTTCCTTGTGAGGGTCATGTACCAATTTTTGCCTAAAAAGAGGTATAGCTGCACTCATTACATAGTGACATTCTGAGGCACCAATATCTGGGAGCTGTCTCAAAATGTGGTTGTGCCACAACAACGACGTATGTTTCCATCCATAATACTGAATGATTGCGCGCAAAGCTGTACCGAGTTTGTCATAAGGGGCCATCATTCTGGTAAGAAGCGGAAACTCCTGTTTGCGAGAGAAAGCGTGCGTCAGCCCGCCTAATGTGACAATGGGCACCTTCCAAACCTGGTTGTATCGGGCCACAGGTGACAGAGCGTACTTGCAGCAGGGGCCAAGCAATGCATCCACCTGCTTATTGTACAGAAGTTTCATGGCTGCTAACGGGCCATAAGTATCGGAACACCCGGAATCAACGAATCGCGCTTCCAGATTAAGCCACTGGTATCCCTTAATGTTAATTCTGTAGCTGTGAACTGTGTCTATAGCTATACTCACTGCAGGGTTTACATGTTTTAAACTAAAACAAGGTTCTCGGCTAAGATTGACGTGTTGGTACGGCAGTATTATTCCCAGTTGTACCGTCAACGGACCAGCGCTCCATCCTAAAGTGCACACCAGAAGTGGAAGTAGCAGGCAATAGTTGGCGAGCCCCGGCTGTAAGCGCATCATTCCATCAGCCTGTTAATGATTCTTTGGCACATCAGCTGCTGGGCCGTGAAAAAAAAAAAAAAAAAAAAAAAAGAAAAAAAGAAAAAGAAAAAAAAACTCGTTTAATTATACGGTGATATCTCCACTGAGTTCGCCTTCACCTTGCATACTTAGGTACGTCCAATGAAAGTGTAAGTACGTATCTTTGAATGGGACACTCTTCGACATGCAGCCATATCTGACACTTGTGTATGTTTTCCAGCAGAGTCGTCACATGGCCCGACCCGTTAACCCATTTACCACTCACCGCACGACGTAGGTAACAAAGTATCCCCTGTGCTGCTGTCACAGTCAGTGCTCCGTGTGTATAAACTTATTTGTTACACGGCATCATGTCATGAACTGAGCCACATTGGTCGCCGAGAGCGCTGCTATCTGTGTTTTTTTCTAGGAACAAGGAAAAAGACCGGTTACTTCCCGTGAATCGCTTGGAGATAGGTATATACACATACATCGAATACCATGGCTGGTGGAACGCACGCGATTGGTTGATGCTCACAGATTAGGCATAGGCAAAAAAAAAAACTGTCCTCGTACATAAATGCTGTGCCACTGAGTGGGTACTCTGACCCGACGTCGTCTCGGACAGGACCCTGTCGTCGCGATATTGGTTTTTGGACGTAATCGGCGACCGTTTAATTTCTCCCGCTATTCAGGACTGTAACATTGACTATGTGTTCCGCGATACATTAATATTATATGGTGCTGAACCCCATTATTATGCGATTCTTTAAGCTCGCCTATCCAACTTTGTTCCCCTAACGGGTAAAGTTATACACGCTCTATATGAGTGTATACAATGTCACAAGATGGCCATACACATGTAGAAGATGTGAAAATTGTGTAACGCGTTGTCTTCAAGTTGTATGTTCGATCGGTGCATTACGTTCGGTCCATGGATTAACTCAAGGCAGGATCGATGTTAGAATAACTACTTTTTCCCAACAAGGGCAGCAAGCATTGCAGCCATGATGGATTTGTTGACCAAACTGGTTGCAGATTGTAAGTAAGGGGGGGGGGGGAGGGGGAGTCCTGGTTCTGGTACACGGAATGGAAATGTTTCAGTAAAGAGCACAATAAATAAATTACCTCTGGTTCTCAGTGCAGGGAATACGATTATATTATTCCATTCAGAGATAAAACGAAAATCATAAAGTTTCACCATTGGATAATTAACTTATAAGAAGATACAAATGGTTACATTTGCCCACTATGTGAAATTGAGTGATGCGATTTCATGTTACAGGGTACGGTGCGGATACGGATATTTAGCTGTGTCTGGTGTGCGTTCCAGAAATAAATTCTCTCCACGATTTACAGGATTTGCACATTTAACTCTACACATTTAACAGTTTAAAAAAAGCCTAGCACAGGAACCTGTTACTCCCTCTATGTATGCAGCGAAATCGTTACTCTCTGTTCTGAGACATCTAATAATCAATCATTATAAAACCATGGACGGTTGGAACGTTCGTAGCTAAAAACACGCGGAGTTTGTTGCCTGCAGCGCTCAAGGTAAAGCGATCAGTTAACGACCCGTCATTGTGTTTCTTCGCTGAAACAGGTTTACCAAGATTTCGTGTGCAACAAACAAGTCGGGAAGAGTATAGATGCCAGCATTCTCCAGTTTAACCTCACTCGCCACTTGCTTGTACATGTAGTACATCAGTTCTATGTTAAGCTCATATGTAGACGTCGTGACGTAAAATCAATACAAGTGTGACATTGTTTTGATTATAGTGTAATGGTAAATATGTAAACAGTACCACTTTAATCTGTATATAGCATGTTACACATCTTCACGATTGTATATTTCTCTTGCCCAATTTAAGCATATAGTTATTTGTTTCCGGGAAACTATTGAAATGAGTGTAAACATCTCAATTGATCAAGAAATTGCTAAGGTAAAACGAAAACTGGTTTTCTATATTACAGGAAAACCGCTGTAGACAGAAAAGTACCCAAACACCTATAACGATTGTTTTTAAGGTACCGTTCATTCTATATTGGATAGTACTGTTCATTTTAAGATATTTTGATAGACATATATGTTGTCTCTTACATGTCCAAATTTGTAGGTTTAAGTCCCAATACAATCTGAAGACAAGAAAACTGTCACAGTCCTATGCTCAACTGACCTTGGATTAACAGACTGAAGTGGTCTTGCAAACTTCCAAATAATATCAAGGTCACCTTTCTTTTAAGACCATCATCATGAAATGATAGAAAGATCACAGGTTCCACTGTTACAAAACATGTCAGTCAATATGACTATTTGACTATTCAAGGCCACTTGGAGATCAAAATTAACAACGCCAAAAACAAACCCCACAAGGTACTTTCATATTAGTGTTTACTAGTAACCATAGACCTAGGATTCATCATTACCGAGCAGGGGCGGATCCAGCATGGTCCCAAGGAGGGGAACTGAGGTGGAGGCTGAAATTGAGGGGCGCCCAGGCCCCCAATGGGGTCTCAGGGGAGGCAGCGGTGTGTGTGTGGGGGGGGGGGTAGGAAGGTGGCGAAACCCCATGTAAGTTGTGACACTTAGAACATTGTAAGTGGCCTGAAATAACTTTTTCTTGCATAGCTGTACAGGTAACAAGGCCTGGAGAAAGTGATTCAAACCGTAAATTTTCATTAAACGGTACGTGTTATAGACAGAATAGATACAAGTATTATATTGATCATGTTTCTCAGTAAAGAGGTCACGTTATGCAGGAGCTAAAAAGGAGTGACACAGAGATACAAATAGAAAAAAAATCAAGGACTTTGAAACGTCAAATGGTCATATTGGCTTACATTTTTATAATAGTGGAACCTGTGACCGTTCATACATATGCATATCACCTTTATTTGGGTTTTACAATATAATACATGGGTGAACTTTTGCAACTCACCCAGAACAACAAAGTTATATAATAAACATGAGGACCGTGTGAACAGCCCGTGCCTCAGCTGATCTTGACATTCATCACACTTGCAGCTCTATGAACTTGGGAAAGGATCAAGGACACCATGTTTTGAGTAAGTCTGACCTTTATAGAAGAACACTTACATGTACAACATCAAAGTTCAAGTAGTTCTCAAGTTATAATGAAGAGTAAAATTCATGTATGTTGCACTGTGACCCCACAAACCAGGTCAAGGTCATTCATATCCTGTCTCAGCATGACCTTCATACAGAATAATTAACATGTGTAGCCAACTCAAACCGGATCTCAAGTTATCAAATAAACAGTAAATTTCGTGTCAGTTGTCCTGTGAATTAGCATTAGAATGCCCATTGACTTACATAGTAATCGATAGGAAAGCTCCACTTACTGGTAAGTACCGTAATTGAAAATCCTTAACAAGAGGGCTGTGTGAAGAGCCCGTGCCTCAGCTGATCTTGACATTCATCACACTTGCAGCTCTATGAACTTGGGAAAGGATCAAGGACACCATGTTCTGAGTAAGTCTGAACTTTACAGAAGAACACTTACATGTGCAACATCAAAGTTCAAGTAGTTCTCAAGTTATAATGAAGAGTAAAATTCGTGTATGTTGCACTGTGACCCCACAAACGAGGTCAAGGTCATTCATGTACTGTCTCAGCATGACCTTGATACAGAATAATTAACATGTGTAGCCAACTCAAAACAGATCTCAAGTTATCAAGTAAACAGTAAATTTCGTGTCAGTTGTCCTGTGAATTAGCATTAGAATGCCCATTGACTTACAAGATCTTTTAAGATTTGTCCAAAAAAAAGAACAAAAAAATTCATTAAAAATAAAAAAATCACTGGAGCATGAACATTTGAACAAAATTGGTAGAAACCCACCCAACGTACATTGCCACCAAGTTTGAAGTTAATCTGGATGACGGTTTTGGAGAAGAAGTCGAAAATGTGAATTAGCATTAGAATGCCCATTGACTTGCATAGTAATCAATAGGAAAGCTGCATTGACCGACAAGTACCCGAATTGAAAAAATCGTTAAAAATCAGGAATCCGCATCATTCCCACATAGTGTACAACTTTGTTTGACCCTTCTACAAGGAACACATCCACCACGTTTCAGCTTAATCTGAGTCACGGTTCTGGAGAAGAAGTCGAAAATAGCTACAACACACAAAAATTCATAAAAAATTAGGAAAAAAATTGCAGCGCCACCAGGTGAACAAATATAGAACTAGGAGTCCCAGGGAGTGTTCCTGTGTGATATCAAAGCAATTGGGTGCGCGGTTTTGGAGAAGAAGATTTTTTAAGATTTACCCAAAAAAGAACAAAAATTTTTATTAAAAATCACTGGACCGTGACCATTTGAACAAACTTGGTAGAGACCCACCCAAGGCACATCTCCATCAAGTCTGAAGTGAAACTGGCTGACAGTTTTTGAGAAGAAGTGGAAACGGTGAATTGTGGACGACGGACGGACGACCAACGACGGACCCTCAAAAAACCTCAGCTGACTGACAAGTCAGCTGAGGTAAAAATCAGGAATCCAAAGCAGTGCCACCTACTAAACAACTGTTTGACCCTTCCACAACAACATATCCATCACATTTCAGCTTAATCTGAGGGACAGTTATGAAAACAAGTGAAAAATAGCAAAACCATACAAAAAAATTCATAAAAAAAATTTCAGCGCCACCTGGTGAACAAATTGGGAACTAGGTGTCCCTGGGAGTGTCTATGAACGATATCAAAGCAATTGGGTGAGCGGTTTCAGAGGAGAAGAATTTTAAGGTTTGCCCCAAAAAAGAACAAACAAATTCATAAAAAATCCAAAAATCAATAGAGCATGACCATTTGAACACACTTGATAAGAGATCCACCCAAGGCACATCCCCACCACGTTTGAAGTAAATCTGGTCAATATTATGTAAGTTATGACCATTACAAGAAATTCCCATGTTAAACTTTCCTATTAAAACTTTTGTAGAGATTTTTGAAAAAAAATCATAAAAAAATCCTAATTTATTGGAACATGACCATTGGAACAAACCTGGTAGACACCCACCCACGGTACATTGCCACCAAGCTTGAAGCAAATCTGGATGATGGTTTTGGAGAAGGTTACAGACTACAGTTGTGATTGGCTGGTTGCGCATCCCAACGGAGATAGTCCGTAATTGTGAAAATACTGTGTTTTCAGCATGCTGTAGCTTCTGTTAAAATAAAGTTAGCTAAGTCAGGTTTGCTGCAGTGCAGAGTTGCTTCATTGGTGGTCATATAGGTGCACTGTCTTCCAGGCCAGGTGGGAACTTTATGGTGGGGAAGGAAAATGATGTGACCCTGGCAAGAGCACAGTTCATACACCTGTATAAAGCTGACATCCAGGTGTAGTTTCGTATTTCAATTATCACAAATTAACGAGCTGGGAATTGTATGACAAAAATCTGTCCATATTTTTCTGACATTTTTATCTATTAAATGCCGTTCACCGAATTTCAAAATACCAAAATGCTGATTTTTTAGACCGAAAAATGCTAATATGAAAAATAGAAGGATTTATAACTGTAGTCTGTGGCCAGAAGAAGTCGAAAATGTAAATTAGCATTAGAATGCCCATTGACTTACATGGTAATCAATAGTAAAGGTGCATTAAAAAAAATATAAAAATCAATGGAGCGTGACCATTTGAACAACTTGGTAGAGATCCACTCAAGGTGTATCCCCACCAAGTTTGAAGTCAATCTGGATGACGGTTTTGGAGAAGAAGTCGAAAATGTGAATTAGCATTAGAATGCCCATTGACTTCCATAGTAATCAATAGGAAAGCTGCATTGACCGACAAGTACCAGAATTGAAAAAATTGTTAAAAATCAGGAATCTGCAGCATTCGCACATAGTGTACAACTTTGTTTGACCCTTCTACAAGGAATATATCCACCATGTTTCAGCTTAATCTGAGTCACGGTTCTGGAGAAGAAGTCAAAAATAGCTATAACACACAAAAATTCATAAAGAATTAGGAAAAAATCGCAGCGCCACCTGGTGAACAAATTAAGAACTAGGAGTCCCAGGGAGTGTTCCTGTGTGATATCAAAGCAATTGGGTAAGCGGTTTCGGAGAAGAAGATTTTTTAAGATTTACCCAAAAAAGAACAAAAAAATTCATTAAAAATCCAAAAATCACTGGACCGTAACCAATTGAACAAACTTGGTAGAGACCCACCCAAGGCACATATCCACCAAGTTTAAAGTGAATCTGACTGATGGTTTTTGAGAAGAAGTCGAAAATGTGAATTGTGGACGACGGACGGACGGACGGACGGATGGACGACGGACGGACGGACAGACGACGGACGGACGGACGACAGACGACGGACCCTCAAAAAACCTCAGCTGACTGACAAGTCAGCTGAGGTAAAAAGAGATATACAGTGGTACCTGTTTTGAAAGACTAGCTTGAACCTACCCCAGGGGTGGTCTCTTAAGACAGGGACCACTACATATAACGACTAACTAAAGAGCAATGTTCCCAAATACTGAAATGTCTTTCTAGGGTGAATATTTATAAACTTTCACCAGCTAAACAGTTTGGTGGTGCCAAATAATGAAATGTCTGTATAGGCTTAAATTGCAGGTACACTCAAACTTATCACACTAAGCTTAATGGAACGAAAAATCACAAAGTTACAAGTAATATACATACAAATCTTTACTGGGTACAAAAACATAGCCATAGGTATTTACAGGTTCACCGAAACCTATCACAACTTAAATGCACCCTGAAAGTAGAATTCAAACCGAAGTTAATAGAAAAAGTTATATTATACCTGACCAACTACACAGTAACATGAAGTGTCGATGGACACCAAAAAGTAATTGGACGGTATATTGAAAGAAAAAATGTATTTTAATATTAATTTTTTCTCATTAAGTTTTTTTTCCACCAAAATCTGCACATGTATACATGAATTAATATGTGCCACCTGAGTATACATCTCCACATTAAGCAATTTCAGATTCACAGTCTCTTGGCCTAAGGACGTAAGCCTACTGCTTCACATGCCGCTATAGCATTTTCGTATAAAAACTTTACTATGAAGATAAAAAGATCGAAGACGACAACTTTAAACTGGAACCGCTGGTTTAAATCTCGAGTTTCGCTACGATTAACAGACATGCGCAGTAAAATAGCATGGCTAGCTGGCCGCGTGTCACCGTTGTCAGGGTGTTGGTTACCTTTATATGGATGGAACTGAATTGAACTTTATTTTCGAACAATAAATACAAAGTCATATAACAATACAGGGGATGAGGTCTCTGAGAGAAGTTATAAACTCGAGCTTGGCATCTGCAATGTGTCTGAGACTGCTTGAGTGAGATAAACGACAAAAAATATAAAAAGTGAAAAAAATACTATGCACATTGATACTCTAGTGCGGAAATAAAATTGATGCAACCGTTCTTGAACACGATAACATAGAGATAATGATATCGGACAAGGAACTTAGTTAACTTTGTGAAAAAAAAAATCACCAGGCCCTCTTGAAATTCCCCCAACACTGATAAGAATGAACGTTGATCAAAGAACACAACCACTAACCACAATCTTTATTGATTCATTGAATAGTCCAGTTTATCTAGGCCATTTTAAGCTCACAAAAGCAGTTCCTCTTCCAAAAAATCAGACAAAATTTCTTAATCTAACTATTGACCGAAAGTCTTCTGCGCTGCTTAACCAAACTGCTGAAAAATCATGCATAAAAAACTGTACTCCTTTCTTACTAAACACAACTTCCTTTTCAAATGCTAGTTTTTGTTGTTGTTGCAGTTTTAACATAACTCCGGAAACCACACGTACTAATCTTTAATCGAGGGCGTCAAGTAGTCACGCATATGAACTTATATGTTAGTCAGAGACCGCCAGTGCTGGAGTCCTCCTCTCCAACCCCATACACACCTACTTATGCCTCCAAAATTCACATGTTATGTTCTGTCACCCTAACTATTTGCTTTTTTATTTATTTATTTATTTATTTATTTATTTATTTATTTATTTATTTATTTATTTATTTATTTATTTATTTATTTATTTATTTATTTATTTATTTATTTATTCATTTGTTTATTTATTTATTTTCTTATTTACTTATTTATCTATTTATTATTCATTCATTCATTTATGTATTTATTTATGCAAATAAATGTAATAATAATAAATAAACAAACAAACAAACAAACAAATAAATAAATAAATAAATAAATAAAATTAAAAAATACGGGAACTTGACCATTTGCGAGACCCAAAGATACTGACCTAACCCAAATAGCAAACAGCTTATAAAATGTATCAACAGATAGCAGTGTTTATTTTAAAATTAGTGTGGTCATCTTATCATTTGTTACATTATGGCATTTCATGGTAAAAGTCACAAAATTTCATGGTCATATCATGAAAGTCCATGGTTATATCATTGAAAACATGATATAATATGCCATTTTGTTATGACAAATGACTGCGTGAACCATCTGGTTGCACATGGTTTGACGAAGTCCTTACCACGCTGCGTGTACTGGTAGAGGCTAGTATACGTACAATTGTATCGACGGCAAGAGATATTACGTGACAATGATGTAAAAGTTGCTGGTAGACTGACGACTTGTATGTTTTAAGCACATGTACAGAAAAATGACCCTCTGAATTGTGACAAGAAACGTACATTTTGGAGCAAGAAACTTACATCTTGGTAAATATTATTTTCTGGATGCTTATGCCATTGCTGTGCTGAAGGGAACTTATATTAGACAGGCTTTGTGTTCCATACAAGATGCACCATAGTGTCCGTGAAATGCCTGTTATCATTGGACCAAATTGGGGGTATTGTTAAATGCCTAAATAGATTAAATAATATCAAATCTATTTCATACATTCAACGACACACACAACTGGTTCTGACTGTAACGTTTATCACATTACGTTGAAATGCATATTCACCACAGTTATCTGTGTATGATTAGGAATAATAACACGCGTCAGGGAGTAATATACAGTTAAACATATCTTCAATTTTAACTCTGAGGAATCTACAACCGATGCATCGACAAGAAACCATTTCCCATTAAAATTACAAACAAGTTTCTGTTGTCATCAATGCCATCTGCCTCTTTCATTGCTCTCAATAAATAATATGTCTTGTCTTTATAGAGAGATCAATACGGCCGCGCTATCTATATTGTGTATTTCAGCTGAGGGAGGAGCAAGGTTACAATTCCTTTCGCTGCCTGGACGAGTTTAAAAGGGTCTGTTTACACAAAAAAGGTATTCCATCAGTCAACAGCTTTCCTCTGACACACCACTGGGCGTAATATACCCAGAATGTGTCAGCCAAAAAGCTGTTTGATTCATTCGCCAAAGGGTTAAGTTACATCAAGTGTTTCTCCCACGTGGCCATTAATATATTCTTGAGACTTCAGTCGTCTGAAGGAGACACATGACAAAATACCATCAATTTTTAAGAGGCTCTCACGCCAATTGTACGATTTGTGTCAACTATCAACACTTTGTACTGGGCTGGACAGCATATTATACCAGTATAATTAGAAGGCTACAGAACCAACTACATACACACACACACACACACACACAGACACAGACTCAGACACACAGACAGACAGACACATATATATATGTGTGTATATATATATATATATATATATATATATATATATATATATATATATATATATATGATATAAGTGAAAATAAGTGCACTGTAACTTACGTTCATCTAAATCTAATATGCACCATTGTTGAAACATCACAATGCCAGATATCTATGGTTAGAACGTACTAATAGTACTAGTATGGCCAGGAAATTACGTTCGACATTCTCCGAAGATTAACCTGCCAAACTTTGGCAAGCACGCCTTGTCATATTTCAGGTAGAACAAGTTATCGTTTATTGATGACTTATTATTAGGATTATTTAATCAAGAATTGTGTAACCCATAAATATAGTTCGATCGTCAAGTTGAAACCTTTTCAATGACGAGAACCACTTTCTGCATAAAGCACGCTTTGCTTTGATGTTCTCTAATTTGACGATGCAATGTTTAAGTACAAAATGAAATGAAAGGCTGGTCGACTTTTTTGTTCTCGCCGAACAGACAACACCTGGACATAAGCTCAAACATTTATAAAAGATACACGATCAAGATGGAGATGTCTGTCATGGACGACAGCTGTTCGTCCTTTCATTTGCAGACAAATTGAAAGCTGGGAAATAAAAGTTTTACTATAAAGTTAACGCAGTGAAAGCTGAATGCAGTGTGTGTTGATGATTCGAAAGCATATAGGTGGCGCCACAGGGAACCATCGCCCTGGTATCCACCTGTCGTGGGCAGAGACACCTGCCGGATTAAAAAAAAAAAAAAAACAAACAGCACAATTCGTTCTTAAAAAAATATCACGTGCCACGGGAAACAGATGCTGCCAAAAGGCAGAGTACTGCACCCGACACGCCCTGTTGCTGTTGTATTTACTTCCCTGTTGGGAATCTATGCACAAAACCAGCAGTGGAGAAAACACACCGTATGATTGAGGCAAACCATAATCTTTTGTGAATGATCATATACCTCGCAGATCACTATTAAAGCGTTTGGAGAATATTCGACCTTAACTTTTAAAATTAGAAACGGCACAACGAATAAACTATGAAGTGATTTAAAAAAATCGCTTTCAGCTAGCAGACTCACAGCATACTGCGATGAAACACAGGGATAACGTAAAAAGATATGAACGCATCGCCAGTAAGATATATACATACAGGGATTGGGGTAAAAAGTCTAAATAACCTTTCTAAATTGCGATACCTTGTTAAGCAAGAAACTTTGCATTGTCCAAGTTGTTCTTGGTATGGATTACAGGTATAAAATTGAGCTTTTTCCCCTTCCTGGTCTATCCCACCCTTGGAAACTTCAGAAGAAATTCTGGCATACATGCTATTTCAATAAAGACAGCCGCGCGAACAATATACTGGTCAATGCGAACTTCATGGTTTGCATCAACTCGCGCCCGGAAAAGGGTCGTTCTTTACTTTTTTTCTGAACTCGTTATTGCTGCGGTCGTAGCAGCCTATAAACAACCTTGCATGCCATGTTCATTAACACAAACAGTAATAGAGGTATAACACTACACGACAAACATATTGCTGTCAAGTAGTGTTTAGGTTGCATGCGCAAGGAAGTGAACATGATAATGAAGCACAGTGTGACTAATGTTCTTCACGAAAGACCCATTGCGGTGTTTACAAAGTTTCACATTCCCGTCGCTTCTTTAATGCATGTTCAAAGAAGTATATAATAATATACTTGCAGGTGTCTCAATGGATGCATTAACGTTGTGTTTGGCATGTGCCCATTTGAAGTGTTTGCATTAAAAATGTCAGGTGAATGTACATGAATACGCCTGTCTCACTGAGTCAGGTTGCGTGTTCCCCAAAGGCAGCTTACGCATTTATTGGATAAAACCACCCCTTTACAACAGGGGCCTCAGCGCGCCTGGGAATACCCGCGATAAGTCCCCCATAAAACAGACACATTTATAAGGGAAATAAAATACAGTATATATAGAAAAAAATCGTTTCAAACAATATAAATAGTATGTATCAAAGCTACAGTTTCATATAGTGCAGATATTCTATGTTCTGTTCACCAAGACTTCCGGAAAGACCAAGCTTTAATTAAGATTTTTTGCGGCCACCATCAAATACTTTCTTAGTTACATGGTCGGATACTACGTCTCAAAGAAGACACATCTTGGCATTCGGGCAGGCACCGATAAAATGCTCCCAAATATACAAGTTACTGCTATTAATTAATTTAGTTTCGAGCTCATTCCACATCATTATACGTATTTCATTAAATGTAGAACAGGTAATTGAAAGATGACAAACATTTTCAACTTCATTGTTGCACATTTTAAAGGCCTCAGATGGCGTAATGCTGCCAACTTTCCTGTCCACCCAAACACCCTGTCAGTGCCACAATTTATATCGGACAGACTCAAATTTTTTAACGCCAAAAAGATACTCTTCTTGACAAAAAGAATTCTTAATTGAAGCTTAATTAAAACTTATAGAGATAATGATGGCATGCTATCAATTTTATTAAAGAAAATGTGAACAAAATTATCAAGGGAAAGCTGACGAAAATCTTAATCCATTGGCCGTCTTGGCTGATTGTCACATTGCCTTGGCCCTCATCCGTTAACATTGCAGGGATTTCTTTCACGGATGGGCAAGGTGAATGAATGCACACTACTAAAGAAAACATGACAAATTGAGACAACATTTAAAAAAAATACAAGATGCACAACATACTTAGATATTCCATTTTGTTTGTACTGAAAAGTGTTATTTCTAGATGGTGAAGTAGCATAACTGGTAAAAGTGCCCTCATTATGGTGGAGGCACAGTTCCGTTGCCCAGCAACTGAGGGACAGGAGCAGGTCTGCAGTGCACGTAGTTTAATATGAATACCTCCGATTAAAAGTGCCAATGAAATTAGACATCTTCTTGCTTGCAGAGTCTTAGCTTTAGTTTTACTACCCTGAATATTCTTGGACTTCATGACATTCCTTAAAAAGTATTAGCAGGTAAAAGTGGTTCATGGTTTTACTCAACTCGACAAAAATATACGGCAGCAAGAAACATCAGCGCTGAGGATCTATCATTGCACATGTACAGACGGCATAGAAAAAAATTGAATGATGTATACAAAGGAATACCGTATAATACTATATGCATAGTGTTAGCGTTACATGTGGAAAAATACCGGCCGTTGAACTTATAATCTGCTCTAGATAGAAGCTTCATTTATACTTCTGGTATCTGTGCTGTTTCACCCACAAGAATATACAGTATAATCTCCAATTAAGACCACCTTAATAAAGAGACCATTTCTATTTTAAGAAACCAATTTATGGACCCTTTTTGTTTATCCTTACTTACATAATATCCGCCATTAAGACCACTCCCCATCAAAACCACATTTTCAGTCCCCTAAGTGGTCTTAATTACTTGATTCCACTGTATATGAAAAGCGTTTAACAATATCATATATAATAATACTGTCTTTTAGTAACAAATAAAATAGGTTAATGTCCATATATTCACGATAACCTACATTAAACAAGGTCACCTCCAGACAATTGTGACCAAAATACTTTTGCAGTATTCTGCCTAAAGTGATGGACAGGGTCCCGAGGCTGTCACTTCAAGAGGTAAACAGTTCCAGGTTCTTTCCTCATGGCACTGGAAACATTTGGCTCGCCGTCTGTCTCTTGATATCGATAAATACGTAGCCAACTGCAGATCTATTATCATAGGGATGGCCATGGGACACATTTGTGAACTTCCACAATAAACAGGGCATATAGCCTCTTGAAGCATTTCAACATTACATACATACATGTTTTAAAGTTGTCTCTTTGCTCAAATTGCACCCATTTTAATCTACTGAACAGCTCTGCACTAGTGTAATCTCTGATTCCACATGAAAGGATATCCGCGTTTCTCGTTTCTACAGTTTGGCAATTCTATACGTGCAATATTTATTTTCAGGCCGACCCCAAACTGTGCAACAGAAATCCAAGTGAAATAGACCCAGTCCATTTCTATAGATGAGTTTGCAACATCTTTACAAATTAGACCGCAAATTCTCAGAATTCCAATACTTTCCTGCAAGCAGTGTGACATTGCGTCGCTCAATTCAAATCTGACCACACAATAATTTACCACTGAAAACTTGTTCCACGACTTTGTTATGATAACGTAAGGAACGTGAGCGCGTGAACAGATCCTTGTTTATATTGAACTTAGTGCAGCGATGACACGATTTAATCGTTACTGAGAAACCATGTCATAACGAGTAAGTCTTTTGCGGTGCAATTAACATATTCTCCGTCATACTTTAATAAAAAAAAATTACACCACAGTCACGAATACATATTTAGTTTCTTGATGATATGATACTAATCTCACATTAATTTTGTCTGTAATGGGGCTTGCATAATAAGATGTGGACTTACTCTAGAAAGTATAAAGGAAACTCGAGGACGCAGTTATTTTAGCACCTAAGATATGAACAAATATATACGCAGCTGCTCTCTGTTTTCAGAATCACATTTTTTTCTCATGTGAATGTAGTTTTACTTTTCCTCTGTGTTATATTTGCTAGGATAGAGGGAATTTGAAAGTAGCTTGCCTCATATGTCTCTATTTTGGGAAGGTGACCCGACGTAACACTGCATTTGTAGTTTACCACTGAACTTCTGCAAATATAATTTGTATATGCTCATATCAATTTCTTATATCTACATACTTGATCTTCCTCTATCTCTCTTCTCTCTCCCTCTCTTTTGTTTCTTTCTTTTTCCTTCTTTCTTTCTTTCTCTCTGTCGCACCACGCCACTGGAATAATCAATCTTTTTCGTGTTTGAAAAAAGGATACGATATCTATAAACGTAGAATCAAAATTTAAGCGGTGTTTAAATATTTGACGTGAACATGCTGTGATTCCCTTATAGAAGATATTTCGTCTTTTTTTTTATATTTTTTATACGTCTTTAGTGCCATATCTAAAGTCTAAGGAGCTGAATAAAACTGAAATGCGTCATTTCTTTGACAGAATTTTGTCTCATTTTGGCCACTTCAAAACCGCATTCCATGATGCAGATTAGCACCCAACTGAACATTTGTCCCAGTGCAAATGCTTCTGAAACCAGACGGAGCTGCATGGACGATGTCACTATTAGCAATGTAATTAGAAATAACGACGTAGTGAAACAGAGAAAGATCGCTTTCCGTGACTTTGATCTGCTCAAATTCCACAACATTTGGCTATAATTTTGACAGATCCATGTCCATATCAGGTAAGTTAATATTTACTAGTGCACTGAGCACGGCGTCGATAAATATACTCCGCAAATACAAATAACCAGACGTGTCAGATCAATGCGGCTGTCTTGACGCAGTAGGTGTGTGATACTAACAAGAGCCACGTGAACTTTACAGATTTTGTGCAGACATTAGACATTGTACTATCTTTCCATGCAGCTTATAACACTTTCAGCTCGGGTACGCCATCTGTATACATCGGTATACCTTGATTGGGCTATATATCTAAATAAATAAATAATTTAAATAAAATAAAATAAAATAAAATTTAAAAAGCATGGTGTCTAATGAATATAACATAATGAGAGGGCTCCGGTTCCCATCTAACAGAGTCCCTTCACCAGAGGAACCAAGTTGTACATGCCTTCCCTTTCACCGCTTAAGAACTTGAAAACT
Source organism: Hermodice carunculata (assembly GCA_964020975.1). Classification (NCBI taxonomy): domain Eukaryota; kingdom Metazoa; phylum Annelida; class Polychaeta; order Eunicida; family Amphinomidae; genus Hermodice; species Hermodice carunculata. Next base: position 15,505,747 of record OZ026629.1, read on the forward strand.
GCTGTGTTAAGAAACACACATCTTCTCCCGGGAAATTTTAAGCATGCTTAACTCTTTCAGTGCTAAGTTTTGGACTGGATCAACAGCTTCCCTTGCTTCCCATTGGGCGCAATGGCCAATGCGCCCGAAGCGCGCTGAGAAAAGATTTTGATCTGGACCATTATATTCTCTGGAACTATAAACCTGCTGGTACTTAAATGAGAGGTCTGTTCACAAGGAATATGAATCTAGCAACTCTTATCATAATTGAAAGCAGTTCGTCTTCAGTTGTTCCACTAAAGTCGCAGTCAACATTGAAAGAGATAAAATATATCAAGACTAAAATGAAAATAATCTGAGTTATGATACATAGTCTGCTTTTGCTTCTGTGATCCTGGCGTTCAAAACCATCGGTGTAAGCCTTCGTATACTATAACTTTCAAAAATTAGCAGACAGTACTGTCAGATCCTCGTGTATCAGAAAGCATTAATGCCCAGGACACCAAACAGACCTGAAAAGTAATTCTAATACACTTTAAACCAATGTTGTGATATTTATCTGCTTTATTGCCTGAAGCCCTGTTTGAAGTTGGAGTGCATTGTAATTAAAATTTGATTAACTTTGCTCCCATTCAGTGAGTCAACAAAACACTGGAAAGAACACGGAAATTGATTCTGAAAACTTGAGTCCAATTCAACGAACAGAATAAAAGGCTATTGTGTACTTGCACAAAAGATTAATTTTCCTCGTCATAAGTTGTTCGATAGAAACAACAACTTAGCCCAGCTTTACCGTTTTATGGGTGTTTTCAGATAGATGACAGAAATTCTCAATAGAGACCAGTGCTGGGCGACTTTAAGTGTATCTTTGCTACAATATATTTGGCATGCAAGGAGCGCAATATATCTGTTGTTAAAACTTTTCTTTTTCTTTCTTTCTTTCTTTCTTTCTTTCTTTCTTTCTTTCTTTCTTTCTTTCTTTCTTTCTTTCTTTCTTTCTTTCTTTCTTTCTTTTCCTTCTTTCCTTCCTTCTTTCTTTTTTCTTTCTTCCTTCCTTTCTTTCTTTGTCCTTTTTATTTATTTATTTATTTATTTATTTATTTATTTATTTATTTATTTATTTATTTATTTATTTATTATTCATTCATTCATTCATTCATTCATTCATTCATTCATTCATTTATTTATTTATTTATATATTTATTCTGAGTTTAAACATGGATAACAGCAATTTTCCTGTCACCGTATTTGTACAACTCATTACATTTTGGTTTGTTTTTGTCAAATTCCAATCTAAAGTCCTCTAAACGTTCATGACTCCTCAATGACCAAGGTAATACGTTTCATTTACGTACAGTTGATGGAATAATGTATTAAAAATCATTTTCTGTGTATGAAAAAGTACGTAATTGGTTTTGTCCGCGTCGAAACTGTTCCGGGTAATATATAGTTTATTGAGATAACCGGGAGCAAGCCCATTTATTATTTTGAATATAACTAACTTCTGTTTTCTCCTACGTTCAGCCGAAGTCTCCCATCCCGTCTCGATACAAATTTGCTGGAGACTTGTGTGAGCAAGTGCTCCTGTTACAACCTGTGCTGCGACCAGCTGAACTGATTCAAGTTTGTCTTTATTATTTATTCTTATCTCAATGCGAAGGTTGAATCAAAAGGTTTCCTCACAACGTTCTGCGTGCAATGAATCAAGTGGGTCCGAAGAAAGTTTAGTTTTAACACATTTATTTTACCTGGATCACCAAAATGGTACATATGCGGTGCTAATCGAGTGGTTCTCGTGACAAAAGACACACATTATAGTATATACAATACGCACAGGATATACAGAAACGGTGGAAACTGGTATTAATATATAAATCTATTCGTTTCAATAATGTATTTATGCACCAGCATAAATCTATTTTTATTTTGATACTATCTGGCTGATCATTTAGACTATGCTGAACGATGGCAAAGTGTAGCATTTCAAGCTGTTCCCATTTCGAAGGCACCCCGACATATTTGCTGTGAAGCAAATCTTCTATTCTGGTTTATGTATACTATCTGGCTGATTCGTTAACCCCCATACTAGTAACAAAATATCTGTTTGGCGTCTAGAGGAGTCCCGGTGCTATTGTCTCTCTCATGCTGGTAAGCAAAGTACATCTATGGGTATGAAATAGGCGGGAGTAGAAAAGAAAGTGAGTGATGGATTCTTCCGAATCATTGCATTTGCATGGGGGAATGAAAACTGCGTTTATCTGGAATTTGTGTTGATTTTAGAGGGGTATGGCTCCGGGCGCAACTGAGTGTGACATATGCTAGCAAAGCGGTTGTCATAAGAATAGTAGAGTGATACTTTGTGAGCTGTTGGTGGAGTTTGTTTCAAGTGCAATTTAAACCTAGAAATAGGCGTAGAGTTACGTATGTCTGGAGTTATTCCAGAGACGAATTGCAAAAGGGACGAAAGAAGTAAAAAAGCGATTTGTTCGACATCTGATTTGCCTTACGTTTTAATTATTTCGAATGTACCGGATTTTTGGGGCAGCTGGGACGAGGCCCGAGAGATATTAGGAAGGCATAAGTTATGAAACATTTTGAAGAAAGTAACATTAAAGTATTGACGTCTGGTACTCAAAGGCTATCCAAGTTGGGATAGAAGTTTGTCACGGGACGTGTGGCGGAGAGCCCCAGTGCATATTCTGGCCGCCTCAAACTTTACCACTTCGAGTGCTGTTGACAAGCTGATATCACAAATATTAATAACTCGCGCATCCATACTCAAGAATTGGACACACCATTCAGAGATAGAGTTCAGTAAGAGAATTTCTCGATAATTTGAATTTTGCCCTTTTGAGTAAAGCTTAACACTTGAATGCCTTGCTCATGAAAAGCGTAACATGAGTTTCCCAGCCTACACCCGTACAGAAAGTAACACGCAAAAGAGTGTGAGAAGAAGCTTCAAGAATTGTATATAGTCCCAGCGATAGTGGGGAAAGCAGAGGTGCCAAGTTGCCCAACATATAAAACGGGTGCTCAAGCTGAAAAATGTTGCAAAAAGCGGGAGTCCAATTATATCATAATGGAGGAAACCGGTGAAAAAGCGGGAGATAGACAAATTTGGGTGATTTATATCATTAGAAAAACGGGAGAACTCCCGCCAAATCGGGAGACTTGGCACCTCTGGGAAAGATTTTTTTTTAAATTGCGTTTTGCGTTTTGCGTTTTGCAGAAAATAAGATGGATAATGCCTTACTTGCATTCAATCAAACACGTCAGAGGTTACACCAATTATGAACAAGGTGCTTGATCGTGACATAAGCGCCTACCTGAGACAGGTGAACGATGAACTACTTCGAGGACATCGGTGTCATCAGCAACGATTCTGATGTCACAAGAACTATTGTCCACCAAGTCATTAATGAAATCTAAGAAAAAAGGGAGACCCAATATGGACCCTCGGGATGCTTCTGCTACCATAGGCAGCCAACGTGAGCAGTGGCCTTGTGGAACAAAAATTGTTGACTTCCGGACACTTAAAACATTCTGGTGGTAAAGATGGGGGAAAATGCACGCCAATGTAGCGGCGTTAGGTGCAGCAGGGTCGACTTTAACATAGTATACCCTACGTTCCATCGGTATTGTTGAAAAGATATGGTGTACAGCACACGGAATTTGAGTAATTCATTTTGTTGTTTTGCTTAATACGCCTACGTATTATAAAATATGTTCAAGGTCACTTTAATGAGAAACACATACACACACAGACACGCACACACAGACACAGACACAGACACACACACACACACAATCACCACCTGGGTGTTTTGCTGCAGTTGTTTGTAATGGCAACCTCACAGAAAACGTAGCAAAGATACGAAAAGGGTATCAAAATACGATCTGATTCATAAACCCAGCCACAGTGCAGATCCAGAAACTAAGATTTGCGCAAGTGCCGTATTTTTTCTTTAATGTTTACTGGCGCCTTGTCGCAATAAAAATAGATTGCCGCCACGTCAGAATTATATACACATGTACGCTATTTAAGTGCTGATCACAAGCACTGCTTGCCTCAATGTTTGCTGGCACCCTATACCAACAAAAACTATAGCTTGCCTCCATTCAAGAAATTGGAATCTTCGGATAATATCCTTTTCATATATATATATATATATATATATATATATATATATATATGTTTACATCAATGCTATTGAAAGTCGGAGCTCCAAAAGTGGCACAAAGGCCCTTACGAAAAGTACCTTCAACGGTATCACATTACCTGAACGTCAGCTGACAGACAGCCGATCTGTATATGCCGCTTTTTCGTCTACTTCTCATTGTTTGTTATGGTTCTAATTATACACCGAGTTAAGAAATATATTTTTGGCAATGGTTAAGGACTTATTAGTTCCCTCTCGTGCGGAATTCAATTTTGACGACCTCATTAATCCGGACAAACTTGATTAAAAGTTCAGCTGAGAAAGGAAATAAATTTCTCTTAAATATGTAAATATACAGCATTTAATGCTCTTTGTTCTGAATAGTTCGTTCTGAAAGAGAGAGATTAAAAAAAAAAAAAGATTTTGCAAAAGTAAACACCACTAATTGATCGTAACTAACATATGCCTGTGTATTATCTGATGTTATCTGATTTAATGATGTCATCTTCTGAAGTTCCAGAATGATCACTCCTGATTGGTCTACTAGTTATATACGCCACACCTTATACCTTACTATCTTCTTTTTTAAATTGTTGTAAATTAATGACATAAATCTAGTCATTATCTCCACACGAGAAGAGGAATTTGTATTAGTCTGTCTACACATATGCATTTCACGGATGATCTGTCAAATGCGCCCTCCAAATACGGAGGGCCAACTAAAACAATGGGAGTAAGCCTGCAAGTCCATTTATTTCTGCAAGCTTCACTCATAATATCCAACACAAACGTTCTGTATAGACATAACATTAACGACACAGACTGGCAAAACGGAGATGAAAAATCTCAATTTAAACAGAGGCTACCTTGATAAGCTCTTTTGTATAATGTGCAGCGTCCAACTGCAATCGATGGAACCCTTTATGCTGTACATGGGATGTTGTCTTTGCAGGACAGTTTATGAAATAGAGATTTTTTTCTTCGGAGTGTGCAGACGGTGAATCTGATTGAATGTTCATGACATAATTTTACAATCATTCTCTCACAGTAATGCGCTGGCTCGTAGGGTGGGATTTGTTTCTCTATCTTGATGAGACATAGAATCAAATTCATACGGGTGCCCAATGGCAAGATATGAAATGAAAGTATCACTCACCGGCTTGCCTCCCATTTTATCCAAATTCAAAGCAGGTACTTACCTAAAAGAAAATCGAAAGAACAAAAGAGTTTTAAATTCATATGAAGTTGTTGTAGCATTTCACGATATACAGACAATAATTCATACAAAGAGAGCGTGGTCCTGTTCCTGCACTTGATTTCATTGAAAAGAGATATATCAAAAGCCAATATTTCTTCCTTCTTCCCTCTTTCTGTGCCAACTGCAACTGAAGTCGAACTACTCACTCTTTCTGTGCCAACTGCAACTTAAGTCGAACTACTCACTCTTCCTGTGCCAACTGCAACTTAAGTCGAACTACTCACTCTTTCTGTGCCAACTGCAACTTAAGTCGAACTACTAAGGGATGGTTCAACATTATCATCATTTTTGAATTAGTACTTAAGGTACTAAATTTCATGACCCCCCTCCCTCCCCCCAAATTAGTACTTTAAAAATGATGATTTCCCTTAAAAATCATAGCAAAATTGCACAAAACAGGCCAAAAATTGACCATCATTTTCCATATTCTGTGAAAGTGTACAGACCCATTGAACCCCCTCCCCCCCTTGCGTACTGTAAGTACTAATTCAAAAATGATGAAAATGTTGAACCATCCCTAACAAAAGAACTGCTCTGAATTATAATATAGGTGCTAAATTCGTGTTCCTTGTAAAAAGACATTGCATTGAAGTATCAGCTGCCTGCAGTGACATAGAAGATAATAGTCTAGGTCAGCAGTTTTCCTGGACGTGCCCACGGCGCGCAAAGGAAAGCTATTGACTCAGTTCAAAACGTGGCACTGAAAAAGTGAACAGCCCTAAGTTCTAACAATACATTTCCGTTCAGCTTTGTTATAATTACTGTCTTATTAGTTACTGCAGGACATCACATGGTATTAAAGAATAAATGGTGAATAAGTTTCTCAGACACAGATAAAAAATGCGAAAAATAGAAGTTCAACGATACACTCTTCTGTATAGAACAGCGAAACTTGCTCTTGAGACCATCTCTAGAATACGACTTTCCGTCCAATTTAACATGAGTAATTTCAGCGCACGAATCTTCGATGGATCTTGAACGGCAAGTTTTATAACTACATGGTTCAATGCTTGGTACAAAATATATTGAGCATATTTTACTATTCACACATTCAAGTCTAAGCTTTCTCGATAAGTTTGCAGCCTGTGTCCGTTTTTTATTTTTATTTTTTATGTGAAATACTAAATATTAGAGGTAAATCTATTTTTCATTATGACAGAAAAGATTGTAAGTATCATACATCACAATGTTTATTGAACATCCAAAAAAAAAAAAAAAAAAAAAAATGAATATCGATACCTTCGTTTTGTACCGACATGAAATAGTAAATTTTAACATTACAATGGGTTAACACAAAAACTGTTTTTGATGAAAATTCCCGAAACTACGTAATCATTATAATATTTTCCAAATAAAGTGCTGTAAACTGTATGAAATATATCTAATATTACATTCTTGGAACATGCCGATGCTTGTTTATAGCTTATCATTGTCTCAAATACCTTTTGCGACCTGCACACTCTGATAAAAACCAAACTTGCTCGTCGCCATGGTAACGAGGAAGGGGGTCCGCATTATACGCGGACCTCGACGTCAAAGGAAAATTTTGGCATCCACGTAACGCGCGGACCCCGACGGGAAAGTGTTCAGAGTGGAAAGACGAAAAAGAAAAAAAAATGTTATTCCAAGTGAAGTATATAGTCCGTTTTGCTTTGATTGTTGGCTGATGGTGAATCTCCTACGTCACACGCATGCTGTATATGGAAAGCAGTGCACCCTGTATAGGCCGAAAACTCCTGTGTATTGCGATCATTTTTTTCAAATGTCCTAATCATAGTCACAAGGGACAAGTTCCACTGTACAGTCTATTATATTGTTGGGACGCCTTTTGTGGGATTCTTACTAACTGGTAAACTACACGTTCGGTCTGCCGTCATTGCATGGTGGATCAGCATGTGAAACGATACGTCACACAGGACAAACATGTTCATACAATATTACACACGAAAAAATTCAAACAGTAGATAAGTATAACGTCTCATGGACAAAATCTGAGGTGGCATTTGAATGTATGCCACCCACACTGTCTACGCTGAATGCAAGTGGAATAAGTACTGTTGGCAAAGGCAGCATTGTTGCTGTCGGCGTGATACGCTGTTAATTATCTCCTATGTGGGTTCACTCGCATTGTACCTGTAAGAAAGGGGTTCCATTTATCGTTTACACAATGCGACGTTTGTAATATAAATTATGGAAAAATAGTCACGAGCAAACAATATCGCCAAAGACGTTTTATTCGTATCGATTCACATATGGCGTTATGCACATACAAACGGTTGAGCGTACCTGATTAATTCTTTCAGCGCTAGTAACTACAAATTAAAGTTGTGATCATTTGCAATATTGTAAATGATTCCACAGTCAAATTCCTCCTCAGAAGACCTTTCATTCAAGTCCCGGCACGTCTATATTTCCAGAGGGGGAAACATTCGATACAGGTCAACAGCATTCGCTGGATTTGGGCACATTGTTATGATTATATAATAATAGATTCATATTTGACATTATGAAACGCAAAGGCTTATACCTTGATATTTTCTTTCATGCTATGCATCGTTATCCTGGCTTGTGTCAGATGTAAAATATGCATATGTGATCAGGAAAAACCTTTTCCATCGTCATGTTCAGACAAAACGAGAATTATTCATTTTAAAATCAGAACACTCGAGATACATTTTTTGTACCTCATAGGAATTTTATTGGACGCGAAGAAAAAAACTAATATGTTTCGGCCAAACACCCTTTTCTTACAATATAAATTTGAAGCAGACAAGCACCTGGATTTTACTGCAGCAGTACCTTTGGGAATAAAATGTATTTTGTACACCAAACCTGCATATATATATATATATATATATATATATGAAACTCAGTCATGCAGCTTTGAGTACTGAGTTCCCCAGAAGGAGTGTGTTTTCAAATCCCTGGTCCCAAGAATTATCACCCGGAGAAGAGAGAAGAGTATGATAGTAGACTGGGACTGGTATGATCTGAAATGACACAGTTGCAATGCTTCGAGATGCAGGAGTCTCGCAGATAAGCCGGTTGAACAATGCAAGGCTTCTTGTCCAGAAATGAGAAGTCCGTTGTAACATGGTGACCAACAGACACGCCACCACAAGGCACGCAACAGAACTAAATGATTATGCCGGTTTTTAAATGAATTCGGAATAGTGGGAAATTTGTGTCGACCCTCATAAACAGGCAAACTAATTCATTTGTAAATTTCTAAAACGATTCCATAAATCATAAACACTGCAATTTTTAAGACATCATGAATACAGCAAACTGAAAAGCTGATGGTTTGCCTCGCAATGAATTTTATAATGCGACTGTTATAATCGTATCTTTTTTCTCATTTCCGGAGAGAGAGAGAGAGAGAGAGAGAGAGAGAGAGAGAGAGAGAGAGAGAGAGAGAGAGAGAGAGAGAGAGAGAGAGAGAGAGAGAGAGAGAGAGAGAGAGAGAGAGAGAGAGAGAGAGAGAGAGAGAGAGAGAGAGAGAGAGAGAGAGAGAGAGAGAGAGAGAGAGAGAGAGAGAGAGAGAGAGAGTTTTAAACGGCGGAATATAGTGAGTGTGGAGAAGCATACTGGCAACTTTTGGTCATTTCCGTACTTGATGCGTGGAGACATCTGTCGAGAGATATCGACACCAGTGCCACGTGCAATTGGTGATTGCTTCGTGTTGCCTCTTGTCTTTGTTTCTGCATGTACCACCAAACAACTGGTGCACAAGAAAAGCATTGCTTGTGGTATATATCTTATCTAATCCTATTTAGATTACGATGGTATTACACGTGCCAATTGTATGGTTCTTTTTGAATGTACACATCACGATAGAGAAGATTCCAAATACGTTCTGCCTGCTCGCCAATTTTTCAAAAAAAAAAAAAAAAAAAAATGTTCAAAGCGAATACATGCATACATACTTGCATCAACCGTAATATTCAAGTAAACTGCTTGTTAAGGTTTCTTTTAATTCAGTCATCACCAAAGAATGAGGTGTCAGTAGCATATTATGGATATGACTGGAGTAAGAACAAGTCCCACCATGTTTAGTTGAAAAGATAGTTCGGGAATTCCGATACTATGCGTGTGTGTCAAGCTGAACGTCAAAACTGTTAAATCGGGTGCGTTTCATATTAATTTTCAACTGTTGTACTGTACACAACACGGGAGAAACACCGGGAGAAACAGTGCGGGCGTTTGAAGTTTGTGCAGAAGCCATCTTGATGTCAAGGTTCCATGGACTCATCCTAGTTAATTACACTCTTGAACCATTTGAGCTAGGATTTTAACATTGCGTATGACGATTATCCATTTCGGGAAACTTGAGATACAGACAGACACCTCAGATGAATCAGGTCGTCCTCCGTTATATGCCGATCGAGCTCTCAGTGAGGACGACCATCATCACGCATTGTGCAGTACCGAATTTCTAACTTACATATATGTATGAAGATTACAGCTAAAAATCATTAGTGGCCCTGCGGAAATGAAAATCGTTTATCAAGATCACGCATGTTCACTGCCATCTTGGACGTCATACGGACTATCAGCTGTGCGATAACAAAATCTAACCTCATGTATTTTTGAAGTTACTTTTAAACAAAATTCGTCAAAATTCAGAATTACCCCGTGACCATAAAAATGGATCAATTAAGTTCACCAAAATGTAATCCCTGAACATCTCTTGCAGAAGACCGTTAGCATATCCAATTTAGAAGCGCTAGTTTAAATACTTTTTAAGTTATCATCCGATAACATAAATTTGTTACAGTTGCACTGTGAGCTTGCAAAATTCGGTGAATGCCATTTGTATTAGCCAATGAAAATTTAAATGATCAAACACCTGTTCTTGTGTCATTTTAAAGCACTTACGTCAGCAGCTTCAGAGAACACACGTTTTAAAGCTTTTCTCCCCAAGTCATTCATCACGCCTCCCCCCATCCCTGCAAATTTTGAACAGATGCAGGGACGAGACGACGGGCCATAAGATAAGCTCACCTAATTAAAGTCAGCTGAGCTAAAATGACAGCACCATCTGGAAGAAATATGATGATATGCTCAAACATTAGCACTTGCAATTGAAACAATGATGACCTTTAGATCAACATCCATATTCAAAAGTAAAGATAGCGTCGGCTACGTTTCAAACCTTCAGATATAGCCAATGAACACAAGGTTCCACGTAAAGAGCCTAAACGATCGATCAATCTCCAAGGTTAAATTCCTGGAACTGTCTTAACGAGGGTCTGCTACAGAACGGCTCCATCAGTCTGGCTCCGCTTGAAAGAAAAACCCCGGTGGCAAGACATTGAAGAAATGTATACATCTGGTTGCATTGGGTACCTAACCCTGGGACAGACTTTTCCTTCACAAAGATATTCATCAATAGGATAAACCAGAAATATCTTCTTTTAGGTGAAGAACGATCATTAAAGGTTGGCAAAGGGAAGAATAATGACGCAATGTTGTTCTTGCTTTCTGCAATGAGATTGGTTTCTGTGTGAAATGTCGTTCTTTTGCTGGGGCATTTGACCACAACTCTGTGCGTCTGTACTTCTTCAGATACAGGGAAGGGGCACACTGGGGTAACCTACGCGCAAAATTTATATCAAAAGAACAACGCTTTTACTCTGCATTATGGAGATATATTCAGACATTTATCCGTTCTGTTGAAGGAAACGTATCAATTTACACGGAGCAAGACACTGATTATCCTGTTTGGAGAGGCATTCGATTGCCGCTAAGAATGCATGGCCATGGATTTACTGCATTAACGTGTGTTAGGAATTCAACATGATGATGATGATAGACTTGTTTGTGAATGGTGCATGTCCGTATTTTCTATAAAGCTGGTTGAACGTAACCTCGATATTTATAAATTTATCAACTATCAGTCATTTATCACCTCTTTAGTGACAAAACAAGTTAATTTTGATGTAAACTGTGTAACACTTATATTTACAAACGTTGCTCTTTGTTCCCAGAAGTGAATGTTTGTGGTTTTCCTACCTCTAGCACTAGAGAGCTCCCAGGCTATTTAGCACCAGAGGCACACGCGAGGAGAGTACTGGACAAATTAGCATTAAGGGCCGCATGTGTCACCTACAATGAGAAAAGTGACTTCTCCCGCAGGTCTTAATGAAAACTATGAGACCATCGAGATCTGTGCCACATCCAATATAACCAAAGCATATGAACGGAACTTGGGAAACAAAGGCTGTCAAAGCAATACAAAACTAGAGATAGTCGTCGCGCGCAACATCAAATATATCCCCCGCATGGCGCACTGCCAATTGAGAAATCATCTTTAAGAGCCAACTTTTGTCACAATATTAGTGCTATCTTTCTCATGTTGCTGAATCTCAATTGCAAAGTTTGAAGACAACCTGACCATTAGTTTTAGAGAGAAAGACAAATATGTGTTATCTTGACCAAACGGACGAACAGACAGATGGTCAGTCAGATGGACATACTGACCACCTTAGAAAAATCCCCCGGGTCTATAGACTACTTGTACAAATATGTGGCCGTTTGGACCTGGATATTGCCTAACGATGGTTTGTTAATTAACTAATTAATTAATGATCACAGTAAGCTAGTTTTCGTAATTGACCTGCTTCATCATAGGGTGCATCACTAATCAAAATTTCGTGGAGCTACATGCAATATTTTTTTAGTTATCACGGTAATGTCCGCTGGGGGCTGCCTAATGGTTCAGATCTGGAGGTTGCCTAACGATCTTTGATTAATTAACTAATTAATTAATGATCACAGGAAGCTAGTTTCGAACTTGACCTGCTTCATCATAAGGTGCATCACTAACCAAAATTTGGCGGAGCTACATGCAATATTTGTGGTAACGTCGTCCCAATAGACAGACGGACAGACAGACAGGCGGCGGGCGAACGGTCACAAAACCAACAAACCCCCCCCCCTCCGCTCTCTCCTTCGGACGCGGGAGATATAATAATCTGCAATAACAGTTCTATGGCGTTTCGATACATGTATATTAGCCATGCTAACATGTACTCGTAAATCGTAAATAAATCAGTAAAAGATAGTATCCCCACCCCGTATATATGTTTGGTGGATACCAGGTCAAAGTGCATACTTATCAAATTTTGAATGAATCCTGCCAGTCATTACAGAAAAGAAGTGGAGAACAAAACTGAAATAGACTGCACCAAAATTTATCAAAATTATTGTTATTTTTAATCGCAGCCTCACTTGTTGCCCTTATCGTGGTCCAAGGATAGCCAAACATACTTAAGTAGAAACTTAAGAGGTTGAACAAGCAGTTTCGGACCAAATATTTTGAAAAAAAAAGACGTGCCGATCAAAAGGACAATTGATAAATACCAAAGCGAGACATATTGTGCAGCTTTGATAGAGGCCCACGCAAGGTATTTTCCCATTAAGGTTGAAAAAAAAATTGGTCACCGGATTTGAAGGCCAAAATCTGAAAAATGGATTGATGAGGATGGACGGAGGACATAACGTTCCTTCTGCTAACTGGCAAATCGACTGGGTTAACAATCGAAAGATGTCGATTTTCAATTGGGACTTTGCTCCTCCCTAAGATGCACCTCTGATGATAAATCAAGAAAATAATGAGGAAAAAAATTATCAAAGGCAAGCATTTCTTTTAATGGGGTCCTTGGCCATCCAATGGTACATCTCTGATGAAAATATCGTAAAGCTGTAAATACAGTTAATTTTTTCTGGGGACATTGTGTATACGTCGTTCCCTTGTGCGCCACTCAGGAAACCTCCAAAGAAATGACTTTCAATATTCAATGTTCATGAAAAAAAATACCCCATAATAATCTGGGTTTGGAACAAGCATCAGCTCCATCACGTGACGCACCTCTGATAAAAGTGTGGCCGGACTGTGGTGGCTAATAACGTCGTTAGGGTGGACTGAGAAACGCACAGGCACAGAGGGGGAGACAGACTGCACAGGGAACAAGAACACCCTGACACTTAGTGTACCGAGGGTTAAAAATCTACAGAAATATATCTATTCTAATCTACAGAAATATATCTATTCATTATGTATTGGATGTAACAAGTTCCTCGTGCTATACAGTATGGAGTAAAGTAAATTCCACCAGAGACACATGAATAAATGACAAGTTACTGGCTAATATGGTCCTTTCACAAAGTCAGCTTGTTAGGTAATATTAATTCGATAGCATCGGTTTTCTTCGCACTGGAAACTATACCCTCGTTGTATTGATTATATGAAAAGTACAAAATTAACAGTGTCAAATTCCAATGCAAAAGTTCCCTTCTTGTCAAACCATGGAAAAATATATGCAACAACTATCTTTTGACTCAGTATACAGCACTCCAAGTCATTTTTCATTGCTGTGGACTTTCCATTCTCACTTTTAACTCTTTAAGTGCCACATTTTGGACTGAGTCAACAGATTTCCTTGGCACGCTTTGGGGGAATTGTAACTCTTTCAGTGCCACATTTTGAACTGAATCAATTCCCTTTCCTCGGTGTGCGAGGAAAGCTGTTGACCTGGAATATTATATTCTATGTGACTACAGGCATGCTGGTACTTGAATGAAAGGTCTCTTTACAAGGAGCAGAAAAAGTGATTCGACCTGAGTGGCAGTTGGTACTGAAAGAGTTAAGTAATGGCAAAGACTTTGCCTCCTAAGCACCCCCCCCCCCCCTCGCTATTGCTTTCTTATGTGGGCGCTCGTCGGGACGAGCGCCCACATAAGAGAGCAATAACGAGTCTGGGGGATGCTTAGGAGGCAAACAAAGACTGCAAATTCTATCAAATTTACAAGTTGTTATGCTGCCATAAATTGAACCAATTGCTGATCATCTGTATCGAGAACATACGCGTGATATGTGAATACAACAAAAGCGTAACATGCATGCGCAGAATACCACCATCAACCTGTGATCAAATGTCCAGAACAAGTGTACAGCAAAATCTAAACAAAGCACTAAAGAAACTTTAATCTTGAGAAGTATACATTTCAAATTCGTATCTGATTCCTCTTGTAAATGCACCCATCGGGCGGGCTACAAACACTGAGAGAGAAAATAATCTCACTAAACTATTGGTCTTTCCCTAATTTGTAGGTCACAAATCACATAATTTTATTATATCAAAGGCATTAATAAAGTAGCTGAGATAAACAACTTCCGAAACACTGAAGTATCCATGCACGAGGACAACTTGAAATACCTGGCTAAATTTGATGTTCTGTGGTTTCTAAATTAGCTAAAACGACAGCTATATTTTGTTTGATATTGAGAAAAAGGTATGACCTATTCCACTGGGACAGACGAGAAATGTAGAATCATATTCCTATCCCTGGACAAGCACAAATATACAGTATACAAATAATTTTTTTTTGGGGGGGGGGTATTCTCTGGTAAGGAGTGTGTCACTAAGGTAAGCCTGTTTGATTGAATATTTCTAATATTCAACACAGACTTTAAAAAGCCATGCCTTTAATGTGTAGTTTATCATCGCAATAGTTATGATTCACGATAGTCTCACATACACACTGCGCTGCGATCTAGTTTCGTTTTAATGGAGACCGAGTTCTGTTTTGATAGACATCTCACAAATCAACATCTATGAAAGAGACAGGAACCCAGAACACAATTGAAGGTTCTGTTGTCCCTCGGGCTTTTGTTCATTCAGAGGGACCATGAACTCCGGGAAATTAATTTCAGGAACAAGTCATACAGTCAAGTTTAGAATCACACGGGGAAACTAGTGAAATGCAAAAAAACCACAAGGGACGCTACATAATGATAACTACATTTGTACACTGTCGGTTTTACTGAATTGTTTGGTTTAGGTAAACTGGGCATGTACCCCAACTGTCTCAACGGTAACTGAATGACCAATGATTGCTTGATAAAGTCCATCGTAAACTTGGAGGCCCCAAACCTTCACTGGAAAAATGAAAGTGCGTAATGTGAGCTCGATCCTGCTGGAAAGGGTTGCATTACAAAGCTTAACATTTCCCGCTTGAGATGCTCAGAAGTGCCCGGATATAGATTGATTTCTGACATGTAACTAACTAGAAAAGGTTGTTGCGGAGAATTGTAGACACGGCATAAACATGATAGCACGCTCCTGGGTGACCGGCATTTCCTGGGCGCTGCGACGCACCCGCGCCAAGCGAAAGTTACTGACGCCGTCTTGTTCTGATCACGGAAAGGTAGAAAACACTTCTGCATGACGCGCAAAGAGACAAGGACCATGTAATGTCGAATAGAGACCACAAAAAGTAGTACAAAACGTTAACGTATATAGAATAAATTGTGGTTGCGTCTTTTCAACGTGAAGTCTTGGAAGCTATAGAACTTCGTAATAAGCAACTACTTTTAACTCTTTCAAGTGCCAACATTTGGACAGCTTTCCTTGGCCCGCTTTGGGCGCAATGCACGAAAAGCGCACGAGGAAAGCTGTTGACCCGGACCATTATATTCTCTGGAACTATAGGCATACTGGTACTTGAATGAAAAGTCTTTCACAAGAGGAATAGGAATCTAACATCCTTGTTATAATTGAGAGTATCCAATCTTAATTAGTTCGACTTAAGTCCCAGTTGGACCTGACAGAATTAATGGCGACGCTCGCACTGCAGTTTTCTGGATACTGTAAAATACACGTGTATCTTGGGTTATCATTCATTATGCCTGTTGCTACACTTCACAAAGTCTCTTGTTATGATTCGTCACGTCGCAAATTACGAATTGCAATGTCCCATGTCGCAATTCATAGTGTCTCATGGCACGATTCATAATGTCGGGCATCACGATTTATAATATGTCATGATATAATTCAAAATATCTCGTATTAAGAGTCATAATGTGTCATGTTACGATTCTTTATGTCTCATGACACGATTAAAAGTATCTCGTGTTACAATTCACAGTATCTCACGTTACAATTCATGATGTTGGAAGTCAAAGTTTATAATGTTTCATGGAATAATTCAAAATGTTTCGTATTCGGATTCATAATGTGTCATGTTACAATTGAAGTGTCTCGTGTTACAATTCATAGTATCTCATGTTAAGATTCATTATATTGGATGTCATGTATGGTTTATAATGTTTGAAATTTTCATGGTACATCTCAAAATGTCTTGTATTAAGATTCATATCATGTCACATTAAGATTCATTATGTCTCATGTTACGATTAAAAATGTCTCGGGTTACGAACCAAAGGTGTCATGTTACGATTGATAATGTACAAAGTAGAAAGTCACGACCCTGAGCCACGAGTTCTACATTTTTGTGTAGAAAACTAACGCATTTTTCATTGATAATATACGCTTTAAACATGCAGTAAAATATCCGTCATTGATCCATGTAAAATGTGGAACGTTTAGCGGCAAAGCTCATTACTTTAAAATGCAGTATTAAAGCAGAGTCACGTTCTGTCCAGCTAACATTAACAATAAATTCTCTATTATGCAACATTAACTGCACGTGACAAAGCCGCGGTACGTGACGAAAAAGAAGAGGCTGGCTACGGAGATAACGATGATAAATTATTGATGTGTCTAAAAGAGCCAGATATTTTTTATTGCATAAATTATACACAGAACCATATTCAGGAATTCAGGAAAACATATTTTGCAAACTAGCGAGTTTCAGCTGAATTGTGCTGTTGACAGTCCGCTTTATATATATATATATATATATATATATATATATATATATATATATATATATATATATATATATATATATATATATATATATATATATATATATATATATATAAATATATATATATATATATATATATATATATATATATATATAATACTTCAGAAATGGGGGGGGGTCCATTTATACACAAGGGAAAGACCCAGGCAGACAACGGATTTAACTTAAGGGGACCAAACAATGGTCCCACTAAGTCTGATAATCTTTATGCTTCTATATATATATAGTTACTCTAATACTGAAAAAAATATGCTTACATATATCTGATACTCAGTTAATCGGGCACAAAAATATTTTTACTTAACTTTATTTGTTAGGGCTACACAAATTATATTTATACTTGGTACTTGTGTGCCCCCCCCATAATGCAATTGAGGCACTGGTCTACCTAATGCTTACACACACACACACACACACACACACACACATATATATATATATATATATATATATATATATATATATATATATATATATATATATATATATATATATATATATATATATACATATACATACATACATATAATAGCGATAATTACAATATCGCAGATAAACACAGAAACATCTCCAGGAAACATATTTTGCTACCTAGTGACTTTCAGCGGATTCGTCCTGTCGACAGTCCGTTTTGTAGTATGTATATATATATATATATATATATGTATATTAATTACAATAAATACAACCATGCCACGTCTTTACTTTTTTGCTTTCATTCAAACTTTAATTTTTTTCCGCTGCTTTCACTTTGTTTTTAATGTACCAGCGTGCTCTTTTGATCAAACAAGTGTGAAAGAAATTATGAAAATGAATTCAGGTTCCAATCTATAGCAACACAAAGGACGGGAAACAGAATTAACGAGTTACACGTCAGTAAACAGTGCCGCATTGACCGAGCGCAACTTCAGAGTTCCTGTGCTATATACCGCAAAATGGTACGAGACTGTGGCTTGGCTGAGACTATATCACAGCCCCAGTGTGTTAATCCATGAGAAATTCTCAACAAATTCCCGAGGATATTGCGTTGTGGAGAAAGAGTCAGTATAAATACCCACGCTCATTGCTTTTTCGATTCTTCGATATAGACCTAACATTTTGTGAATAAGTTGCCCATCACGTTTTGACATTTGGTAGGTCCTTGTTATCTTTTTGTGTCTTGCTTTCTAATAAATTAAACGGGGAGAAATACAGTTTTCTTTCAATTTTGGCATTTGTGTATTTTGATTAAAAACTCCCCGTTTTTCCAGAAACCAATATTTTGATGAATATTTTTTTCTCAAAAGTATGTATGTGTGTTATGGTAAAAACGACTACTGACAAGATGTAGTATACAGTACTTTGGACTGGAATAAATTCAGTCAAGAGTGTTGATCATCACATCACACATATCTACCCCCAATGAACTCTTCTTTCTTTAAGAATAGGGATGGAACCAAACGGATAGGTGCGTTTCCCATTTTCGGCCAGGCGATATGTGCCGAAGGTTGCTGGTTCAAGGCCTGGCCGTTTCGTGGCACGCACGCACGCACGCACACACACACACATATATATATCTATATCTATATATACATATATATATATATATATATATATATATATATATATATATATATATATATATATATATATATATATGTATATAAATATATATACACATACACAAAGAAACGCGACATGCATCGCTATTTTATATGTTTCCCATTATATTCTGTATTTAAAATTGCTCACGAAATGAATTATTCTTTCAATTAGAGAATTTCTTTCTTGCATCTTGTCCTAATTTTTTGCCTCAAGCGTGGGTGGCTGGTGGTTTTTCATTCAGTTTCTTCTTACAACAATGTGAAGCTTAACTCATGACAGAACATATTTAAACAAATTATTTTGCAAACAAAATGCGTTGCACGCTTCGACATATATTCACAGTATCCTTGTTGCAACCATTGTAACCTCAATAGTCAAATTTAGGACCGTAAGAGTTCATATATATATATATATATATATATATATATATATATATATATATATATATATATATATATATATATATATATATATATATATATATATATATATGTATGTACATATATTAACATCAAAATTGTTCCAAAAGATTTTGTTGTTTATCAAATAGGCAAGTAATGTGCAAATAAGATCGTGAAGTGCTGCCCTCTGGTGCTCTAAAATGGACACCGCTCTCCGACAAGGTGAGGCGTAAATGTTAAACATGCAGGTATGAGGGCCCATCTGGGTCTTGGACCAGTAATTCAAACCTGCTAGAGTCACATGTAAAATTTGCTACATTCGCCAGCTTGTCTATGACATTTAAAAGTTTCGTTGACACTGTACCTGTCATTTTTCTCAAAAGTTACTTCAATGACACACTATCAATAGAAAATGGGGGCAAAACCAATTAACATTTTTGCTACTCGCGCAATTGTTCATGCTTACCTCGATAGTTACAGTTCCGAAGCAAACCTTAGGCTTAGTGAAATAATAGCCCAACAAGATTTATAGTTCAACGATTAAATGTTGAAGTGACACCCTTCCCAAACTCACAGATAATCAGGCATATTTATTCCCTTTATATGACAAGAAATACATAAGAGTTCCTGTGCTCCCTAAGTTTTAATAGCCTGTCACATGAGGTCCTGTATTCATTGCGTGACTGAAAGTTCTGCATATTTACTGGTCCAAGACCTCAAGGCTTCACGCCAGTAATTCAACCTGTGGAAACACAGACGAACAGAGCTACTACCTTCTAGTTCACTCAATGGATTACAAACATGTATGTTTTATACACCAAAATGTTCGTAAGAATTTTTTACATCAAATAAACACCAGAAAACATGGGCATGAATGGGAAGTTTTTCAGCAAATTGCCATGGCAACCAGCTCTGCGTAGTACTACTTGCAATATCATTGGGCGCACAAAGTGTTGACTCCAGCTGAATCACTGTGTATACTGGTGCCAGTGTACATACCTTTATAATATGCATGTCAGCTCAAAGTATACATCGTTTTCCACTATCAACCCAAAATCTGCCTTTCTGGTAGCAAACTTTTTTAATATACAGCCCCTTGCATCCCTAGGCCTGATATTTTATTGACAATCTCCAATCATGCTACCTCAGCACAAGCATAATTACCCCCGTGGAACCTCCACTGAAAGACTTGGAAACGGCAAAAGAAGGTCAGCAACTTGTTATACTTGTTACTACGAACAGGGAACAGCCATGTACAGTTCCCTGGTATTAATACATAATTTCGTACTAAGACAAATGTCTAAATATTCATGCGCTGTTACCAGCATGATGTCTATTGCAGGACTGGTAAGTCAACAATGATAACATTCACACTGGAAAAGGACCAAACTTATAATGGCGGTGGTTCCCGGAAATATAATACTTATTATTTTTCCTGAAAAACAACAGAGTCTTGTATATCAAAACATATTTGGCGTAACGCAAGATCATTCTAAACACGGGTTAAAGTGATGATTCTTTCTTTTTTTTCTTTCGTTCGTTCGTTTCTTTCTTTCTTTCTTTCTTTCTTTCTTTCTTTCTTTCTTTCTTTCTTTCTTTCTTTCTTTCTTTCTTTCTTTCTTTCTTTCTTTCTTTCTTTCTTTCTTTTCTTTCTCTCTCTTTCTTGCTTGCTTGCTTTCCTTCCTCCCTCCCTCCATATTAGCGCCACGTGTTGAACAAATTTAGGTCTGGGGGTCCCCAGAGGATTCGCTATGCAATTTCGAGGTGGGCCGTTTCGGAGAAAAGTATTTTATTTATTTATTTATTATTATTTTTTCTAAGATGATGCCCCCCGAAACATTAAAATCCATTACAAAGATAAACAAAATCACTGAAACACGACAATTTGAACAAACCTAGACCTACCTAAGGTAAATCCCCACCAAGTTTGGATTTGGTTAACGGTTTGGAGGAAAAGTAAAAAAAGTGAATTGTTGACGGACGACGACGGAGGGATGAGCATGAGATAAGCCAGCTGACTGACGAGTCAGTTTTGCTTAACTCAGTCCATCCTGATAGAAGACCGAGTCAACAGCTTTCCCTGGCGCGCTCTGGGCGCATTGCGCCCAGAGCGCACCAAGGAAAGCTGTTGACCATGGACATATAATTTGGAATGATCTTCCATGCAAGTTTCATCCAAAACTTTGAGAAATAATCTCTAAATTAGTAAAATACAAATAGCAGACGACATTTAGATATGAGCGGGAAAAGCGTCGTTAGGGTGGAATGAGTTAAAAAGGTAGAAGCACCTCTGTCTAGTATAAAAACTGATTATTTTAATTTGGTAAAAGCAAGGCAAAAGTTAATTTAAAATACAAATTTTAAAAAAGTTTTAGGAGATACGTCCGTGTAGCAAGAAGGTCATAGTATTCAAGCCTTTGGAAAGTACACTTTAGATCGCATATTCGTGATTGACATCTGAAAATAATTGTAGTATTTTCCCGTCTATTTTTGTGGCAAACACTCTTTTCAGGTATTTCTAATCTTCTACTTCCAGACTGCAATTGGACAATTGCTTTGAAATTGCACAGGGATATTTCTGAGAACGCAAAGACCTTAATTGTTCAACAGGTGTCACAGGATCCTTTTCAAATTGATTGGGTTATACCTGGGCTTGATCTCTACCGAATTTGTTCACTACATAGTGGTGTTGTCATTTTCTGTTTTTATCAAATTTGTCAGAATCACGAACAACGGTAAGGCGATATTTGCACATATTAGCAACCATGATGATGGTCTCAAGAAAAAGTGACTTGTTATTATTGCGAAGTTTACGGAACCACTTCAGTCTGTGCTTGTAAGAACAGCTCTGCACAGGACAGTCACAGTCTTCTTATGCGTTATTTTAAGGACCGATACTGCAAGAAAGCACTTCTATCCTACTAGTTTGAATTCATATTCAGGTAACCTTATCTTTCTTTCGAATGTACGGCTGTTTGCAAGGAAAACAGCAGACCCACTGAGTCTGGCTTTTATTGGCAGTGTTCCCAGTCAGAGTGTTTACTTTGAAAAATGAATCACCTCTGAATACAGAATTACGTCATTTAATTAGGCAGTAGGGTACATGTACAGAGACCACAGTGGAGATATTTGTTCCTGCTGAGATCAAGAAGTTATTTCCCAGAACACAATTTGCTGCAGGTGTGGTGTTGAATATAACCCTAACTACGCGAAATTATCAAAAAAAAAAAAAAAAAAAAAAAAAACCTCGATGAGATATTTTGCCATAAGACCTAAAATGTTCACTTCCATTCAAATCTGGCGTGAAAGGACATGGCAGGTAGGCTCCGAAAGTAAGTTTACTGAAATTTACCTGACCTGTGTTCATTTGTTAACCATTTTAGTGCAGGGTTTTGGATGGGGACAACTTTCCTGGACACCCCTGAGGAGCAGTTCCTTCCGAGAAAATTTGTTCATCTGAATCATTCTTTTATTTCTCCCACGACCTCTAGAAATATAGGTCTACAGGTGTTTCAATGGAAGGTGTTTCCACGAGGAATTTGAATCTGAAATCATTCAGGTGACCAGAACGTCTATTTTGATTATCAACGAAGGAGTTAAGCCAGTCCCGCTCAAATCGGCCAAAAAACGCCGGGAGGTACAATTGTCGTCTGGTTTAATGTTTTTAGATAAATTCCATGAAAACATTTTTGACAGAGGATTGTAAACCTGCCATGATGGCATGCCCCAGGTCAATAGTTTCCCTTGGCGCGAAGGAAAACTATTGACTCGGTTTTAATTTGACCAGGGAAGATTTAATCTCCATGAACAGATAATGATTTTATACATATATATATATTTTATATATATATAAACTGGAAATATGAATGTTTGCATGTTATATTCTAATAACACACAGTCTCCTGGGCGTTTTAAAAAAAGTTACAGAATGACCATGGACACATTCAAGGGAAAATGTAACATGTCGGTGGAAGCGTTCCCCATGTTTACATGTCAAATTATGGTTTGATCAGTTCAGAGACGTGAGTAGCACGTCCATGAACATTCCGATCACCTCAAACGAAGAACGATGGTCGGGGTCAGCGTTTGTCCCGCCATTATCCATGGGGCAGACAATAAAAGGCAAAATTGCTGTTGAAAATTACATGTCTGGCTGTCTTGCCAATGCATACTTACGTTCACGTCCATGAACTGGTGTATTATTACTCTAAGCTCCTGAGAAACCCTGTATCTCAGATTTCTGAAAACTGATACAACAGCGATACATATTATCGTCGGATTGAAGGTGTCGCCTCTCAAAGTTTGAGTTCACTTATCATGCTCACGTCAGCACGTAATGTTTTGTAAGAAAGTGTGGAACTGATAACACGCATAACGTTCGCGTGCGGAGAGTGATTTAACAACCACGGCCTATGATATAGAACTGGATCAAAAAGCGCTCAACTTAAAACGCTTCGCTGTACATGTATTTATCTCATCAAAACGTACTCGTCCAACTGATCACGAAAGCAAATGCACACTTCACAGGAACTAATGACGCTGACCCGAGAGCGACAGTAAGCTTGAACACACTACATTTTCATAGCTAACACAAATCAAAGTTACCGCAACGGGTACATTTCTACTCGCATATGGTCCAATTGCAAGACAACCACACGGACGCAGCGCACTCACTTAGGAGAGAAAAAAAAGAGTTCCATGTTTACCATGCCCGGGGGAAAAATATAACCATGATTTTTTTTTGCGAGGTTGAGGGTTGCAGAGATCTACGTGTCTGCAAATCAACGGCAACGTTCCAAATGATCAGTTTACTTAATCATTTGCTGAGACTCAGACGTGTTCTTGTACGGGTCCCGCCATGCTTTGAGCACGGATCAGTGAAATACATTGCAGCGGGCGCTACTTTGTGCCATTTCTAGTTCACTTGTCCCGCGTTCAGCATCACCATATGTTGAATTTCGCACAGAAAAAGGAACTCGAGAATTTTCTCAGCAATGATATACCACTGATGGATCGCGATGTGCCTGCGTAAATTCTAACGCACTTGTTGAAATAAACTAAGGATACTGAAAGCGGTTGGTTTATATTCCTTCCGTCTTTCCTTCCTTCCTTCCTTCCTTCATTCGTTCGCTCTTTCACTAGGCTCACTGGCTCAATAAAACAATACTGACCTTACGCCACACCCTAGATGATACATAAAATGAGTATGTTTAAAATGAATAAAATTTTAAATGTTGGTCATAGACCACGAATGTCATATTACGCAATCTGTGGCGTAAAGGAAGGAAGTCAAGACTCAACATTCTTGAACCCGTTACAACGACCGTCATCAGATTGCCAAACTGTGTTATTTAAAACAGGGACATACATGCAGAGCCAATGTACATCCCTGGTTAAAAGCACGATGGGTGTACATTTTTATGTCTAATTAACAAGAATCGAGTTTTTCGTGTGAAAAAAAATCATTATGCACCCCCCCCCCCCAGCAGGCACCTCTCACCAGAAGCCACCCCTCTAAGAGAGCCATCATTCTTCTGCAGAATGTTTGACCTCAAGGTCAACTCTTAGCAAATTAAAGGGAAGTCTCACCTGGGTAAATAATGACAAATTTTGATGGACTTCAGTTACACCCATTTGAAGATGCGGCAGGGAAACCGTTTTATTTTGCAAGTGTGCATTGTGACCTTGACTTATGACCTAACGGTCATCCAAAATCAGATGAAAAAATCCCAAACTCTATGGAGTATCTGTACCAAAAGTTTCAAGTGAATGTGGCTTACGGTTTTAAAGAAGTCAAAATGTAAGCTACCATTGCAGATCCTATTGACTTACATGGTAATCAATAGGAATGCAAAAATTGATCAAAAAAGAAAAAAAAAGAAAAAATTCATTTGAGCATGATCATTTGAATACAGCTGGCAGATACCTATCCGACGTACATTCCCACCAAGTTTGAAGTGAATCTGGCCAATAGTTTTGGAGAAGTTAAAAATGTGAACTAGCATTGCAAACCCCATTGACTTACATAGTAATCAACAGGAATGCACGGAGTTTGACCTTTCAAGGCCACTCAGGTTTAAAATAAACTATACAAATGGAAAGCCCATAGGTATTCTCCTATTACGATGCACCATTATGAAGACATAAGCCAATTTGTGAAAATTGCTGAGTCAGCAGAAAAATGCAACAAGGATTTGACCTATGACCTCAAGGTTATATATGATAATATGGGAAAAAAATTCCAAGATCGTTAGATTGTCCGTAATAACTTAGGAGGACATAGGTCAAGAGGAGACAGAAATATAAGGAAAATAAGATACGCAGCGGAGACGGCGAACGACGAAACTAAACACCATGTGCATCCCCTCCTACGGGGATGCATAAATGTCACCGAAAATTTATGTTGCCTTGAAAATATGCAGAACAACGAGGGATTTTATATTTTATGCATATCAATGGGTAATGCATGTTCTACACAAATATTTAGCATGTTCGGTTTTTTTTCTTGCCGCTCTTTGAATTATTATATAAATCTAGCGAATATTCCTTTAATTCCTTAGTGTCGTGCTTGGCCGCGCGTTCAACTGAAATAAAAATGGAAACTCCAGTTCCGTCTCATTCAATTTACTCTTAAAGTTGAAGTTTTACACATGGGAAAGGACCCATATCCAAATATTCATATTAAACGATTTCAATTTTCAACCTTACAACAATGGACCTTTAAATGGCCATGTACGTATCACATGTATGCAGGCTGCTAAACAAATGGGTGTTCTGAGAAGGTTTTCTCATTTTTTTCCATCAAAATGAGAAGCTCCCAATTTTCAACGCCTTTGTCTTACCGAACTTTAATTACTGTTCTCTTGTATTTCTACAGCCGAATCATTTTTTTTTGTAATTACGAAAATACGTTGCTCACATTTATTGAAACAACTCTGAAACTTAAAACTTTTGTCATGTAAAAATGCATATTTCTGAAGTCAATTATATTTTGCAATATAGTTGCGTTGTCTTTATTTGCATTAAATCCCTGTCTCAAGAAGCCCATTAGAGGCATTTTGAGTGACAACACAAAATGTCCATTTACAACACCCTGAAATAGACACAATGTAATTTGAATGTACTGCTTGCACAATGCGCTTTAAAATGTTTCCTCTCATCTTGAGCATGTAATTAAAAACCCTTGTAGCTAATTCAATGAAACCTTGACTTCCTTTCTCGCTTCTTTGTCGAAATTGCGATAATTTTTCTTGATTGAACTTTTTTCTTAATCGAAATCCTGTTAATTTTTGCTGCCTGATTGATGGTGCGATTCGCACTCTTTCCTGCCCGAGTAAGATTCAATATCGAGAAAAAATGTTCAGGCTGGCATTGCACAAACCACATTTTAGGCCTCCCTCAGTTTAGACGAAGGGTCCTTGGTAACACGAATTATTCACTGGTTTAAACATATTCTATTTGGCAATTGGAGAAAAGTGGCTACGCGTTGTACATACCCTTCTCGGTGTAACCAGGGACTTGCTATTCAGAATAGCACGTCCCTGGTGTAAGGAACAAAACAATAAGATGGTTCAGACCCTTGCGTGGAAGGGGGTGGAAAAAGACAAGACAGACGAACAAGCACAATAGGATACAAGAATTGTGCAGCAAACAAATTGAAGCGGACATAACGGATGGAGGGTTATTCGCCTACAGTATGTAAAAGTAGAGCAAGACAACATGTTTACGGTATGATAGCACCCGGTTCCATAGGAAACTGACGAGGTGTTATTCTAGTAATGACAATTGAGAGTATAAAGGTACTTATGGAGGATTACTTTTTCTCTGTTCTTTATAAAACTGCGGACCGTGATTTTTTTTTTTAAGTGTACAATACATAAACATTCCTCTGCATAATAAAGTAGTGTTTTGAGTCTAAAAGAAGCTATTTTGATAAAGGTTTCATGCAAACCGTTTCTTATGAAATTTTGCTTCGGACGGTTAAACAAAAAATGATATGTATCTTCATGCTGTTCTCAACTTAGAAATGGCTTTGATTCTTTCATGCGTAAGTTTTTAATTCGATAGGTTACAACCCATATGTAGTTTGTTATGTATAATAATGAGGTCGTATATCGAAAAACTAGTTAAAAAAATACGGTGGGGTTTATAAAAAGTTTGTCTAAGTATTCCGTCAAAATTGATACATGCTCGGCATGTCTAATACTTTAAGGAAACTGGTTCTACAGCCGGATTTTAGAAGGAAAGAAAGACTCACCATTCAAACCCGTTCATAACTCTGGCTTGTGTCGTATTTTGATTGGACCTCATTTTATAGTTTCTGGCATTCATTTGATTAGGAACAGCGTCTTGTGAATATGGGGTACCTCATTGTGCTCCATCTGTTACATTTATAAATGCTATTTTAATTTTTCTCTAGATTACGTTTGTGTGGTGGCTCCCATCCTGCCTCAATGTGAAGCTGATTATTAGGTGTGTGCTTTGTTGCCACGGTCACTACGCGGGCTGCAACCACCTGAACTACTTCAAGCAATGCTTGGTCGGATTGTGCGCAGTCATCCCAAACCACATGACCGTATTCCATCAAAAGAAGATTAAAAGATATTTGTTTCGAGAATGGAACTGTCCAATGTCGAATGAAGACCATGCATGATATTGACCTTTTTTCGATACAATGCGAGAAGACTAAGCAAAATCCCTTTGTATAATTCGACTCAATTGTTCGTGCTATTTAACTTGAGTAATTTCTTTGTTGCAAAAATACAACGAGGGTTGGTTTCTAGGTATTCTTTTCCTGAAAAGTATCTTTACTTTTGTTTTAGTAGGATTGTAAGTTACTAGCCATTTTGCTTCCCACTTGCTTATTTATGAATCGTTGTTACGTTCACCTGCCGCTGCGCCCAGATTTATCCAGCTCAGGAAATAATGTAACATCATCAGCAAATTACCTGGTGTGAGAGTTAACGACATTAACGTTGTCATTTATATAAATCAAAGAGCAACCGACCTTGCCCTGAACCATGTGGCACTCCCGCTTGTAAGACAACCACTAGAACATTGACCATTATTTTGTATTGAAAATCACTACAGCAGGGATAAGTTACAGTTTTGTATTCATATTATTTTGTATGACATTTGAAAGTTTGGATCTATAGATTTTCATTTTTTTAAACAATTTTTTGAACACGATTATCACATTTACCTCTATTCCAAGTAAAATAACAGGAGCTTTTCGTTTTTATTTATTTGTTGTTGTTGTTGTTTGTTTGTTTGTTTTTTGTTTTCGTTTTTATTTGTTTGAGGGTTATTTTTTATTTTCTTCCATGGACACCAACAAGAGGCAAAAACGGTTAATTGGTCACACGCGCTGTCATGGTTATTTTTGTTGTTTTGATTTAACAGCGTTCAAGTCCCAATGGCACACTTATCAAAAGCGCCAAGATGTTTCGATTTTTCGTGCAATATAATTCATCTACTCTCTAGGGTGTAATTTAGATCTATCTGGATGTTCACAATTGACTCAGTATATATGCATACACTAATGCGCGCTCGGGTTAGTTAAATCATAAACCTCATAGGGCATATTTGTCTTTAGTACTCATCAGTCTTATCTTGGTTTGTAAAACATGATCAGCGATTTACAGCATTGATCGTTTGAGGTGACAATGAACTACATTATTCAAGTGCAAAATTTCATATAAAACCACTGCTTCTGTTTGTTGCCATCGTTGGAAATTACCGCCTTGGGGTTACACCCATTGTGTACCCATAACGGAAGTGACAGAACCCGAAAATTGCAACCAACCAAGATAAATGAGCGCAAATAATACTTTCATATATATGTGGCCCATGTGTATTTTCACAGAGTTGCCCCACGGCCCCTCTCAGTGTGAGACATTATCTGAACACGGTGGCAGTAATAAGAGAAGTCACACTGGGTTTGCCCAGATCATGCGCAAGTTGTTCGTATCTGTGAACATCTTCGCTGACACAGAATGCTAAATACGATTTCTGTTATCGACTCTTTTCGCCACATGCGATGTAACTTCGGGCTCTGGGAATTGCCTGCTTTTTTGTGTGTGTGTGTGACTGGGTGGTTCAGTCGAACAGTCCTTGATACTGGGTCTGCAATGCAGGGAAATGTAGGAATACAGTGTCCAAAGAGAGAATAGGCTTTGGCAAAGATATCCTTTTCCACCAAACACAAATAAGCCATGCAGTTTATTGCAGACCAATAAATGGTTTGTCCCATGATCAATCACGATTGTTGTCTCAAGTCTATAATCATATAAAAAAAAACTGAATGCCTTACGTAAGGCTTCATGGAATCAGTAGATAAGGATATTTACTGCGTCTTTGGAATTCTTTACACAGCAAACTCGTCTCTTATTCCGCAAAGCAATAACGATGTCTGCCTTGGGTTCCATAAACATTTGTCTATAATTGAACTTGGACAAAATAATATGACGAAAATTCAGATGGAACTGAGCACTCACTTGCCGTTAGATACACCCTATTCAAAAGTCCCTGCCATATTTGGAACACTACTGACCTCTGGTGAGAGAATGCGGCTGTGGTGGACACCGATTTAAGTCCCTATTCACTTACATGTTAAATTTGCTTACTTTGCTAACTTATATCTATTATTAAAACACTGTTGAATATAATCATTGTGTTATTCTGTCAAGAAAACTCCAGAACTAAAACATATGGGGAAAAAATCTTTAGTGTTTTGACTTTTCCTAATTGCCGCTGATGTACACCTCACTGCAAGTTTGATACTCTGTTTGCCTACGGTTGGACCCAAAGCCAGAATAACTGAGTTGACTCTCTACACATTCTACGAATTTGCGGCAGCAACAGCTCAATAAAGTATGGGTTTTTAAGGATATATAATTAGCTGTCACAGGCATATTTATTCTAAAGCTAAATTAACTTCTTGATGGAGCAAACTGATCAGTGCAGACCTAATTTTCTAATCAGGACTTTAAAAAAATCCGATGAAACGCGAGTATTGGACTATGCTTAAATATATATATATATATATATATATATATATATATATATATATATATATATATATATATATATATATATATATATATATTGATGTCCCAGGTAGTACACATTACACTCCCAAATGAGTGATTGGTTCTAAACTATGAATTCAACAGATAATGTTTTGTAATAAGACGATACAAAACATGTTGCCATAAAAAACTTATTTCGTATTAGCAGACTACATCACAATAACTTTTTCAAAAATGGATCAAACATTGACGACCTGTTTTTTTTTTCTCACTGTTGTAGTCCTAGAGTTGTCCCACACAGCACAATGGGTGTATTCAAAAGTGTTTTGAATGATCTGATATGAGCTTGAAAAGTGAGGAAATTTACCATGTAAGTGAACAGGGACTTGATTTGTTTTCCATTGCAGCCTTATTCTGGTTTCTGCCACCAGAGGGTAGTAGTGTTCCAAATATGACAGGGACTTTTAAATTGGGTGTATCAGATGTGACGGACTTCTTTTTTGTTTTTGTTTGATCTATCTGTCTATCTCTCTCTCTCTCTCTCTCTCTCTATCTATCTATCTATCTATCTGCCCATCCATTCATCCATCCATCCATCTGTCTGTCTGTCTGTCTGTCCCATATGTCTATCTATTTTTTTTAACCCTGAGACTGTTGCACCACCAGGAACCTTATCTGCAGGCAAACAATCAACATTTAGAAATGAAAAGTTACAATTTGTGCTACATATACATGTAACTGATTACCATAACGGGTGATAGACAAAAGCAACCCAAGGTACCGCTAAGATACAAATAAAGTAATATGTTTTGATCGATCGATAGGAAGTAAGGAGCACGCAGCAAGTTATAACCTCCTTGTGGCATTTTCATATATATCGAAATTGATATGGTCACAAACTTTGCGACAAACACAGCATCAGGTGCTCTTTAATTTTCCTCTCTAGAAATCACAAAGAAAACAAGTAGATCCATCATGTATACGCCAGGGCATCCAACAACCATCACTCCTCATGACTAGTTCGTAAATTATACATTCAACCGCCGCAATAGTGGGCATACCGCACTGTTTAACAATTTTCTGTCATTTGCCGATGAACGTTTCAGTTTTGCACATTAAACTCATAATGTTCTCCAAATACAAATAAGCGCTGGGGATTTTAAAAATGCATTCCGTCTGGATACAGACTAAGTGAAATCTCCCTATTACGATCACCTTAGGAACGAACAAAATGTATTGGAATATGGGAGTGGTCTTCATGGAAGACAGTATTTAAATAAGAATAAAAACAGGACTGTACATTGGTCTTAATATATAACTGGTCTCGTGATGGAGTTGGTCTGAATTGGAGAATCTGCTGGACTACCATCCGTTCAACCCGTGCCAAGGTGAGCTATTGACCTAGGACGTGCCATCATGAATGGTCTTACATACAACAAAAAACCGTTTTCTGGTGACCAGAAATTTACGTACAAACGTAAAGGTAGGCGAAAACTTACATAGGGGTGCTTTGGGGGCGATTTGAGCGAGAAAAGGGTTAAAGGATCTCTTCTTGATTTCAATAAATAGCTTAAGCTCGTCCAAATTGTTGCTATCTTCGTCAGAAGTGACAACAAGATCAGACAGCTTTGTTATATGATTCCAACTGTTGCTGGCCTTTGCCATATAATTCCTGCTGGTGGTGATCCCACGTGCTGCAGTGCAGTACACAGATCCGCGTTCGTACATTATTCACGACAACCTTTGACGGTTAACTTTCTGCAGCACACAGATCCGCGTTCGTACATTATTCACGACAACCTTTGACCGTTAACTTTCTTGCTTTGATAATTAAATATTTAAGAGCAGATTTCTTGTGCGGATGGTTCGCGTGGGTTAGATCTCCACTGTCAAACCGCCAGGTATGAAGGTTCAGAGGAACAAAGTGAGCCCATTTTCCATTCTAAACCCTTTTAACACTAGTAGCAAAAACAGACGTGTTTATCTGCAGTGCCACGATTATTCCAGATTCAAATTCTCCACAGGAGGACCCTTCATTTAAGCACAAGCGAGCCTATACTTCCAGAAAGAGAAGATGGTTCACGTCAACAGCTTTCCTCCTTGTATTTAGGAGCATTTCTTCTAAACCAAAACCGCACCGTAGAAAGCCGTTGACTCAGTTCCAAAGCTACAAGCGAAAGAGTTGGATAGTATTTTTATCTCTGCCTTGTGAAAAAAAGGCAAACTGACAAGCTGGCGGTTTTTAGAAAGGACAAAGATACACACATATTAACCTGATTACTTGTCAGTCATCAGTACTTGGCATTTGTCTCGAAGGATACGTCTGCGTAAGTTTCTGTTTGATGATATGTATATATGCTATTTTCGCCATGAGACCCCTCTCTCCACCTTGTTTCGGTTAAATAGGTCTCTGCACTAGCCTTGAGATTCCAAAGTTGCAATAACGTGGTGGTTATACGAGTAGAGATCGAGGTCATGCCCGCTGCAATCTAGTGACGATTCTCTGTGGTATCAACCTTGAAAACAAATGAGGCCAACTTGTACAGAAACGAGTTGTTTTGCGTGCGCACCACTAAAGGAAATTTGGGCAATATAATGAATTTAAGCAGTCTTCAAAGACCAGCCCTGGAAGCAGTGAGGACTTCATGATGAGACAGGTTCTTTTTAATATCAATTCATACATTTTTAGCGGCACAGCATTCCAATTTTGCGGCCACCTTTCTATATATACATATTAATAATACCATGAATGTTCGTTAATCGAGAGAGAGGCTAATATAGGTCTCGCCTGTTCCCCAATCTGAAACAGATTATGTCAAAACCTATGTTCGTTTGACTGTATTTCCCAAACGCATCTGTAGGTGGGATGACGATGACGTGTTAACACCCTTCTTCTCAAACACAATTTAATTTCTCCATCGACCAAAGCCTTTCATTGCATGACTATTAGAATCTGCACTGTACTTTTACAACGAAATACAAACAAACTCAACCTCAATGGGCATTTGGTACACATGTAGGAGCATTAGTGTCAAACATCCGTAAGCAGATAGAAAAGCCAAAAGTAGCAAATAATCTCAAGCTCATGCTATTTGCTCTGGCTTGCGAAACTTTATCGAGCCAGCAGGTTATTTGTTGCTATGCGTAGTAGGAATTATCCATGTCGTTGCCCTCAGTAAACCAAGCTGTATCTCCAGTTGGTGTGTTAAATGCTTCAGTGCAAGGTCATACGAGCCACCTTAAATTGGCTCCAACATTTTTTTTTTCAACATTTTACCCTTGCCTGCTCAATTATACTTAGACGGAATCAACAATTCTCCTTGGCGTGCATTACGGAAGGGAGTTGACCCTGGGCATATCATGAGAGTTTTACCTACAATAGGGGAAAGTAAGAACAGAAGCTTCTACTGCTCTCTCCTGCAGTGGGCATTTCGGTCCTTCAGGGCTAGAGTTGTGTATTCTCATTACTTTTCATTGTAATTGACGGCTAAATAACTTTAGAACTACTCGTTGCAGAAACAGCAAAATTTGTGTGGTAAAATCATGTGCATAGCTGAAATGTTAACATAAACTTTATTCTTGCAGCTATTAAAGTAATCTTTTAATTTAAGGTTAATTTAACATGCAATCCAATGGGAATACATATCTCCAGCCCTGAAGAATTCTGTGTATTGGATTGTGTATAGCTGAATACACAGATAATTGGTAATTATAACCTCTCATATTCTCGCCAACAATGTTTTGCAATAATACGAAGACAAAATATCAAAACAGACGATGATCTAAATCCAGGCGTGTGGGTGGGAAAAGAGTATGTATAGTTTATTAAGACAAAGTTCCTTTCACTTTTTTTCTTCTCATTATTTTACTAGGGCATGGAATGAATTGGAAATTTACTATATTTTTTATTTTTGTTCAGGTATGGCGGGACAGCAGCTATCGTATTCCAAACTAGTCCCCTTTAAATATTTAACATATCTTTGCAGGGACTATAAGGAGCGGGCAAAAAAAGGTGTGCCACATTTTACTACCCACATCGGTTCTGTAGCGTGACCTAAATCCACAACGATCACATGGTAATTAGCTGTTCTTTCATATCTCTTTGTCACCCAGACCTGGCAGTGTACCTTTGGCTGCGGTGTTGTCTTCTTGATGAGTTGATACGAGATTCCATACACTGACCAGTCCCGTGCGTATTGGTAAGACGCAATAGGGAAGGTCAGTTTCTTAAGTTTCCAGAAACCACCACTACACGGCGCGAGTCATCGCTTTCATCCGGTTACTCGCCTGCGGGTGAACATTGGTCTCGGCTGTTTTGCAAACACTGTGATAACATCGTACGTATCGGCAATCATAGTGCCAAAAATGTTCTTTTTCACGTAATATCTGCTAATAAATTTTACACACACGAAAGATAAGATTGTATTATAGCACAGCATGAATGCATTTGTTCGTATGTTGTGTTAAAAAAGTGAAAAATCCATTTGAACCGCGGTGACCGGGAACCGCATTCTGCTTGTTATGTTACATTCCTGCGTGGCGCCACTCGACTATGTGAATGGTCGAAAGAAATGCAATAATAAAGAATATTCTTCGACAGTTATTAAGATAATGCAATGATCACATATAACAAATTATCGACATAACACATAATATGGAATCAACAGCATGAGGATTTTGTAAGACTCCTGTTGCAAGGATTTAATGTGACCCGGTTCATCGCGGGTGATAATGGAGGATCGAGTAGGATAAAACAACATTGGTCATCGCGTTTTAAGAGACAACGTCATCAGAATATGTCGATACCATGTAAATGGTATATGTCAATAAAGTGATTTCCAAGTATATGTATACATACATGTATATATATATATATATATATATATATATATATATATATATATATATATATATATATATATATATATATATATATATATATATATATGCTAGGTCTCTTTGCCGTGGAATCTAACATTGACTCATTGATTGTCGACGATCCATGTTTGACTGTTCTTTAAGAGGTCGATTGTATTTTATTTGCTGGGTGTGTTGTCATTGTGTCAAAAATAAAGACAAGTAGACAACCTCATCAGAATATGTTATTGTACATGAATTCCCAAGTTTTACAGTGTTACTGTATGTGTGTGGGGGATGGGTGGGTGGGCAGGTAGCGTTAAAAGTTAAATTAAAATTAAAATCAAATGTGATTAACTCCACAACTATGTGTATTGGGGTGACTCCTTGTGGTGGCAGCACTTCTCATTTCGTTTAATAGATCTTTTTAGGACGCCAGGGGGCAGCACTTGAGGGAGTACCTTCATGTGGTTTCACTCCGTGGCATAACAACACTATAAGTTTTCGTTAAACAAGATGTCGGATTTACGCAAATATGAACACCGTCAGATACTGCTGTCTGACGTCCTATAACTCATCTCACGGAAAACACGGATGATGCAGAGCTTGATTAATGAATTCTTGGTTTCTTTGCAATGAGGGTGTTGCAAGATGTGGTACTCCAGTGGATAAATTAATTAAACAGATTTTGACCATATAGAGAGGCAAAACATGGTTTCTGATGAAATAGTTATTTCCTATTTCCTTATTCCACTGAATTCGATCCAGATTGGCTGTGACTGAAAAACGAATCAAGAGCCACCCATTGACTGAATTAATTACCTATATCTGTCTGAATCCGTAAAGGGGAGGTGACGTACAAGAGGGATTAATATAGGCCACCGCCCTGTTTCCCAATTGCTTGTTGAAAAAAAAATGTTTAAACCAAGGGGACGTGGGGGTGGGGGTGGGGGGGAGGACCTTGTTCACAGTTTACGAATTAAGCATATTCACGTTTGAAAATTTATTCACACACATCAGGTCTCGCTTCAACAGCGTCGTCTTTGGTGATTCACAACCCAGGTGAGCTCTTCTATCGGGGTATTTTGTTCCATGCAGAATCGAGGTAAAAATTGAAAGCAGGCGTTCCTTGCCGGCTAACCATCTGCTTGCCCACGGCCTTCTCCACGGTTACCATACACGGTAAATATCAACCAGTGTTGACACAAGCAGGAGAATAAAAATCTTATTTGTTATCAAGAAATTTACCCCTTGCCCCCCCCCCCTCCATCTGTACAACAATCTTGGCAGTATTTGGAATTAAATTGAAATTATGATATTTATGTTGATATATAATTATACAAAGAAATGAAAGTTATCAGCGTGCAGCAGTTTGCCACTTGAAACGTTCCTCATTTCATGCTGTATGGAAACAGTTAACAGGTTGGACGCGTTTCCAAAAGTTTTTAATTTGAATACACTGGTATCTGTTACACGGTTCATGAATATCATTTGAAACAATCGAAAGCATTATACTCGACGCATTATATTACCAGAGCAAAAGTCACTCACGTCAAAGCCGCTCTCACACAGCAGGGGTATTTTTTCAGGCCTATGCAATACTAACCCTTTCATTGCTGGATTGTGGACTGAGGTGAGAAAGGGGTTAATCACATACTTGTAACAGTGAGGAAAG
Source organism: Hermodice carunculata (assembly GCA_964020975.1). NCBI lineage: Eukaryota > Metazoa > Annelida > Polychaeta > Eunicida > Amphinomidae > Hermodice > Hermodice carunculata. The sequence continues at coordinate 15,542,427 of OZ026629.1, forward strand.
TTCACTACCACGGGTTTGGACTAGGAAAGTTAGTATAGCCCCAGACGAGAGTCAGGTATGCTAGAACTCTGTTTCAATACGGAACCGTTGTGATATTTCAGACTAGCACTACTGTCTGCTGGCGTGATTAGCAGGCAAAAAGTTAAGCATGAATCCCACAACATCGAATTAATTTCAAAATTCATGAATAAGTCCACAAGGCCATAATCAATGCAAATATTTTGAGAGGAAGGCATGCTGGCAACAAGAGGCCGATGGTCCCGATGCTCTGTTGACATACAATCTTATGACCATTGCCAAAAAAAAATGAAATGCTTCTTCCATGCCCATCCGTGATATTGCATTTGGTTTAAACATATTTTTATTGAAAAAAAACAATTGGGAAACAGGGCAGTGCCCTATATTAATCCCTCTTGTACATGAAAAGGAAGAGGGGTTACACAATTCACAATATTGAAGGACAAAATACATTTGGTAAGAATACATCACATAACTAGGACAGATAGAGTGGCAATGCCGTACATAGTGAAGAAGGACGTCACCCGACGCCGTACAGATAGATAAAAAGTGAATGAAGTATACGTCTACCAATGCATAATATACATTGTACATACAATAGACTAGGTCTGGTTGCTTTTGCTCCCATCAAATATGTGATATAACGTGATATTGCATTTGGCATAATCGCCTTGTATTCTTTATCAACATAGTGGATTGTGTGTCTCAAAAAAGATTATATGCAACATGTTCGAAATCGCAAGCATAGCTTTATTTTGTCTGGCCAAGAGCAAAACAAAGTCATAGCAAAAATATTGTCGGGATGCTCATCCTAAATAATAAAAACACCCCCCCCCCCAAAAAAAAGACAAAAACAAAATAGAAAATTGTAACGCTCATGCAAATGGATCGTAGCTGAGGAGATTGTCTTGTGTTTTATCATTCTGTTTATCAAAATTTGTCCAAAATGTAGTCAGGAGGTACATCAAATACGTTTAGGGTACTTAGTACACAACAAATGCTCATCACTTTGAGAAGTGTCTTCAATTAAATCATTTCAAGTGCATATGTTTTTTGTAAAAAGAGCAGGATCCAATATATTTTGAATCTCATTGAAAATCTACAATCTGTGAACGTATTGTTAAACAAACATTCGTATTGGTCACATGCCTGTGCTTTTTACTGTCTAATGAAACTCGTGAGTTCATTGCAAAGTTCTTGAACATATTTTTAAAGAAAGTTTACAAACTTCACGTTTACTTCATTGTAGCGCCATATGAAAAGGCCTCTTCAGTAATTCAACAAGTTGTAGAAGTATACCTAGTTGTACAAATTGTTATGTAATAGGCCCCCCACTTTTACACGACAATGGCATAAGCCAACAGGCAAGAGGTAGAGGGCGGCACTAGCACAAAACAGAGCTAGGTCACCCGACCTTTCCTGACCAATCATATGGTCAGAGTGGGTCAGGTGATACCTTTTGGCCAGTGTTTTGTCGTCTGCCACTACCTGTCCCTTGGCTAATGCCATTACACGCCTGAGGGTCATGATTTGACGTAAAGTTTGCACCAAATACTTCAGCTGTGGACACAATATTCAAACAACAAGACTGTGACAGTCCTTTGTTCATCTCTCCTTGGATTCACAGAGAGAAGTGGTACTGCGCATTTCGGAATAATATCAGAGTCACCTTTTTAAAGATCGTCATCACTATTTGCAAGATCGAAGTCTTCATTTAGACAGCTCAGGGGTCCACATTTTAAAAACGAAATATAAAATAGTACCTGCTATTTATAAATATCCCTTTTGCCAGGCAAAAGTGGCCATATGTACCAGACGGTCTTATATTGCAGGCAAAAAATAAAAATATAAAATAACACAGACTACAGTGTCTAGAAAAAATTGGCTGCAAAAGGCAGGTGGTTCTTCCTGGTAGTGATCGAACATTGAAGGTACCATTGTATAAGCCAATTATTATGTCACTTTACTCGTGGACAAAATTTACAACTGCAAAGAAATCCCAAAGGTACTTTTCCTCCATCAGTGTATAAAATATAATAGTACCCATGGGCTTAGAATCCACATTTACCAAGAGATGAGCAAGGACATCAGTTTGACCCTTCCAGGCCCATCCAAGGTGAAAATGAACGACAGCACAAGAAACCCCATAGGTACTTTCCTATCGGTGTTCAATTGTAACCATGGGCCTAGGATGCTCCATTACGGAGACATAAAAGCCATTGTGTCAGATTTGCTGCTATCCCTATGATAACAATGTTAAGGTAGCGGAGGGGATTGAGATATAACGGCAAAATCGTGACCCGACAGAAAATGAGTTTTTTTCCATTTCCGTAAAGTTTGGCAATTCAACTTTCTTGTCACCGAACATGAACACTAAAAAAGCAAAATTTATGTGATAAAAAGGGAAAAAACATGACCATGTTTTAGCTGGCTGCAGCATATATGCCTGCTTGCCGATAATTGGCAGTTTAGTAAAAAATATTGAAAAACCGGCGCTCCCAGAGGCACCACATATTTAAAAAAAGATAGCACAGATTAATTTCAGGCACACCCCAACCAAGCTGAAGAGAATGTACAGTGTAATATAAAGTACAGGAGAACTTTGAAATGGCAAAAACACACAAAAATCAATTAAAAATGCTGGGATATCTGTTGAACGCAGAAGTGTCCCTATGCATTTTCAAAGCAACTGGCTGAGCGGTTTCAGTGAAGATTTCATTACAGATGTTGTCAAAAAAATGAATTTCAAAAAATTGTTAAAGTGTGACCATTTGTGCAAAACCATTAGATACCCTCCCGATTTACACACCCACTATATTTGAAATGAATCTGACAAAAGAGTTTTGACCCGAAGCCCAAAATGTGAATTATCATTGCAATAGTCACTGACTTACATAGTAATCACTAGGAATGACTGCATTGACCGATAAGTATCCGAATAGGAAAAAAATCGTTGGAAACGAGAAACTCACAGCAATGCAACCAAGTGAGCAACTTCATTGCACGCTTCCGCAAGGTACATTTCCATCATGGTTCACCATAACCCGGGAGATGGTTTTTTGAGAAGTCGAACACAAAAATTCATTGAAAAAAAAAAAAGAAAAAAAATGGCAGCGCTCTCTGCTGAACGAACGAGAGTCTGTGTGCCTCACATTTTCCAAATTTGGCCACTTGGGTCACACTTAAGTCGGTGTGAACTACCTTGTATTTGATGAGTTATCGTTCCAACTTGATGAGCTAGAAGAAAAAAAAAAGGGGGAAAATATGAAAAACAACCTTATTTATTTTAATGTACGTTATTCAGCTTGCAACAAGTCTGACGTGCAGGTAAAACCCAACCCAGCACTCTCCGGAAATAATTATTGTACTTTTTCGTCGTTACTGTACAAAAAAATTGAAGTTTCCAATTATCGCCACTATGGTAACAGATGAATCTCAAGTTCGGAAGCTTTCACCCACAAAATATATATCATTGCTCATGACACTTTGTATGTGAAGGCAGAGTGTGATCTAACAATGACCGCAAGTCACTGAACATGACCATTAACCTGCCGTGTAGCCTTCCCTTTTGCCAGCAGACACATCTTTTGACGAGCTACTGAATATGAAAAATACAAAGGCCTCCTGCCAACCCTTCCAGAGCTAATCACAGCAAAAATCCTGCTGGTGTGGAGTGATCTGAGGATTACAGGTTCAGTTTTGTCGCAAAAGACCTCTCATTCAAATACTGATATGTCTATATGTCTACAGGAAAAAAAATGCCCAGTTCAACTGGGTGCGCTGTTTGATGAGCGGCAACACGCTCGCCTTTCATCTCTGCGACCCGGGTTCGACTGTCGGCCGTGGAGCAAATGGAGAGAGCCGCTACCACTCTGGCAGTGTACAGTGGCTTTCTCCGAGTCCTTCGTTTTCCTCCACCACACGATAGGATAAGATATACCTATCTCTGTGCCATGGAGAGTGATTTGTCAAGTGAGCACATGACCTGCAGCTGTGCAATGGAAAGTTACCCGGCTAGTCACAGCGACATCTGTGCCATGGAGAGGAACTCGGTTAGTCACAGCTCCATCTGTGCCATGGAGAGTATCTCGGTTAGCCACAGCAACATCTGTATCAAGGGGAGTGAATCAGTTAGTCAATACTTGACTTCCTTCACAATCCATGTAATACAAAATGGGTCCATACGTTATACACCGGTTTCCCCAGGTGTCCTATAGTTATACAACAGCTTTCCTTGGCGTCCCGAATGCGCTCAAAGCTTGCAAAGAAAGTTGTTGTCCCAGGCTATAATTCAGCACTGAAACGGGTGACGCAATAAAAGTGGTGTGCAAGGACAGCCCCGCACTCATGGCTCGTCTGGAATAAAATAATTTTTTCCTGTTCTTGGTTTCTGCGCGCGCACTGCGACGTTCAAGACGTGGAAATGTATTGCTAGGAAGTGAACAGGCTTAAGCCACATTGACCCCGAATGACAATTAATTACCGTTCCTGGTGTCACGTACCCTCTTTGCCCCAGGTAACAATGACAGATAAAAGGGACCATGACATCCATGTGGTCACCTGACCTTGTGTTGAATAACCTTTGCTGCCATACGTGATGAAGGAGTATTAAAACAAAAAGGCAGTCATTGTATAGTTTGTGTAATTTTATCCAACATTCACCAACAGTATATTAGCATTCCAATTTGCCTTACTGTCCGGTGACCTTGAGAATAAAGCTATGGTCATTTATATGCCATCATAACCTAACCCGCCTCAAGATCTATCATCTAGTTCATTTCAAAGTCCTAGCTCATATAATTCTCCAGTTATTATACATGAAGCAAATATAGTCCAGTTACCCTGTAAGCTTTGCATTTAGAACAAGGTCACCCATATGCAACCATACCCTACTTATATAGGAAGGACCATTATTAGGCGCAATATAAAAGTCCCACATAAAGCATTCATCGAGTTATGTAATCTTACCCAAATTCAAAGGTACCTTTTGCCCTTTGACCCCGAGAACTAAACCACGGTATCCATATTGCGCGGTTTCGAGCAATTCGGCATGCGGTCTTGGAAACATTTTTTTTTCTTTTGACCGCCAGATGCGCGTTACTATGGTGGCACAAAAGTGCCAACTAAAATATTTTTCGCTCTCCATAAAAATGTGAAGGCGAAAACAAGAAAATAAGAAAACAGAACAGCGAAAACAAGAAAACACGAAGGCGAAAATGCGAAAACAAGAAAACACGAAGGCGAAAATGCGAAAACAAGAAAACACGAAGGCGAAAATGCGAAAACACAACCGCGACAACACGACAGAAAATATGTCGTGTTTTCGCACTCGTATTTTCGTGTTTTCGTGTTAGCGTTTTCTCGTTTTCTTGTTTTCGCATTTTCTGCCTTGGGCGAAAACAAGAAAACACGAAGGGGAAAATGCGAAAACACAACCGCGAAAACACGAAAGAAATTATGTCGTGTATGGTGGCACAAAAGTGCCAACTAAACTTTTGTGCCACCATACGCTACCATACTATATCCGCGCGGTGGCGCCGCATACCCCATACAGAACACCCATGCCTCACTGGAAAAAACTGCGCTATTTGCATCAAACTGAACACATCTGTTTGCTGCCTGAAGCCCTTATTGTTCATCCACTTGCATGTACAGGTGGAATGGACACACGATTGACCTATTCATCTCAGTGAGGGCAAGTCAAGCCGGCGATGATGGATTGTTCATTTTCTCCCTTGCAACGTTTTAACAAAATCAGACGTCAATTTCAATGTCGTCTGTTCATCTTTTGTCTCCTGCTCCTTCTTTTTTTCTTAACTATCCTATACAAGAGCTTGCTCTAGTGTGTCGACCGAGGTGAGTCGAGAGGTTCTGAGGTGAACTGTTTACAAACAATTTAATATACATAGCACCTTGGGGTTAAAATTAAACAATAGTCCTTCAAAATAACGGATCTAAATTACGTCTGGCTAGATCAGGCATTACTCCATTATATAGCTAGCAGTGACATTTTTTTTCAAATTTGGCATAGTCTCTCACGTGTCAAAGCGAACAATTATTTTTCTCTAAAATTCAGAGTAATAAAAAACCCAACTAAAGTTTTTTTTTCAGAGCTTATAAAGATACATATTAATTTGAAAATCATTTGGAAGGAATCGAAAATTATAAATATAACAGGCGTAGTTTTAACCGCATGAGAATGAATAGTCAGAATCTGAAAATTATAACGGAAAGATATTTGGGTGAGGAGAGACATGCAGGTGTGCCAATTTTGCGATATAAGAGCCCTAGAAACGGAAAAACAATTCATACTCTCATGTTCTTTGTACGATAAATTCGTATTCCATTCATACTGTCATGTTCTTTGTACGATAATTTCGTATTCCATTCATACTCTAATGTTCTTTGTACGATAATTTCGTATTCCATTCATACTCTCATGTTCTTTGTACGATAATTTCGTATTCCATTCATACTCTCATGTTCTTTGTACGATAATTTCGTATTCCATTCATACTCTCGTGTTCTTTGTACGATAATTTCGTATTCTACCCCTTTGGCGCAATAAGTAAGTATCACTGCAATACTTTTCACTAATTTTCTGATATGATGCTCGAAAAATTAAATATTTTATTATATAAAACCACACAACCGTATGTTGAGGCTGTATCCACATATATATATATATATATATACATCCCTTCGAATTCAGAACAGCTTGCAAAGTATCAGGCATTCCCCTGAATGAGGCGGGCAAGTAAAATGATGACCTGTACTTTTATACAAGTCCAGTTTCAGTTTCGATAATCACCGTCCTGTGTATTACTGTATATACATTCATTGTTTTTCTCTACCCACTGTACATATTTTCTACCTGTTTCAATCTGTATTGTATGATTCCTTGTAGACACATGTTACAATGAAGTCTGCTACTGCTGTACTAGAGTGACCACAGGCTGCAGTAAAAATATACTAATCTAAGTTAAATAATTGGAGACGGGTATTGGAATTGTAAGGTTCTTTCTACAATTTATATCTCAACTTTATATTATCCAGTTGATGGGAACCCTACACCACAAATCCACCATCATCAGCTGTTTTTCTTCTTCTCTTCCCTTTCTTGGATACACGTAGGCCTATTTATAAAGGCAAAACCTCACAGGGAACTTGGCCTGTTTGAGACGAAGTATGTTTAAAAAGTGAGCCCATGCTGAAGTCATTTCGTATTTGACAAGTGACATTGACTTACTTTTCCTCCGTAACAAACATCCTTTATTTTCGCTTTGTATCTGAAGTCAAAAGTCTTACAACACAACTTTATTTTCCATTATGTAGGCTCATCATTGGATCTGTTTGTTTCAGGTGCTGCCATCTAGATCCACACCAGGAACACTGTAACAAAACAATGGAAGGCGGGCGCGGAATGCCTCTTGTTTTGCGATCGGAGATACCGAGTTTCTTTTGATTCCATACAAGATGTACAAATTATTGGAAGCCCATCTCCCTTGAAAGACGGCGTGCCATTTTACGACCGCTCATTGAAAATGATTGATCTTATTTCTTTATTCTACCTGCTTTTGAAGACCACCTGCGAGACCGGAGCATTATTGGATACCACTACGGTTAGTTTTCAAAAGCAATTAAACACCTGTATTCAGCGCCCAATCCTTTCCCCCCCCCCCTTTTTTTTTCTTTTTTTTTTTATAAAGAATTGGTATCTTAAATAAAATAACGCGTTTGTTTTAAGTCGTTGATTGCATAATTTTTGGTGACGCTTGCAAGGGGAATCTTTAAAGAAAAAACCCGGATTTCCTCGAAAAATAGAAGCTCCATTACGTGAAGAAAGTTTGGAAAGAGGAATATCTGCATAGCGTGCATGCTTCAGAACAGTAAACGACGTCTCGCACCATGGAATGTGCACATGAGCCATCTGCCCCCTTCCCCGTCCCCCAGTAGGTGCTGTGGGAACAGCAAATGTTTGGTTAAACGTCAAAGCATGTCTGCATTTCCTTCCAATTCACTTTGTCAAAATGAATTTTTAGGAAAAAATATTAACACATTGGGATTCAGTACCTAGAAATACATAACTGTTATACTAGTACGTGTATTTTGGACAGCGATATACCATTGATGGACAGCAAAACCAGGAGAAATTTGCATGCAAAAGCGTGTGCTGCCGATGCTTGCGGTTTGTGCGATGTTACACCTCCTTCCCAATTTTGGAGTTCCCCTGTATAATCTGACATTTGGCATTCACAACACAAACGCACTTTTTTGCAGGGCATAAATAACTCTTCCTTGTAAAAGCTACTCCAAGGTACCACTGGCGTATGATGAATTTTGTCGTGGGTGGGTTTATATACTTGTCTGGCTTTTAAAAGCCATTCATTCGGATTCAATACACATTGAGCTATCAAACCTCCCATAAAAGTGCTCTATGACCCTACGGCCAACATCTGTTTCCACGAAGGAGCGACAAATATCCTTTAACATACGGACATTCCTTGCGTGACAGTATGGTTTTCCGTCTTCATGTAAGAGAAATGAAGCCAATGCCAAGTATTGGAATCCCAATTTTCTTTGTATTTGACACAGCAAAAGCTGAGAGCGCCTCGCAACGGGACCACAAGTATGTAAATAATTGTTGCAAAAAGGCACCGCAATGTCGACGTAAGTGTAAGTTATATGCAAATTAATTCTTTATACGTTAGGCGCAAGCTTCTGGACTGCCTTTTAACACGTACTCTTGGCAATTGATCGTCCTGCCTTTTGGAAAGCTAATGACAGTGGGGCTTGTCTCGTCAACGCGTTTAAGCGGCTCAAAGAGACAAAACCATAAAATAAAGGGACAGGCAGCCTCATCGTGCCTATGAAAGCCTCGGGACACTATACTCAAATGGCAGACATGGTCAGGGAAGTTTTATATGAATAACAGCTAAAATTGATGTGAGTGTTCAGAATAAAATTCAAGGTGTAAAACGCCATATAATTGATAACATGTACACGCATTCTTTGACAGTTTTGTTAGCAACTCAAATACTCTTGGCAGTTTTACTGGCTTGTATATTTCTTAAAGTTTAATCTCTATAACTGTTTAAAATTCATGACAGCACAGAATAACATTTCTGTCAAAAAGTGAATCTTACCAAAAGCACAATTTACTACGAGCATGATGTAAAGTATGTGCTCAATGACACTTCTGCTAAAATCAGCACGCAATGCTCGTTGCAGCTGGGCTAATTGCTTTACCGCTCAAATCGTCAAAAAGCATCCGGATGCAAATGGTCGTCTGCTTTAATGTTTTCATTTAAATTCACGTTAATGAAATATATCTACGCCGCTAGGTATTGTAAGTGGGATTTGTCATGATAGCATGCCACAGGTTAACAGCTTAAGTGTCAGCACACTTTAGTTGGAAGGAAACCTGTTGACCGAGATTTATTCTAACCACCAACGGGTTTTTTATATATATATGGGAAGACAAGTTACTTTCCTAATTTCAAACTTCAATTTTTGCCTCAGTTCTAAATGAAAAAAATTAGAATTGTTTAGCAAGAGCGATCGTGTTCAAACAACATAAGTAATGTAGTATTTCTTTGTCTATTTTCAGAGGGTTTTCCCCATGATACCATAAGGATTGATATGTACAGCACTGCATTCTGAAAGCGCTTTAAATTAACCGGTACATTCCAACATTTCGAACTGTACTGTATCTTGTAACATGTATATTTGCATGAATTTGATGTTGCTTCCAACGCAGACCAAGCTCCGCATCATTTCAACAACGTTTGGGGTATAGAAAACACAGATATTGGCCCGTTCAGTAGCCAGGCATTTGTAGTTGGCAACTTTGCATCGTTAGGTTTACATTTTAAGATGCTAACTAAATATATGGTTGTGGTTCATCGGCCTCGGTCAGAAAAAAAAACAAACTATTGTTAACGACCGGAGCAAGCATTAGATGTGTAATGAGAAAAATAAATTCAGGTACTTTATGAACAGATAGTTGGTGCAGTTAAACGGTTTCAATAGGAGATGTGCATATTAAGTTCCCACTCCAGCTGCATACCTGATTGCCTAGTCTCGCTTGGTGAGATATGGCGAGATACGGGTCGGTACCTGTGGGGGACAAGCGGGATATTTCTAATATTTTGTAAATACAGAATACTTATTGAAGGCATATGGGAATTTTTCTTGTATATGGCACACGAAGTACTAGAAGAATACCAGTTTGGCATTTGTGAACTTGAATTTCTCAAAAAATGCTAATTTTGTGAGAAATGAGCATATGGCCTGTCTGTGACAGTGATGCGACCGGCACGTCCCCTGTGATCGCCAAGCGTCAAACCCGTGCTCTGTGGCGGGAAATTAATATACATACTGCGTATTGAAGTCAGTCATTGCAAGCGAATATATAGGCAAAAAGACAGATTAACACACACTGCCCTGTTTTGCATCATTACAATAGGAAACTATATACTCATCTGAAAATGAGACGTGCAAGATGACACAAAATAACGACCGTCTGAGAATGGGTGCCAGGATGGGACTCAAGTCTTTCATACTTCAATTTCAACTCTCTTTATCTGCATCTGAACACCCATAAATCTCTCAAACTTCTTCAAACATGATCATAATTAACGCTGAACGCTTCTGTGGATAATGTCGAGTACCCGAGGTCGGGATTTTCCAGTTATATGGAAGATGGCAGATAATTATATCACCATGGAAGCGCAAGAAATGTAAATATTGACACTTTAAGGGAAATGTAGATACATAAGACATTCTTTTGAAGCTAGTGGGACATTTTTAGAGGAGAATTGATTAACCCTCAAGTTTACAGCTGTAACCTTCGCTTTCCGTCTGATAATTGCACATGGACTAACGCTGCACAATACACGTTTGCTGAAAGTTGTGTACAGAGCAAGCAGAACTCATACTTGCTATCAAATGGCTAGCCCGATTTGAATAGCAATTGCATAATATGTTTTCGGGTACCTGCGTCCGTAACACGTAATAGTTCAATGTCGTCTTCCCGGGTGTCATCCCATGCCGTCCCAGAAACAGGGCGTTCAATGCATGCGTTTAACTCTCTTATTGTCCGTTCAGACAAAGTCAACGTGTTCTGAATTGATATGTGAGATTTATAACATGAAAGGAGACGATTATGGCTTATAACTGTCGAGTGGCGAAGCCACGAGACAGTTGTAATAGCCATAATCGTCTCCTTTCATGTTATAACACATTTGTCATTGGCTGGTAGGAATGGTCATTTGTGTTTAGGTCGGATCAGTGATTTCATGATTGAAAACGTATTATCTTTCAGTTACGTAATCAAATTCTTACACACACGTGTGATAGTGTCATTTCACTTCTGAGTCACTTCATTCGTGATTTCGCTCAGGCGTTCAGGTTGTTCGTGAATCTGCTAGCTGCCACAAAATGGAAGATGACGTGCCTCTAATTGAACTTGATAATATGGCAACTCAGCAATTATTTTTCCAAAGAAATGACGGCACCGGCAGTACTGGGAGGTATGTTGGTTTTTATCTGTAGTGTTTTTACAATTTCACAATCAAAGTTTGCTTTGCGTTCATGATATGCTACTGCATCAAGACTACTGACACGGAGAAGTTTTGTGGCTGATGGTATAATGCGTGCTGGTACTTGAATGGAAAGTTTTTATCATGGAAATTCAGGTAAATCATTTCAAATTTTATTGTTAGACATTGAAAGGGTTAATTCGGAAAGAGTGAGTTATAGGTTTTACTTAATTCACTCTTTTTGCGGGCCCTTTTTGCGATTATTGAGGGTGAAAGTCAGCCCCAAAAAATGCATTAAGAAGTTTCATAATACATTCTTTTTCATAATCAATGCTTATGGGATATAATCAACATTTTTTGAGCCTTATGATTGGCTAATTCCTACCAGCCATATGACAAAACCATAAACTACATTCATATTCCTTGTATAAGCCGACCTTTCATTCAAGCATCAGCTTGTCTACAGTTGCAGACACCCCGAGGCAGCATAGGAATGGTCCACTTCGGTGCCTTTTGAGCGCAATAACTCAAAGCGCGCCGACAAGAAGCTGCTGACTGAGTTAAAAACTAAGAGCTGAAAGAGTTCATTTCTTTTTCTTTTTTTTTTTTCTTTTTTTCAGTAATACAGTCACCTGGAAACAAATGACGTAATCTCAATACCTCGCTGGCAAAAGGAATTTTCACCGCCGGATAGATCCACTTTTTCATGTGACATAACGTCTAATACAATACGAGCGTACAGAGTTCATACCGGGTGGAAGGTACAGAGGCACATCCCGTGACGTCACACTCCGCAACTGGTAATGTTAGAATACCGCTAACTGCTTAATTGTAACGTCATGTGTTAAAAACAGGCGAGTTTTGAACAGAAAGAAGCGGGGCTGGTGCCTTCATGTGTTAAATTGAAATCGATGCAATGGAATGTGTTGTTAGCACTGTGCCTGCATCAGTTGAAATTTAACGCCAAGCGTCAAATCTACTAAGTTTTTAAAACGTGATCAGATGGTACGATGTTCAGTTTGTAGGGGTGAATCAATGCAGTTGAAAAGAGGAGTTAAAAGACCATTCTTTGTCATAATGTTACGTTAGATCAATTGTAACATTTATTGTCAAATGTATTAAAAGAAAAAAAAACTAATAATATATACGTGGGGCATTAAGCGTATCCTTCGGCTATGTATGGGAGTAAATCAAACATAAAATGATATATGCATGTAATGTAAGAACAAAAAATACAATACAATTTTCAGGGTCACATTACGGCGTTATTAAGTCTGTTATGGTCAGGTTATGCAAAATTCGTTTTGGAGTATTACTCCTATAGAGCAATCGATAAGCGATTTTGCTGGATCAATGTAATCTGTTCGCAGTTTCAACGTAAGGGATTGACACGCGTCAATCTCCAACAATATACAGGGTTACAAAAATGTGTCAGTTTGAAGGGTTACTGCGGTGATAATTTACAATTTTTGAGTTGCTTTATATAATAAATGTGGACCCGTATCACAAAATATAAACTTTTTCCCTAACTGGATAAGCATATATTAAGTTTTCTTATATATGTAAATGAGGGGTTATGATGTCACATGGACTGACTGCTACAGCGAATGAAATGACAGGTGAGTGAAACTGACAAAAACAAGAGAACCTGACCAAGTACACATACTCCACCTTTACTATAGATGAAGCAGTGTGTAGAGAAAAAAATCAAATTTACTAACCAGTGTTATTTTTCTCATTTAATGAGGATTAATAAGGAAAGAAAAATGCACAAATCAGTACCACTGGTACTGATTTGTGCATTTTTCTTTCCTTGTTGAACAAGCGAAGAGCTCCTGCGGTTGTGCATTCAATTACTGAGGCAGGCATCAACTAATATACCACACTGATAAGATCAGAGAGGGTACACAAATCATAACGATATGCCTGATAATGTTGTGTATCTCAGCTTGGTCCCCCCTCGAGGCTTGTGTATTATATATGGAGGGTAGCCCAAGTGACATCACACATCAGAACACCTGCTGCAAATATAAAGTAGCTCTAACTAAGTACATGCTTGAGAAGAAAATGTTAAAAAATTGTCAAAAGAACACATAAAATTACCATTAATGACAAAAACATGTAAAAACTATCACTGCTATTCCCCTTTAAATGTAATATGGGACAAGTACATAGCTTCATTCACCCTATATCACTTGATTTTCTTATGTATGTCAATATTGCTGCCCCATGTAATTCATATTTGTTCAAAATGTTAGCATCCATGATTTGTTTTTGTACCATACTTTTGAAACTTTGGGCAGGCATATCTTAAATTCTACTGGTCTTCTTTCCGCAAAATTTACTCAATGTGTGTTCTATTGAATAAGGGCTATTTTTCCTTGGGGTTGGCTCAGTTTAAAAAATATAACGAATTCGTGTCATGTTATATTTAGAAGTATGAAGGCACACGTGACTGACATAAGTTACAAAAATAAAAAAAATATAAAAAAAACAAACAAAAAAAAAAAAAAAAACAAACAAACAAACAAAAAAACAACAACAACAAAATAAACAAACCAACAACATGAAATGATCATCACATGTTACATTCGGTGCTCGACTTTTTAGGGCTCCGAAGGTGAAATCTACAAGAGGGTTCGACTTCAGGAATAAATAATTTCAGTGAGGGAACGTTTTACACGATTAACTCAAGTCTGAATTGTTTCGAGATTTTGTACATTTTGCGAATGCCAAAAAAAAAATGTGTGGCCTGGAAAAACGAACCATTGAGTATGTTTGATTTTATCCTCCTTTTCGTAATCTGCGACTAAGGAACAAATGTAACGCATAGTTACTGCAAATCTTGACTTATTCACAATGTGTTCTGAATATAAAGAAACACGCAACAAAGATATTGTGAAACATGATTAGCTTGAACATGTTGTCAGCGAGGATGCTGATTAACCATTGTATTCCGATGGAGTTTTTATATATGTATGTATGTATATATATATATATATATATATATATATATATATATATATATATATATATATATATATATATATATATATATATATATATATATATATATATATTGTGTTTGTATTTTGGTTGTATATTAATCACAAGGTAAACATACTTCAAAGGAAGAAATGCCATGGAAACGTCCGCAAAGCGTTTACAAATTTGATTTTCTGGAGATGCATGTTGGCTCTGTTTTCCGTTATGTTTTAAAACCTTCCTACGACCAGTTCTTTTGGATGTTTTTGGCTTGGATACCCAGCTGTTAGAATTAAGATCGCAAGATATATAGTAGCATCACTCACTCATATATTAAACATATCATACTTAATATGGTACGTTCAGTCTTCCATCTAATTGGGCCATAACGTGGGTAGCTCCTGTGCAGACAGTCTGTCGATCCAGGGATTTGAAACGGAAAGGGGGGCAAGCAGACGACATTTGACTTTGTGTTGTTTGGAAGGGGGTGAGGTGGGCCACCGCGGGAAAGGTTTTAAAACGCAGGTGTCAGGTACATTCCTATTTACATTTGATAGTAACAACAATGATTTGATCTTGACCTCTGACCACAAGGTTATATGGCGGTGGAGATGGCGAACGACGAGACTAAACACTAAATGTATTCCTTCTCAGGTAACTGTTTAAGACATGAAATCATTAAAACATTAAAAATAATTCCAGATTCTATACTGAACAAGGTTCATAGCCATAGTAAATCTGTTTTTTTCTTTATATGTGAAAAAACAACATTTTATTAACAAATATAAATCTGCTTGTTCCATTCCAAACTGCTATGTCTGTAATCTTCCGTATTTTTGATTCTTAAACAGCCTCCGAAAGTCACTTTCATTACATGAATTACTATTTCTAATCCTATTATAAATATTAAATAAACTAGAACAGACTGATTTTTCAACACAAAATCAAATGTCTCCCGGTGGAACACTTACGTCTCTGAATAAGCTACAGGTGATAACAAATTACAAATGACCAAGTTTGCTTGAAAATTACAATCCTATTTTAGCTCTCACCTAGATACATTACTCTAGCAATTTTCATCAAGTTCTTCAAGACTTATTGCAAAGAAACCAATTTCACATAAATGACCCTGTGACCTTGAAAATTAGGTCAAGGTCACCCAAATACAATCCCAACCTTGGTCTTACCTTGATACATAATCCTATAAAGTTTCATCAAATTCCATCCTGTTCTTCATGACTTATCGAACGGAAACCAATTTCACATAAGTGACCCTGTGACCTTGAGAATTCGCTCAAGGTCATCCAAATACAATCCCATCCTAGGTCTTGCCTAGATACATAATCCTACCAAGTTTCATCAAATTCCATCAAGTTCTTCAAGACTTATCGAACGGAAACCAATTTCACATAAGTGACCCTGTGACCTTGAAAATTCGCTCAAGGTCATCCAAATACAATCACAACCTAGATCTTGCCAAGATACATAATCCTACCAAGTTTCGTCAAATTCCATCCTGTTCTTCAAGACTTATCGCACGGAAACCAATTTCACATAAGTGACCCTGTGACCTTGAGAATTCGCTCAAGGTCATCCAAATACAATCCCATCCTAGGTCTTGCCTAGATACATAATCCTACCAAGTTTCATCAAATTCTGTCACGTCCTTCAAGACTTATCGCACGGAAACCAAGTGTTGAAGAACCTGAACAACAACAACAACAATAACAACAACAACAACAACAACAACAACAACAACAACAACAACAAGATTAAGAAGAAGCGGAAGAAACGGGCACTAAAACAATATATCCCCCGTCTTCCACCGGGAGACATAATTGTAGCTCACTAAGTGAAACATTTTTATCTACTTTACACCTACTCTTTCATTTGTAACTATGCTTCCTTTGTAGTATATCTAGGTGGCCCCCATGGTAGCGGCTGGGGTCTCCTGACCACTGTTATGATATATGTATATAATATTACATTGTATATTTTCGGTCAAATAAAGGAGTCGTGAGTCTTGAGTCCTACGGGGGATGCATAATATCCAAACCCACACACACCGACACCCCCCCCACACCGACACACTCACTCACACACGGACACACACATAATACATACATACATACATACATACATATATATATATATATATATATATATATATATATATATATATATATATATATATATGTTATTCCCAAGTATGGTATTTTTATTATCAGATCAAATTTAGTTCTTAACACACCACACGTAGAAGTCAATCCACGTTGTCTGAAATTTATATTTAGCAGAGCTACGAAAACATCCTTTGGGCAATAACACATTCATGTAAATTCATCTTACTCCGCTAGTGTTAATTGAATCATTTGAAGGAAAGGAGACAGATATTGCAAGTGTTTGATAAATAAAGGCTATCCAAATGAAAGTTATTCACTCAGCTGTTTCTCAGTCAACCATTGCAAATAAAATCAGGGTGTTGCATATATAATATTTATTAATATATATATATTTATTACTATATATGTATATAGATATATATATATATATATAGATAGATAGATAGATAGATAGACAGACAGACAGACAGACAGACAGACAGACAGACAGACAGACAGATAGATAGATAGATAGATAGATAGATAGATAGATAGATAGACACTGTATATTCGTACCGTCACAGCTAATAAAAACAGCACGAGTTGTCAGCCAATGAACGTTGAATACAGGCCCTACGTACAAACTCTCCGAAAACGCCAGCATAATATCATGCTTTAGAATGATGACCATTTTCTTGCTTGATAATGATTCCACAAGTTGTTTATCATCATTTGCCAGATTCAATTTGGTTTTTCCATTGCTGAAAGTCTCACATAACAGGAAAAGTCGTAAATTAAACGTTCAACCTGTCGTGGTCGGTGAACGCAAAAGGAAGACTATTGCCCATCGCTTAATACACAATGCAGAACAGCATTCTAGGTTATGGCTAAACTGCACTGGGATATAACAATTCGAGACAGTGGCAGGACCCCTACGGTTTTAATAAAGGAAATTGATGAAGTTGATAAGCATGAAGTTGTGAGGCGTTTTGCAATGGGTGGAAATGTGGCTAATCTTTTCACGCGGTGTTTCCAGACAGATCAATGATTCTGCCCCCTGGCTCAGGCACCTTTGTAGCAACGTATCCTTTGTTGCATGCCCAAGAGGAAGTGGGTTTATGACATTTTGAGAAAGCTTTAAAATGAAAATTGAGTCATCCATAATTGTAGATAAACCGGGAAAAATAAGTTCATTAGCCATTTTCTCAAATATCTTAGGCTTCTTCTCAGGGTACATACGTAATGGGTTGGACCTGCAGGGATGTTTAATCTTGCTCAAAATGTAATGGTTATCATCGGAGGCATCAATTGAATTAGTTTTATTGTTGCAGATTTAAAGACACAAATTCATATAAATTGCCCCCCCCCCCCCCGTTCCGAAAAAGAATTTTGACCCTGTCCTGGTCAGAATAAGATTGAATAAACAGATTATCTTGGCGCAGATATGTTTATGTCAGGATTCTCCTACCCCCACCAACATTTTGGCAGCGCAATGAACGAACTTAACTGTTGTCAGAGTCACACATAAACAATTCTGCTGTCTTTATTTTGATGTTGGAAGCTGGTAGACCCTATCACTTTTTTTTACCAATAGCTTTGGCAACACCTTTAACGGTGTCAGTTCTCAGTTGTAGACGGAATTTGAGCAGCAGTTTTCCTCGGCGCACTTTGGACAGATTAAGAAAGAAGACCTTAAATCTTCTATGGAACTACATGCATTCTGGTACAAGAATGAAATGCATTTTTACAATGCATTATCATCATCAATGCATTATCATCATCATCATCATCATCATCATCATCATCATCATCATCATTTAGATGAGCGCTCGGTACAAGAGTGAACCTGACTAGCTATTTCCACAGATTTTGGCTTGAAGAATCAGCACCTTCAGTGTGTGAAACATAAATGGCAGATACATTTTTTCCTTTGATGAATTTCTAACAAATGGGTTTGACATGGAAATGTCATCATTCTTTCACTTCAACATCTTAAACATGTTCACAAGAGATAATGTATCAGCTTAACAGCTGGCACAGTTTTACATTTTTGATATACTTAGAATATATACATCGATGTAGCCGTTTCAACTCAATATCTTGTACTACCTAGCAGTAGACATTCTTTATACATCTGACTTCACAGCAAAGACAACATTTTGAGTCCCCAAATTATATATATATATATATATATATATATATATATATATATATATATATATATATATACATATACATATACATATACATATACATATACATATATTTATATATAATTTACTGCAAATCATATTCTCCGTGATGCCAGGTTGGCAGCCGGACATATCTAAAACAAACTTATGCCCGGGTACTTTGACGGTATCATTAATATTTTTTCTTTATGTCAAATATATCGATAAGCATATGGCTTCATATTGGGCCTAGTCACTGTATGTAACAAATATGTTCTCTTGTTATGAAACGCACCAAGTAGACATCTGGTATTACAACACCTATTGCTTACGCAAGATTTGTCATTTGCCAACAGAATTGGCAACCACATTGACTGGACACACCTATTTCTAGACACCCCAAATACATGCAACAAATACGTTCCTTGACAGTCGTCCTTTTATTTCCATATATACTTCACTTCGATACTGCATTGATCAACGCGGGTGAAGCTTGCTCGGTGATCTAGTTTTTGTACGAAAATTTATCATGCCCCCCCCCCCCCCCCCCGTACTCCCATTAGTGACGATATTGGGTATGTGCCGCTCGGAAGGCCCCTTTTTTCAGCAATGTTTCCCTAATAAAATTCCAGTATTTTGCCAAAAATTCCCGAAAAAGTTATATTTTCTCTTTTATGGCCCAAAATTCAGGAAACAATTTTCCTAGCTAAGGTCAAAATTTTCTTCCTGGATCACTTTTCACGCCAATTTGGGAGCATATTTTATATCATTTCGGTTAAAAAAAAAAAAAAAAAAAAAAAAAACAAACTAACAAATGTATAATTTTTGAGAAAAAATCCTCTAATAAAGGATGGGTTTTTTGAAAGGTCGAGCCGCAAGCCCCCACCAAAAATTTGGGAAAGTACCCCCCCCCCGCATGCTCCCTTTACTTTGAGATAATGCGAGGGCAAGACAAACGCTGTTGTTTTCTTGTTTCTTGTAAATACGTCAGGAAACCTCGTCATGGGTATCGCTTGTTGGTGCCATGCTTGTTTCACGACTCTTGCTCGTAAAAAATGCGGAGGTAATACACGGTGTAGGGAATAAACATTTTATAGCCTGGTACTCGTGCAAACAGATAGAATTGCATGAAGAGTGACGTTGTCCATACTTAGTGTATGCAGCTGAAACATTAAGATATCTCAAAGTGGCTGCCTCTGCATGCGCTTGCAGTGGGGTGCGCACAGGTCTAACAATAGCTTTGAGGTTTCATATTTTTGACGGAGAAGGAGACTAGTAATAATTTAAAGTTGGGTTGATGGATGCCGATGAAATAAGTTTGAGATTAAGGTAACATTCCCCACATTTACCAGCTTGATTACGTCACAGTTGTCCCAAGTGTAGGCCTATATATACTTAAGAGTGGAACATTTAGGTCAGATAATACTTTATCTCCTAAACGTAAAACAAGATTAGTTGTACTGCGGATTCGACCTTTGGAAAAGTTTGCAACTCAGCCAGAGGACCACATTTTCCTAAAAAAAAAATGTTAACCCATGTTCTCTTTTGCCATATTATAGAACAAGTACGTATCAAAGAACATCTCTCTGAACATAAACGCTGATAAGACAGTCCACGCAATTCAACTGTTCTTGTCCTACAAGACAAGCCTAGCGTGCTACATCAGTCAGCTGGAGTCAAACATTAAAATGCCGGTGCCTTTGATCTAGTGTGGTTCCTCGGGAGGCATTTTCTAGCAAATGCAGTCGTCATGTTAAAACTTTTTTTTTTCTCACACGCATGCAAAATAACATTGGCAAACACGCATTTAAATTGATAGTGTAAATAGATGAACCTATAACTTGGGGCATGGGATTTCTGAAAGATGTAGTACATTGCAGATCAATAATGAGGAAATGGGTTTATCTATTTTCTTAACAGCTTCCATTTAATCCTGGTTGCAATACATGAAAAAAAAAACACACCTATACCCTACTGTTTACATTCCTGCTGAGTTGCTACTAAAAACATTAAAAATACTAAATTTATAAAATATGCATCCCTATTCAAATAAGAGATTCCAGCTTGATCTTGCCTTATAATATAACAACAGCATGTGGTGCAAAACTATGCGAGATTTTAACGGAAATTATGAGGGCATCATTACGTTGCAGTAGTGAGCAATGGTCTTTTTTCATATGCTTCATCGACATGCATGTGTACCTCGGTGCTACTATGTCCTGTCTTGTCATCTAGGGGTGTTTTGTTTTAGTCATGTAATATGCTCCACCGCTAACCATCACCGCAGTTTGATTAACGCATGTAATAGCGTGAAGCTTCAGCAGATCTCGCGTCCAAGTAAGAATGGGGCCGGGGAGGGGGGGGGGGGTCCAATTTTCATTACACACCACTTCCTGTTGACAATGACTTTGTAAAGTTATGTGTTTGTGTTTTTGCTTTTTTTTCCTTGTTTTTGTTTCATTTTGTCTTTTTATATAAAATGAGCCGAATTTGTGGATTTGTTTTCATTTGTGTGTGTGCAGTTTGTGTGCTTGTGTTGTTGTTATTGTTGTTTTGTTTTGTTTTGTTTTAGTTTCGTCTTGTTTTTCTCACATAAAGGGCCATTGTTAGCGAGTTTTGGCCGTGGTTGCCGATTTATATTTCACCAGATACCGATTTTTGCTTCCATCCTATTGATCAACATATAATGAGCGGAGACGTAAATTCTTCTAAGCCCGATATATGTGAATATGTGTATTGTAATGATTTCAAATGAAGAAAAAATATATCAAAATTCCTTCCCTTTTTCAATGAAACTATTTCTCTTCACTGAGCGCATGCATTTAATCTGGAATGCATAAAGCGGTCTGGGGTGAGCGTAATAATACTGTCATCAACAAAGATGGCAACCACAGAAGTGCAGAATCTGCTCAATTCACAGACTATTTTCGGATTTCTATAGAATTCAGTATGTGAAAACAAGATATAGCGTGGGTTGGCAGTTGCAGGTAATACTTGTGGCATTCGATGTTGGATTTTTTGGTTTTCGCTTGACAAAGCTCGCGAAAACCGAAACATTGAACGCCTCGTGTCAGAAATGTTATCTGCCAACCCAGGCTAGATTCTCTATATCCCATGGGTGTCGCCACTTGACAGGGAGCAACCAGGGATCAATATGACCAGTGGCACCATCTAGACCGCACATGACTCATTCGAATGGGTACCCCAGGGTGTCTCGCTTGTGGTGGTTAGAAGAGAAACACAGCATTTGCAGGTGTTCAAAATTACGATTTTTTTTTTTTGTATTTGTGATTGGCTTTGTGTTTGGAATTACATATGCATCTAAAAAACGAAAAAAAATGAGCAAATACACACAATGTATTGTAAATGATCATTTCGCTAAAAGTTATATGATCCAAGTCAGGGCACAAATGCGGGTGATTTCTTTAATCCCAATCTCACTGAGTCATTACAAAATGACTAATACGGGGCTGTCATGTTAACTGCAGACCTGTTCTGGCCCCCTATCCTGTAGCATGGAACTAACAGGAAGCAGGGCAGATCCATGTATCCAACATTGCAAAATGTGTTTTTGTTACAAAAATAAGGCATTCAGAAAGGAATAAGTTTAAGAGAAGCCATTTACACATGATGCAAACATACAGGAAGCTTGAAATATTAATAAATTGTCATTTGTTTGTCAGAAGAAGTGTTTTTTCAACATTTTGCACTGTTAGATACATGGATCTGCCCTACTTCCTGTTAGTTCCATGCTACAAGATAGGGGGCCAGAACAGGTCGGCAGTTAACATGACAGCCTCCTATTGTGGTACCTATCATTCTGGTACCCGATCGCTGGGCGCACACTGCCTGGAAATGGCATTTACATACGTGGTCACAGACCAGAAAGGTAATGTTGTTGTTGTTGTTTTTTTTATATTTTTTATTATTTTTGAATTTTTTTCTTCTCCTCATGTAATTTGTGCATATACTGGAAGCATTCATCGAGGATTATTGCTAGAAAAGAATGAACGTATGCAGTTTTTGTTAAAACTTAAAATATCATGAGAAAATAAACAGATGAGTCCGTTGAAAAAAAAAATTCTTTGCTATTATTTGTCAATGATAATGATTTGAACAGAAACTCCAGATGGACGGATTTAGAAATATGATTTGGCCATTCTCTGCGTTCATCTCCAAAAAAATCAATTCATAAAGTAAGATCGGATATAAATATCATTGAGGTAAGACGAAAAGTGTAGAATGTTGTTTTTATACAGGCAGTAAATTTTAGTTCATGGTTGCAAAATAATAATGCACGCTGTATTTGTGGAAAGTCTACAAATTTTAAAAAGAAAGAAATCAGACATGTTGAAAATGTAAGCCGGAACAGAATAATTGTACTATTTGAATTTTTCCTAGGTATCTTTTCAAATTCCATATTACAAAAGCTACACAATGGGCCAGTAATTTTGTTATATCGCAAAAAGTTCTTGTAACGGTAAACTATTATTTCATTTACACACACACACACACACACACACACACACACACACACACACACACACACACACACACACACACATATATATATATATATATATATATATATATATATATATATATATATATTTATATATATAATGTTTTTTAGATAGGATTTCTGGAGCAAAGTAACCTCGTGGCCCTCTTTTGATAACATAAGTCCATTACACTCCCAACTCAACAACGTAAATATTCTGGTATACCGGGTAACTAACTTCATTATGAACTGGCCATCCCTGCAGATGCAGCTTTCAACTCAGAAAAAGACGGTGTATTTAAGATACAATACTGTGGTTCTAGAAAATTTCGCGTGTGGCTTATTTCGCGCGAACTTGTTTTTCCGTAAATTAGAAATTGTTTGCGTATTTTAATTTCGCGCATCATGTCCTGTCTATATATTATCTTTCATTATGTCAATTAATTTTTGCCCATCTTATTTTCGCGCATCAAGTACTAGCGCGAAATAAAGGCGAGCGCGAAAATTTCTAGAACTACCATATCTAATTCCGCGTGGGTCTCTCATTTTACTGATATAGAATTAAACTGCAGTGGCATATGATGACCAGAACCCAACAACGCAATGCACCAAATGTGTCACAAGAAATATGAGGGCACCTAAAATGACGAGATAATATGCAAATAACAAAATACGCGTCCCAAAGACTTTTCAGAGGTAAATTTGATTCCTTGTCGTCTTAAAGACAGAAAAGCTGTTCCCCCAATTAAGAAAACAACTTACAGTCTCTTTCTCAAATCAATTGGCATATGTTAGCACGAAGATATTGAACAAGGATATTTTACAAATTCCCGGTGGCCTTCTAAATGTTAGGAATAACAGTTATACAACCTTTCAGCATTCTGAAACGACCATGAATGAGAAACTGATCTTAAAAGATGTTAACCTCCAGAAATGCCGAAGGATCCAGTGACATTTATGACATCACGACTCAGATATGCAAATCAGAATTTGTCCCATCAGACACAACGAGGTAGTACGAGCATTAAAAATATATTGATGTAGCTTTTTAATTCAGCATTTGATATTAGAATTGTACGTTGTTCTGATCGACAAAATTCGTACGGCCCGTCTTCACACACAATTTTCTTTCCTAATCTGTGATAATAGCTAATCGGTGACACATTCTTCACCTTGCGTATCAATACTACTACTACTACTACTGCTGCTGCTGCTGCTGCTGCTGCTGCTGCTGCTGCTACTACTACTACTACAACCACTACTAAGCCCTTATACTTTGACAGCGCTTCAAACACACTCTGTGAATTACAAAACATCTATTTTCATAGATTTAATTAAAACTCAACAGTATCAACAGGTACAATGGTAGTAAGTCTGGACCCCAGGTACACGTATTACTATCAATAACTGCGAGGAAGTCAGCTACTCCCTCGAATCTACTCCCCTCCCCCCTCCCCAATAGTTTCCGTTCTTCTGAAAATGGACGACAAGACTTATCTTCAAAAAAACGTGTCCTGTTAGAAAACCATTCAGTGGACATATGACGAAAATAAAGGTATCACTGCAAAGCAAACATATTATTTTATCAGTGTATAACCTAAAATCCAGTCCTCAAAGTGTCGTCTTGTTGCTTGCTGCTTCTCCTTGGCGTGAACACTGATGGCGAACCAATAATGAAATCCGCTGGGAACACTTTGGGGGTTCATATTGACTGTTGCACACGCAGTTATTTGCAGTTTTTCGCTGGTCAAATGAATGAACTTACATGCACCTTTTTGCTGAAGGATCCATGCGATATACACTGATTCCTCATTATTTTTGTTCCACACTTTCAGCCAATTTGTTGACTGAAAGTGTGACATCGCAAAATGCAGTTTTTTGAAACGCATGGCGCCATTCCTTGAACTAGTCTCCCACTCGATGCAGGAGAGGGCTCTGATTGGCGCATAGGTTCATGTCAATCACGGGAGATAATCAGAGGTCTCATTACATCAGTCAATATGAACCCCAAGCTGTCCCCACGGATTTCGTTATTGGTTCGCCAGCAGTATTTACGCCAAAGAGAGGCAGCAAGCAACAAGAGAACACTTCGAGGACTAGATTTTAGGTAGTGATAAAATAATATGTTTGCTTCGCAGTGATACCTTTATTTTCGTCATATGTCCAGTAGTTTTCTAACGCCTAACAGGACACGATCTTCGAGGATAAGTGTTGTCTTCCAAAGAACGGAACCTTGAGGGTGGGGTGGTTAGATTCGAGGGAGTAGCTGACTTCTTCGCAGTAATTGATAGTAATAGGAGTAGCTGTGGTCTGAACGGGCTTTGGGTCCCAATGCCATTAAACATAGTCCGTGGGAAATTACATGGAATTTACCTTTATCTTTGTCATATGCTAAAATTGTACTGATTATGAACTTATAAAATAGCAACATATGTACCGATAATGAAATACACATCCCATACAAATTGTAACGGTAAATGTAACTGAATATCGCCTTAAAGACAGAAAAACTGTTCCTTGGGAGAGTACTGTAAATTTATTTATTTATTTATTTATTTATTTATTTATTTATTTATTTATTTATTTATTTATTTATTTATTTATTAATTTTATTTTTTTTGGGGGGGGGGGTAAAATTTCATGGCTTTCACTTAAATTCTTTTATTATTAGTACTAGTCGGACCTGCCAAGCGTCCCTGATGAGTGAAAGATGGAGCTTAGAGGAGAAAGTTGCCCCGATAGTGGATACAGGTCCGAAAGTACAGGTGTGTTTTTATATAAGTGGTAACTATGGACACAGTTATTTTATACATGTTACAATAGGACTTAATTGTGATTTTATTTCATGGCTTTGTACCATGAAAAAAACAGGAGGAAATAAAGCATACAGGGATGCAGGAAAATCAAATAAATTTAGGGTGTGTGTGGGTTGGGGTGTTTCTTTGTTTGTTTGTTTGTTTGGTTTTTTTTTTTTTTTTGTTTTGTTTGTTTGTTTGTTTTTTTTTTGTTTTGGTTTATTTTTTGGCTGTTTTTTTCTATTTTTGTGTGTTTCCATGAGAACATAATATCGAAAATAAAGACAAAAAAGGCAAAAATCCAGACGCAAAATTAGATAAAATATGATGAATTTAATCGAGAAAGAAAGAGAGAAAGAAAGAAAGAAAGAAAGAAAGAAAGAAAGAAAGAAAGAAAGAAAGAAAGAAAGAAAGAAAGAAAAAAGAGAATTCCGATTCGTGCTACAGGGACACTGGGCTTGCTGAAGTGATACAGCAGGCGCTTGAGAGAAGCACTGTTATCTAATCGCTCAATGAAATGATACATATATCTTAATCTGAAGGCCATTAAGATTCAGATGACATTTTGTGACAACCGCATATACAGGCTTCCCAAACGTTAAGACGGTTTTGATCGAAGCAATAACTCCATTTGAAATGTACATCCTGGTTGCGATAACGTCTCCGCGATTAACCACACCTCTTCCGCTCCAATGCACTCCAGTAAGAGGCACTGTCGTGTCGATATGGCGATCAATCGAAAAGAGATTGATACTTATGGACTTAATGCCATCCTTCAGCCAAGTCTCAGTGTACCTTGTGTCACTCTCTATGAAGTGATTATCCGCATACTGCAGCCTTGGACCGCTTTATTTACAGATTAAAAGCCAATATAGCTTAACACAAAGAAAGAAGACGTCAAAGACTATGCAAATCTGTATCTGTTCAGACATAAAATCCATTTGGATTTGTTACCATACTGGGCTATGGCTTTGCGGTATTTAACTCTTTCAGGGCTGCGTCGACAGCTTTTCTCAAGGCGATTTGGACAACACACCCAGATAAGCTTTTGACCTGCTTCATTCCATCCCTCGCTTCTTCCAAGAAGTATATGCATGCTAGTGTTTGGATGAGGGGCCCTTTTACGAGAAATTCGAATCCAGTATCATTGGAATTACAATTTTGTGCAAGCGTAGTTTTTGATCTGATCAGCACTGGGGGGACTTAGAATAAGATCACGGACGAGTTAGAAGACGATACAAGGCTATGCATCTTCTCTAGCTTCGTAAAGAGGATAATATTGGGTGGCATGCCACAAATTGTTTTTAATCTGTGACTGCGGCCATGACGCAGAATTGTCTGGCATGCGATGCCAAACTCGATAAGGTAGAGCGCATGCAGGCACGCCCGCATTGCTCTATCTCTTTTGGCACCTTCTATGTGTTGTTTCTGCGGAAAATGTCAAGAGATATTCACGAGAATTTATGAGACTTGTATTCCAGTCATACTTGACCGTTTTAGTACAAGCCACCCTGCAATTTGTTATCTTCAATTTATTGTTATGCCGATGATTTTGATTTTAAAGTCAATGCAAGCTCTGAAATTTACATTATTACTACATTGATATGACGCTTACGGTCAATATCTATACCGTGCATTCCGAAATATTCAATCAGGAAATACGTTCATCTGCCGGGATTCCAAATAATGGTACTTTTGCCCGTGACTTTTAGTTTCATGCTTGTTCATGTAATATTGCCTCATATTAAATTAAAAATCCTGGATACTATGTGTGTTTACTTTCATTTTTTTTTCCACAACCGATGTACCATTCAAACTATGACATAATTAATACCTGATACATTGTTTTGTAAAGGCACGCTAGGCCCTTTTTATCAGTATGTTGTTCCATCTTCTTGTGTTGTAATCATGTATGATTGTCTTTGGTATTGATGGAAAGGTCTTGGAAGTTTTTTCGGTACGTTGCGGTTGGTTAATCCACAATGCAAATTTAGGACCCGCATTTTTGTATATATTCTCCGAGTTTTTAGTAATTTCAATCCTGTAAATAAATGGTTTTGAATGGGCATTGAAATCACTATTAAAATTACCGCTTGCTTTTGTGCCCTTTACTTCTCTAAAGCCATATAGATGTCACAGGAGGCTCTGGTTTTCTTTTTTTTTTTTTTTTTTTTTGTTTTTTTTTTTTTTTTTTTTTTTTTTTTTTTTTTTTTTTTTTTAATATTGACGAGTATGGACATGATTTGATATTGTAGGAAGATCAGTCGCAGACCTATATTTTTTCTACGAGAGTCCTGTCATTATTTTGGTACATTTATATACCTTAAGCAATTTTCAATAAATCTGAACAAAAATTATCGTTTTTATCATTTGATTCATGATGGCTTGTAGCTTTCTGTGTGTCCGTTTTTATCACTTTTAATAAATTAAGACTCGAAGGCACGTCGTCATGGCCATAACTGTTTTTAGGCTTTAGATAATTTACAATGTACGATATATCATCTGTGACACTTGCGAAGCACAGTACACATTGAGTTAGATTTCTCATGTAATCCTTCTAGATTTTGTTATCAAGCAAATTGATTTTTGAAGCTAATTTGGGTCCTGTTTTTATAAAGTGATTATCAAATTAATTGGAAATTTCCTGTTTGTCAGTAGTAATGTGACCATCTATACTATATGAAATGACCGAGAATCGAAGAAAATAGCTTAGATGGCAAAGCTCTAAGCAACAATATACTCAGATTTTTTTTTTTTAAATCGTGAAACGATCAAACTGATATTTCAGTCTCTAGACTCTTTAAAATGTTCATCTCTTCTGCTGTATTACCTAATGACAACAGTACAGTCAGCGGGATGTTTGCAACCAAGTATTCACAATTCGTGACTTCCTGCAGCTGTTGACAATGACTGGTCAATCAGATAAGCCGCATTTGGGTTCATGTCCCAGGTGTCTCCACTTGCAAAGGGTAGCAACCAGGTGTCAGTATCACGAGTGGCACCATCTACACCGCTCATGACCTGTTACTGCTATATTGGGCAATATGCCAAATATCGCAAGACATATTTGTACAATCTGGCACTGCTGTAGACTGTCTGAGTTTGAGTTCTGCCCCCCCCCCAAAAAAAAAGGTTTGGTATACCGTAGGGCTGAGTTTTGTTCCGATATGAAGAATCTCACTAGTGGCAGTTCCCGACAAAAGCTGTCATCAAGCCGTTATTACTCTTTCCTGTGGAACCAGATAATGTGGATTAGGTGATATTTGCAGTTGAGATACCAACCGCGATGGCATTAATCCTAGAATATGAATTATCACTTTATCTATAAAAACACAAATCTATTTTAAGAAAATGTAAATGTAACACACCAAGGTTCATACACCTTCCGGTAGCCTCTGTCTCATTTCGCCTATTTTTCGTTCAACGATGGACTACAGCAAAGTAAATGTACTTATTTTCATAAAATTTCACATTTTTTGCATTTGGAGAATTTGATTGAGTTTTAATTTCAGTGCTTTGGACGTAATTCATATAAAACCCGTGTGACGATACTAACACTGTTTTTCACCGTTTTATGCAATCAGCGAAATAAGCGAAAATAAGATGCATCGAAATTAAATTAAATGTATCTTATACTTTTTAACGTTGTGTCATTTGACCTCCATTCTACAAGTAAATACCATGGTTACTTTTGATTAAAGTATTAAGTCTTAGACTAAGCAAAGATAAATGACAGTTTCCAAACTTCAAATTACGTGTTCTGACCTCAGGGATAGCATAGTTTTGATTCATGGAGAACGCTTGCCGAGTCTTCTATTCAAGATCCAGTTGCGGCAATCTAACGAAATGAAGTCTCTTTGACAATGCAAGGCTTCAATTTGCATACCTATTCGGCTGGGGCACGAGAAACAGAAACGACACCCACTAAAAAATACCCGCAATCAATGACACTAACGGAAACGATACTCAACGAACAATGTTAAGCACTTCAACGTGGGAAATCAAAGCAACTTCAGATGTTAGAAAACAGCGTCTCCTGGAAGGTGAGACAGCTGCCAAGAACAAATTTAAAGGACAGGAACATTCAATGAGTTGTGTTCCACTCCACAGCCATGTGACAGAAGATACATAAATGAATACACCGGCACGCACATTGAGATGAGGCTTATGTCTGATGAAAACTGTTGAATACTGCCGAGATCTGATCTTAAGAATTTAAGGATAGCTGTAACGGCTGTTTTTGTGATAACTGTGTCTCCTCAAATCACTATCTATCCTTTTTGGGGGGGGGGGGGAGGTGGGGGCTCGGGTTACTGCGAAAAGAGTATGCTTTTTTTTAAGCCAAGAGTTAGTTAATGGTAATTGACGTGCGTCTGTGGAACTAAACTTAGTTATTCTTCCCGGGGAAATTGTACTGTATTCATTGGGAAAGCCAATCAGTACACAGTTTGTTTTTGTTTGTTTGTTTGTTTTTTATGGTGCCCATAAAACAAATACCTAAATAAAATCTAGAAAGTAAAAAGAGATAAAGATACAAAAACACACATATATGTATATATTATATTCGATAAAATTATGGCTGTGTAGGAAGTAATATCACAACAGATTTGCCTTGTTCAGACAGTGTGAGTATTAAACCTGTCACAAAAATGACTTGTTCATGGAACTTCATTAAAATCGTGAAATTTCATTTAAAATATACTTTACACACGACCTCTTAAAATTTACTACAGTATCGCAATCCTTTAAAAAACTGTGGAAGGTTGTTCCATGAAACACAGCCCCTGTATTTCAAAGATGTTTTGTGACAACGTTGAACATGTAAATGACTCTTTGCAGAAAATCTTGTATTGTACTAATGAATAGATGCTTTAAAATCAAAGAAGTCAGTCATATAAGAAAGGGTGAGGCCATGATTGGCTTTGTGCCAACAAGCTTGGCCTGAATATAGATAAAACGAACAGCATGATTATAAGGTCTAAGCACAATACCTCTTCTCTAACAAATCATGGTCATCAATTGAATACTGCAATAGATGGTGACAAGGTAACACAGGCATAAAATATCTTGGTATTGTGATTGGTCAAAACTTCAACTACTATGAGCAATTGAATTAATTGACTGTCAAATTGAATAGGTCAGTGGGTATTTTAAAACGTGTTTCTCCATTTATTCCACAGGGGTCCAGAATAACAATATATAATAGGCTGGTATTACCAAACTTAGACTATTGTTCGACAGTGTGGAGGTGTGAAAATATCTTCATTTCGACAACGCACGTTAAAAGCGAGCCACTTGTATCTCAAACTGGCTCCATATCAGACATATTCCGGAAGCTTATCTGAGATTCATTTATGCAACCATAATATGTCATAAAATACTGTTTTCGCACCCACGTACGCTTAAGTATATATATATATATGTATAATTATTTATTCATTTATAAACAGTTAAAATATAGCTTTGGAACCGAGGGAAATGGAAGACAATTTACTGAGATAATTAACGAGTTTCCATCGTGTATTGAATGCATATAGTGATGCAGTGGACAAAAGGTTTGATATTATTGTGTTTTTTGAACTGTTCCATCTACATGATAGCGAAAATGTGTGCGTGTGTGTGTGTGTGTTTTTTTTTTTTAATCAATGATATATTGCAACTTTTCATCGGCTTAGTTGGATTCCACGCATTACATTAGCATAGGAATGAGGTTGGCCTCTCTCGGCAAGCGAATGGGGAGGACACTTGTACTCTCAAAACTGATATATTATTACAATATACGAGTCCACGAAGCCGTTTCTTTCCGTGTCATAAAACTCTTTTACAACCTTGCGGCGACAACTTGCTTTCAAGTAAATGTCTTTGATCGTCTACTTGCATCAGCACCTGAAGCTGCATGGTGTCTGACCTAGTTTTCCAAGGGCTTGTGTTACTAACTTAACGTGTGCAGCGTCGCCTGAATGCTGGGGTTTCATGAAGACGCGGGTGGGCCAGTCGCATCACAAACGAAGATGCTTTCCACATTTAATGACAGAATGTATCGATACCGATTACATAGCACCGTTATCTACCTATCAACCTTGACAACTCAGACTTTACTTTATGGCTTTAAAAACTACACCTCCAGCAGGAAAAAAAACCCCACACATGCACAAAAAATACTTTAACGCGCCGTCCAAAAACACATAAAAGACACCGGCAGACTCGCAACAGCAACATAAACTGTCAGTAATGGGCATATTATATATCCGACGGGCAGTTCAATATTGTCGGGTACTCGGTTTCAAATCGTAATACTCCGGCACTAAACTCAAAATGGCGCATTCACAACATTTGAACCAGCAGATGCAGAACAAGCTGGGTGAGTATTTTCTATTCCACACAGCATAGATCCTACTCTGAATCATTCAAAATACGTACAAGACTAGCTTCCAAAGCAGACCCAAGCTGCATATTTTGCCTACTCTGCCGTGTAGTGACACGGAACTTGGTCTGCTCTGCAGGCAAGTAAAACACTTGATAACTTCACTTCGACCACGCCAAAATACTGAAAGACTCATTTGTTTGGAAGAGGTCACTTTGCACCACTACGCCCTCTATTCATGGTGTAACACGGGTAATGACCAACCGGGATACGGATATAAAAATATCCGAAATTCGGGTACTTGGGTACTGGAAAATATCCCCAAAATACTCTGTTATATTTCCATTGTGAAACACAATATTCCGTTGGGTACTTAACATTCATTTCCCCATTATTTTTTTTTTACTCCAACGCAAAATTTTCAAAATTTTGTTTTACCCGCATTGACCTGGAATTGGATTCAATATCTACATGTGCGAATCAATTTCCCGAGTCAAATATTCCCTCGTGAGAAAAAATCGGGAAAGTCTGTCCCTTGGGAAAATAGTGATTGTACAGATTAAGACTGAGTCAACATCTTTCCTCAGCGAGGGATCGGCGCTGATCGTCCAACAAATATCAAGGAAAGCTGTTGAGGGGGAGAAGGGCAGAATATAAAATACTAAAGCAGACGACATTTGGCCCCCAGTCGGTTTTTTGGGCCGGTTTCAGGAGAGATTGACACGAAGAGTTTCCTACCAAGGAGTTCTCCCAAAGGTGAGAGAATACGCAGTTTTCAACCGCTAGGTGTAGGCGTTTACTGTGCCATGAATGTATGAACATTCAATTCCACTTTCACTCCTCTTTTATCTGAAATTGGCGGATAAAAACTATACATATAACCAACAAATTTGAAAGGAGCTGTTCCTAAAGTCGCGCTGCAATTATCAGGTGTTGCCATCCTCTGTCATCCGTTGGGTCCCCTCAAACGTCATAAATTATATTAAATTCAATGTTCCTGAGGAACCCGAGTGCTTCGGTGAATTGCACTATGCTCTAACAAATAGACACATTGGATATATAACGAACATCTAATGGCAGTAGTGTGGTTATCTTTCGTGCCTCTTGTCTGCGTCCCCGTGAGAAACCACGTAATGGTGAAAATTCATTTACACTCCGTCCAATCTTAAACAAATCAAAGACTCGTTGGCTGGTTGGTTGGGAATTTTTATCATCTACAATGGTTTGGTTGTTCAAGACTTAGGGGGCAACTTTTCACAAGGAGCAGCGGAGGTTACGATCTTCTGGGACTCTGGGCACGTTCCTGGTATGGCCAAGATAATATTCTTGGACAAATGAACCATTCATTGGATAACTATACTTAGTCTTCCGTAGAATAACCACAACTGAAAAGAAAGTGGCAAAATGTTCCATGACATTAATCCGTCTTTCATTTTCCATTACTGAATGTTGTACCGTATCACAAACAGCAATAGATGTACGCAGAAAACAGGAGGTCCCGAGAAACTATGGCCCTCACTGGAAGCTGTGACTCCCCCCATAACACATATGCCCCCCCCCCCGCCCCAAGTAAAAGAAAGTGATCTCGTAACTATACAGAGAATTTCCCTGAAATTGATCCCTTGCAGGTTCTAGGAACTTAATACATCTTTAATTCTGTACACCCAGGCCTATGTTATCTGGCCTTGCTACAACCATAGCAATATTGCGCAAAGGATGCTTATATATGAAGCCATTTAACAATTTCCAGGGAGCGTACATTATCTATCAGGAAAATGTCAATGACACACACACACAGACACACAGACACACACACACACACACACACACACACACACACACACACACACACACACTCTTGCATTTTTCTCATCACAGTTAAATGTGGCCAGTTCTGCAATCAGAGTAAACAAACATATTTTTACCATTAGCCAACCAACAATTAAAGCGGGTGCCATGAAATGAGTCAAACATATGCTATTCCCTACATATGAATATCACAAAATTTCGAATACTTGGATACGAGTGTGACATTAATTCTGTGAAATCTGATGCGCATATGATGGAAGAAAATTTGCGTTTTCACAATTGCTTATAATTTGGCGTTTCTAGATTGTCTTTTGCTGGCGACACTTGGAGCGGATTTCTCAATCTGAACTCCAATATTTTGTTCACACTTTCAGAAAATGAATGAATGAATGAATTAATAAATAAATAAATAAATTGAATGAATGAATGAATGGATGAATGAATAAATAAAAATCCACTTATCAGTTTGTAAGACTGAAGAACGAAAAGTTGAAACATAGACACAACATGGTTGCGATTGCTTGTCTTTAATGTCCCTACAACTGGTGTACATTGCCTCGTTTTGACTGTTACCTCGGTGGTTCCTCCAATACAATTGTATAGTAAGCTCAGATTATCTTGTATTGCGTGATAGTCGCAGACGACGTTTGTGACACGACTTGTTGTATGTTCTGGTTTTTGCAGGTAAATGATCAACAACAAACCAACTGTAACAATTTAGGACAGGTATGCACAACGGGAGCAACAAATGCACAGGAGTATCAGTTATCAGCTTTCAATACTCGGTGACGTTGTTATCTGAACCTAGATGCGAACATACACAAGTTGGTAATACCAAAGAATAAAATGAATTCATCCGTTGTTAAACACACAAGAAATACTGAATGCAGTGGTTCGTTTTGAAATCCTTTCTTGTGTTCGCTGTTGCACTAAAATGTATACTGTGCAGCCCAGACCATCACACAAAAAGACCAGACTTGCGGTAACCATGCATTTTATTTTCAATGTGCCATACATTTAACGTATGTATTAACTATCTCAGATATCAGACCACTTCCAAAACAAAGACCACCTTTGGTTCAACTATAGGTGTTTTAACACCGGGGTTCTCATATATATATATATATATAACTTAGAGCAGTCACCTGTAAGGAGCAAAACTAATCGGCTGACCCAATTAAGGAATTTTTGGGGGAGATTAAATCACACATAGCATATGCAGTGGATAGGCCCTATTAAAAGTCTGGGTCATTGTACTCTGCACCATATTGCCAATAGCAAGGGGGAGGGTATCCCAGTGCTATGGTACTGGTTATTATTTTGCTACAGTATTGAGTACAAAAACAAATAATACATTTCTGAAATAGTGACCAGTGGGAAATAAGGAAAATAAAAGGGTATATATACCTGTGTGTGTGTGTGTGTGTGTGTGAGAGGAGAGAGAGAGAGAGAGAGAGAGAGAGAAGAGAGAGAGAGAGAGAGAGAGAGAGAGAGAGAGAGAGAGAGAGAGAGAGAGAGAGAGAAGAGAGAGAGAGAGAGACGAGAGAGAGAGAGAGAGAGAGAGAGAGAGAGAGAGGAGAGAGAGAGAGAGAGAGAGAGAGAGAGAGAAGAGAGAGAGAGAGAGAGAGAGTTGTCTCAATGACTCCACATCTGGCCCCTGATGTATCCTGACTCCCAACACATGGTTTTCATTTGAGTTGACCCTTCATGGTGGTTAAGACGCTGATTCCTTCGTGGTGACCACATAGCCATCCCCTGTATTATTATTTGTCTATTTTACCTAGTTGCTAACCCATGGGATGCTCAAGATAGAGAATACAATCAGAATACAACTCCAGAATCATGGGGGGGGGGGGGGGTGCAACTGACTATCGCCCACAAGAAGTTTGCTTAGGAGACAACATTTATCCCCCCCCCCCCACTATCAACAGTGAAAAAGAAATAATAAAAAAGAAAGAACTACCATCAATTACGGTTTGTAGCAGACCAAGCTAAGACAAGTGTCGCCATGCGCAAAGTTCAACTCGGTAATTATGCGTATGTCGCATATTCGCAGTTTGAGAAATTAAATTTAATATGATTTAACATAACTCATATTTACTGTACTTGTAGACTCATAATATGTTAGCAGCATTTTTGTCAAAGTTTCTTGGGCTTAGAGTTGGATTCCCAGGAACTAAACTGTTAGTTCCTGGGGAATTTGTTATATAACTAGGAATTTAAAGCTTATATATTATTCCTGGGACTTTGGTTATGCTCCCCAGCAACTGAACCACTGTGTTCCTGGGACTTCTGCTAAATTTCTAGGATTAGCTTTATGTTCCCAGGAACTCGCTAATATTCCCAGGAAATATATATATATATATATATATATATATATATATATATATATATATATATATATATATATATATATATATATATATATATATATATATATATATATATATATATATTCCACGCTAGAAAGGGACGTTTTTCATCAATTATTGAATTTAGCGGCTGACAGGTTCAGCAAACAAATGTGAAATATATTGCAAATGCCCAGGCACCTATTTCTACTTGTTAACGTTGTACATAATAGCTGAAACTGGAATTATGATATTTTGACTAGGCTACAATTTTGGGACGTTTGCATCTTCATTTACCGGGTTTGGGGTGGGAATGTGCAGACTTGCTTCTTGACTGTGGACCATCACCACATTATCAGATTAAAAAAGGTCTTAACACACAAGAAACGGAATCGTTGCAGTTTACCCATGCTGTATGCACGTTCTTACAGGCAGATTGGGATATATACGGATTTCTTTTAAATGTCTAAGCGGAAACGTAATAGGAAGTATTCATGTTAGCCGCCATCCTGTGCTGCCATCCAATCTGCAGCAGAAATTTCACGGGAAGGAAGGTGCATTCATGCATTAAGCAAAGGGAAAATGAGAGTCTATGATAAAATTAACAACTTCAGAAAGCAAAAAGCTTCAAGAATTTTATAGTTTTGAAACATAAAAGGTAACGACCGTTTTTCGCGAAATTCATTTGTTTGGCAGAAAAAAAAATGTTATTCCGGGTGGTTCAGTCACGGTGGCGGTATAGTTTTGTGGCCTTGCAACCGAGGGACCACAGCAGGTCTGCAGTTAATACAATAAAATCTGTCTTTGTGGACACCTGTGTAATGCGTCTAGACACCTGTACGATGTGGACAATTATGTTCCAGGACCAAAAGGTCAATTTTCTTGTTAAAAACATGTCTATTGTAGATAAGGTCACCCATGTACAGTGTAACTCCCGCTGTCAAACCGTCAAGGATTGCTATGCATTTTTGAATTAAGTGGCCTAGTGGTTTTGGAGATTTTTTTTTTTTTAATTTGGGCAAAAAATGAACAAAAAAAATCTATTAAAAAATCCAAAAATCACTGGAGCGTGACAATTTGAAGAAGTTCAGTAAAGATCTACCCAAGGTATATATCCCCGAGCTCCAAGTGAATCTGGACAGCGGTTTGGAGAGGAAAGCAAAGTCGTGAATCACCATTGCACTCCCAGTCACTTCAATAGGACTGTAAGTATTAACCGTAAAGTACCCGAATTGAAAAAAAAAAAAAATCATTAGAAAAAAAGCACTGAGATTCACAGTAACGCCATATTGTGAACATGTTTGGTTGGCCCTTCTACAAAGAACATTTTCATCAAGTTTCAGTATAATCTGAGTGATGGTTTTGCAGACAAAAAATCCGAAATGGAGACAACACATGTTTTTGCATTAAAGATATTTGGAAAATCTTCTGTGTCACCTGTTAAACAAATTAAGGTATCAGAGTCCCCAGAAGTCTTCCTGAGCAATTTCGAAGCAATTCGCAAAGCGGTTTCTGAGAAGAAGATTTTCTAAGATTTGGTAGAAATTGAACGCACAGACACAGACACAGACACACAGACACAGACACACAGACACAGACACACAGACACAGACACACAGACACAAACACACACACACACACACACACACACACTGGACCGTAACCATTTGAGCAAACTTAGGAGCGACCCACCTAAGGTACATTCCCACCAAGTTTGAGGTGAATCTGGCCACTGGTTTTGGAGAAGAAGTCGAAAATGTGAATTGTGGATTCCGACGGACGGACGACAGACAACGGGACGGACGGACGACGGATGCCTTACCATTCCAAGTTAGCTGAGCTAAAAATGAAGAGGGACCGGAGCAATCCCCCCCTCCCCCGTAGCATTCATTTTAGGTTACTTGCAGAAGTTCAAAGATTTAAGACAAAATTAATGGGGTAAGTAATTTACCATTACTCATTGGGAGCATATGTGTGCCAAACTTAACTTTGAAACAAATTGTCTCTTAAGGAGCCCAAAATAGATATAGTTTGACTTTTCAGGATTAAGGAACTTGTTGATATGTCGTGCACAGTACAACTCATTGTCACACGAAGGCCCTATAATAAACGACCATATGCAAATACATGCAAAGTACTTTACATGCAAGCTATTTAGTAAATAATGTTTCTGTCAAAATAAATTAAGTCGGTCGAACTTGAAAATGGGTAGAAAGAGACTGAGACCCTATGGGAAACTACATCATGGCTCCAATGTTGGATAGTTCAGTCACGCAAGAAGGGGCAGGTGGTGGGGTGTTGAGTTTTTCTCGTGTCTTTCTGGGCGCAAAAGGGTCAAGCAAGATAGGAATTATTGAGGACGACAGAAAAAAAAACAAAACAAAACAAAAACAAAAAACAAACAGGGTATTGGCAGATGAAAAAGCGGTAGGTGAAAAACATTGAAATTTAAACCATTTGTTTCCATGTCGCTTGGCATAACAAACTAAAAGCCAAAGTCATCTGGCATTAAAAGTATCGTGTGGAACATGATCCACAGTGTTTATTCCTCGTCTATGCGTATATGAACAAAGACATGGCGGAAAGATTAGACAGTAAAGTCAAGTGGTAATGTTGTTATCAGCTCATCTGACTTGTCCAAAGCTACTCTTTTCGAAAAACGAGAGGGAAAAAAAGGATGAATCAACAGAGAGAAAAGAAAGGAATATAGACTAAAGATGCATGAAAGGAGATAAGATACAATGAGGAAAACCACAAAGGAAAAACCTGAACAATTAAGCCGCGAAAAGAACTTAATAATGAAGCCGTAATAAACAGATTTATTTCATGAAACAAAATTCTTGCCATTTTTAACCATTTTTCTCGGCAAATTAATCTATAAAAGTGAAAAAGTAAAATCAGTCAGAACACAAAAGGAAAACGCATGTACTATTAACTAGGGGTCTTCCAACTGTAAATTGTGACGCTTCAAGATAACCAAATAACTTTTTTTTTCTGCAATGGACTCGTACCTTATGATGTGATTATACATTGTTCTTGATACCTTGCGCAGTAGAATCCATACATATTAGTCGTATTTGATCTGCCGTTTTATCTTGGAGTAAACCCTGTGCAACAAACTTGAAAGATAGCAAAATAAAAAGCGACTCGCTTTGAACATTGCAGCATCAGCAAGGCAATTTATGTTTTTGAACGAGTGGGATGTCTCAGTGTTTTTTTTTTTTCTAAAAATGGACGCAAAGGAATAAATTGGCCTGTACAAACACAGGCACGTTAAAACGGGTATACATAACATATCTTAATAATGATCAAACGTCAACTACCAAAATCATGATGATGAAAAGAAGATATTGCTTTCTTTCATGACGAAATAACTGGGTATTTAGGTAAACTGGCGCGCACAGAATAATGACTTGACAGTTTTATCCCCTCATATGTAACTTAAATTTCCCCTTTTCCGGACAAAAATATCAGGCTGCCTATAATACCGATTGATTTTCTACAAATACAGGAACATCACAAAATAATGACTTGATAGTTTCATTCCCTCATATGTAACTTAAATTTCCCCTTTTCCGGACAGAAATACCAGGCTGCCTATAATACCGATTGATTTTATACTAATACAGGAACATCACTCACACAGTGTTAATGGTGTGCGCATATGTCTTAAATCTTAGCAAAATGAAAGACCATTTTATTTCCTACGGTAATACACAAGAATTAAAGCGTGCATTTAATCTGAATGAAAACCAATTTGTTGGCATCGTTTTGTCCATCGAGTGTTGTCGTCTATAAACATATAGGCGCACATTTCTTTTGGAAATGGAATTTCTTATTTCGACAGATAAATCTACAGCTTTAACCCGTACTACTTCAGGCAGTAAAAGTAGAAAAAGCAAATAAAATTAAAAAGTGAAAAAAAAAATAAAAACAATAATTTAAAAAAAAATAAAAGTTAAAAAACCGAGTTTTCCGTTGACGTGCTAAAGGTGGTGATCAAATTGGCCGAAACGTGGTGAAATAAAAGAATTTGGACCAAATGCACCGCTGTCCTCCACTCAAATTATCATAAAAAACCAACCTTTCGTGTTTGTTCAGCATGGAGGTGAGATTAGAACAGACGTGCAGTAGGCATACAGCCCCAGTGTATTTGCTTCTAGGGACCACCGATAAAATTGTTTGTCTGGATTGTCAGAACAGCATGATTTATTGCATCTTGAAGCTGATAACAGGCAGTGATGCCTATGAAATGCTAGAATTATATTGTGATGCTAGCTGAAAAAAAAATGCACATGTTGATCAAAATGATCGTGTACAGTCTGTTATGATTATAGGAAAACAAACTACAATTAAACTTTCCCATGGCTTAGTGTATCTCTTGGTCTAATTATCAGTGGCAGAACTGGCAAATAATTATTTCCAACAGCCAGATTCATTATCTGGATGAACCACTTCTGTTTCGAGCAGGGAAAACAGAACAACGCTCAAATGGGTGACTTTTATGGAACACAATTACTTTCACTTTGCAAGAACAGAAGCAAATGGC
The DNA here is from genome assembly GCA_964020975.1 of Hermodice carunculata. Lineage (NCBI taxonomy): Eukaryota > Metazoa > Annelida > Polychaeta > Eunicida > Amphinomidae > Hermodice > Hermodice carunculata. The sequence goes on from OZ026629.1 coordinate 15,583,615, forward strand.
AAAACTGGAAAGTGAAAGCAATGCGCAAAGCTTAACGATGCAAGATATGTCTGTTTTTGCCAAGTCAAATGAAAAAGGAATGAAAATAGCAATTCATGAATTAGTGAACAAAAAACTAAATGATGCGAATGGAAAATCATCTATGCCACCTTGTGAGGACTATGCCTATATTATTTGCAATTGACCTCGCATATTACATTGTGGTAAAAAATTCTGACTCTGTTTATACTCACCGCGACGAGTCATGCATAGCTGACAAATATATGTATATGACACACACACACATATATATGTGTGTGTGTGTGTGTGTGTGTGTGTGTGTGTGTGTGTATCATATATTTTTGTCAGGTATCCATGAC